>OX235271.1:93700226-94133264 GCA_944472155.2 Trichobilharzia szidati | reverse complement strand
ACTTATTCTTGAGGTACCTAAAACAGAAAGAATTAGTGTTGCGTGACTGCAGAGCCTAGGGGACAACTGCGTGAGGCCGGTCGCACACGGCCTGTTTGAACTTGCTTTTAGGTTTGGTTCCGTATTATTAACTTACCGCTGCCTACGGACGTCCGTAAGGTATGTCGGGATGTACAATTTTTGGGGTCATCCTTTTCTAATCCCCTCTGTTCAGAGTGGAGAGATAGCGTAGATGGCTGACATGCAAGTCATCTTAGGGAAATACCTTACTGCTGTTACTTCCCTGTTCCCCAACAGTACCACTTTGCTCACAGACGCCTAGCATACTGTAAAAAAAATCTTACACTATGCCGGTAACTGCTTTTAGTCTAATCACTATCCTAACAATCTTCCTGGCATGGTAGGACCTGCAAGAACAATAGTTCCAGCCAGTCTAGCTTGTTGGATCATTGTGATATGCAATCCCAACCACTACATCAAGGTAGCAGCTATCGGTCAGGTTAATTTATGCTAAGGCTATATGTGCTGTCAGTGTATCACCCACATAGATATATGAGTTACGGGACCGAAAATCTTACATGCATTACTTTTTAGTTGCAGCCTACAGTTCATTCATCTAACATGTCCTGCGCAACATATCTCATACTTAATACTTTGTTATTGTACATTCATGCACTTATTTGTGGAGTTCATCAATTATATGTGTAGATAAAACTATTTAAAACTTCACTGACGAGAAGACACTGGAGCATCTGAACTTTTTGGATGACTTGTCTAGTATCACACAAACTCAAGGATCTACAGGTAAAAATCAACAAGTTAGCAGAAAAAACAGCGAAGACAGAACTTTAAGAAGACGGAGGTGATGAAGGTACCGAACCACCAACAAAAAAATGCACCAATCACTATCTACGAGAGAGGTCACTTCCTTAACTTATCTAGGTGGCATCGTTTCAACAACAGAACACACAAATGGAGATATGAAAAACAGGATCGGAAAAGCAAGACACACCATCTTTGTTCTGAGATTATTGTGGAAATCTTCTGCACTCAGCATAAACAACGAGATTCGGATCTTCAATACTAATGTCAGATAAGTACCTCTATGTGGTTCAGATACTTGGAGCGTCACAGAAGGCATTTCCAACATCATCGGTGGATGCTTTCACTCGATACTGAAGATCAGATATCCAGAAGACATCATTAACAAGGAACTCTGGAAATGAGCCAATCAAGAACCTGTTATCTGACACATATGCAGAAGGAAATGGAAATGCTCTGAGGATTTTATCGAATGACATCACACGGTAGACAGTCCCTTAAATGGAACCCGGGTGGGAAACGAGTTGCTGAGTATTGGTTGGTGACATGGAAGAGATAATGTGAGGTGAATATGACAACCTATGGGAAATAGTAGAGCCAGTTAAAAAAGACTTCAAAGAACAGTGTGTAATGGAAATGTGCCGCTGAAGCCTTATGTTCCACTTGGAACTCAAGGGAATAATAACAATAACACATGCTACCTGTGGCCAGTGTTTATATCAGTATAATAAAATTCTAATGTTTATTCATTATATACCTTAACCCGTTTAGAACGCAACAAGTATTTTCTCTTCATTTCCCTGACCACTGTATATGTGATGTATTAAGTCCGCGTTGTTGTAACAGGTAGGCGAGTGATCAGGTTCCCATAAGCCCACCAAACCATATCGTTGAGCTAAAAATATCTGTTTTCAAGTATTGGTTTGTAGGGATTTTGTTTGATTGACCGGAGGATTTCATCATGAGTTGATATCGGTTAGAGAACCATTGGAAAACCTGCAGGGAGTACTGGACAGCTGTTTCATCCTATTTTGTGAATCTTCGGCAGTACTCACTCACCGGTGTTCGAACCCTGGACTGTACACCGATGAAGAGTCCCAAATTAGGACGAAACAGCTGTCCAGTACTCCCTGCAGGTTCTCCTATTGTTCTCTAACAGATGTCAGCTCATGATGAAATCCTCCAATCAATTAAAAGTATCTGCTCTTAATACACTTAGGCATCTTAGTAGAGAATAAATCATCTACTTATTGTTGTCATACACCTAGTGGTACAAGTTTTCTCATGAAGTATTCAGTTTAATTAATCTATTCCCTCAGATGTGTAGTATATAAACTAATATGTAAATTTTATTTATGTATCGTAACTTTTTCCTTTTTTTCTCTCTTTTGAATATTTTTTTTGTTTTCCATTGGAATTGAAGAATGGCCTTATTTACTGCCGATACTTGGAGCTGTGGGTGTTTATTTACTTTTCTACATAGTCGCGGTTATTCTTATTTTCTTATATCAAAGAGCGTAAGTTTCTGTTACTTGTTTTATGACACTAATTTTATGTTTATCTTTCGATTTTTCTTCCCGATTGAAACACTTTATTTGTTCAAGTTTTTGTTTGAAGGGTATTAGAATAGCAAATAACTAGTTTATCAATACTGAATGTTTACATGAAATTAGAAACACTGAGATGCAGTACTACATTTAACTGTTAATTAAAGGTACATTAGTTAAAATAACAGTCACGTTTAAACAGGCTACCTAATCCTTACAGATCAACTCTTGAAAACTAATCTGATGCTCACTAGTGACTTGCTAGAGGGCGGGGTCTCCTGAAGTTCTACTGAGAAGCCGGGACCAGTCAAGTCCATCCAGTCAAGTGTGAGGATGGATTTCTCAGAGATGACATTGTTTAGTGGTTGCGCTAAAATCACGAATTGGTAGAAGTTAGAATTTATGGACTGGCTATTGAATCGGGTCTCAATGGCTGAATGGTATACGAGTTTGCCTTGTAACTGGAAGGTCCTGGGTTCGAACCCTGGCGGTGGGTGCGTACTGCCGATGATTCCCAAACTATAGGGTGAAACAGCTGTCCAGTACTACCTGGTTTTCAATGGTTCTCTAACACTGATATCAATGCGCGGTCAAACTCGAAAAGCAAACCTAATCCTTACAGATCAATTCTTGAATATTGAAAAATTGTCTAGTAAACTCTAATAGAATCGTGATAAAACATTAGAAGTTAAATGAATGGTAAGTTAGGAGGGTTCGAATAGAATCACTTCAAAGTTTTCCGATGACTTCCTAAGTTGTTGGTGCCTGTGGACAGTCCATGTTTAACAGAATGTGTTCCAAGCTTTACTAAACTGCATGTATAAGCAGTTCACAATCTAATGGCTTTCTAAAAGGCATCCATAATGATAAATATCACTTTCGTTTGAATATACCTTTTAGTTCAGTAGGTTAAGCTACTTGTCACTTAACAGAATTAAACTCCAAAATGAAGACGTCAACTCAGTGATGTTTTGTTTAGTCTCAGTGAGTGTGATCGTGTTAGTGCTTAGAAAAGTGGACCATTTATGTCACTGTTTGAAATATTCATTAATTTTATGTTGTATGGACTAAGGACACTATTATTATTATTATTTCCATTAATAATAATACTGTTAAAAGAAGAAATCGTATATTTTGTTTGTTTAGATAACCTATTTTTTTAAGTATCACAATTCATCAATGTCATTCTGCCTGTTTGACCTCTGTATTCAAAAATTAACAATGTACACTGACCTAACTGACCCTAAAACAATTCATATCTGTCTTTCCAATAATCTAATTGTTATTTCTGTTTTTATTTTTTAGAGAAAGACGAAAGCAATTTTACAACGGTATGTATGAATGTTCTATGCTTTGTCTAGTTATAATCTACCACTTAATATTACTTACTGGTTTTTTTTCTGTTGTTGTTGCTATCTTTTATGTATACAGCGCACCATCACGCTAATAACAATGATCACAAATACTTTATTTTTATTTGTTTAAATAAATTGTATCTCTTTATCTAGCTGATAACAATTTGTGATCATAACTTGAGACCATTCAAATCCAATGCAGACTAACTTTTGAAAATTAATTTCATCCACACTGGGTGACTGACTGCAGGACGAAGGTGTCTAAAGTTCTAGTGAGAAGCTGTGATTAGTGTAGTTCACCATGTCAAGGTGGAGTGGATGCTTATTGAAGGCCTTGATTGAGGGTAGTGTTAAATCATGAATCCGGTGAGGGAATTAGATCGAATGCAATTAAAATATTTGTGATTATAATCATAGTTTAATGTGAAGCGGCAAAATAATTAATGTCATATATAGAATAATACATAAGGTGTATAGATGTTGGAAAGGGGTACATAATTACAGGACTAGTAGACGAATATAAAAATGTTACATAACATGGTGTGAAATTTGATAAGATAGGATCCAATATTATAAAAATTAAATAATTTTGTGTTTAGAATGACAATTGGGTCAAGTGGAAAACATTGAGTGAGAATAGTAATAAGAGAAAAGGACATGGAATAACTAAATAAACAAAATAAATAAAAGTCTATCCATCTACGGCCAAGGCAGAAGTAGGGATTGTATATACATCTTTTGTACACAAAGGTCTGGCTTAAAGTCATGAATTGCCAAGGCCTCAGCTGTCTTTAGAAGTCTGTAACGAAGAAAACGCGGGAAGTTAGCATGGATTCTATATATTATCTTGAAATCATGGTCAGGGTTGACAGAGTGGTAGAAGTCGATCAGGTGTTCCAGAATAGAGCTTCGCACACACCTGATCGACTTCTGCCACTCTGTCAACCCTGACCATGATAGCCGGATGTCACGCCTACGCGAGAGATGGTATAAGTTAGCGAAAGCAGCTTGAGCTTTTTGGATCCGTGCTGAGATTTCGTCACCAATCAATCCGTTGGTGCTGATACAACTTCCCAAATAGGTGAAGTGGTCAACATGTTCTATCAATTCACTCCCTATCACTAAACTAGGAGTTGACGTAGTCCAGTCCTGTAGCAGCATCTTACATTTTACAGGGGTGAATCGCATGCCAAACATACGAAGATTGCTGCTCAAGGTGTTCAGAAGACTCTGCATTTTGTCAGAATCCTCCCCTAACAGGAAAATGTCATCTGCGTATTCTAAGTTCATAAGACTATTCCCTGGTAACAAGTTGATTCCTAAGTCGTTAAGTTCAGTTAAGGATACTTCCATTAGCATATCTATGATGAAGTTAAACAGAAACGGGGAAAGTGGACATCCTTGACGGAAACCACTGGTTGTTATCAATTCAGATGACAATTCCCCATAAGCCCTTACACGGCTACGTGAATTTGAGTAGAGATTGACACACGTAGCTCTACAAGGTTTTCTATTAGTTCCTATGAAATCAGGTTTTCATTCCTTTGTCTGTTTTATTTTATTTCATCTATCATGGATAGTTTTAACATCAGAAATCATATACACCTGTTGTTAGGTTAAGAATCTGAGTATTGTATAGATTTATGTATCATTCTGAAACGTCTGGTTTCATTTAAGTTCTCGGATCAATTCGAACGATATGTTTCGGTATTTTATCCACTGTCTCTCTCTATATACATATCTGTCTATCTCTGTGTTCACCAGTGTTTCAGTTGTTCTACTTATCAATTTCAGTCAATATCAGTATAACTACTTTTACTACTTTTTCAAAAATTTTCATCAGTCTGCATCACATGTGACGGTTATCTTGTCTTGTTTTCAGTACTCTCAGATATTGTATGGTCAAATGAAATTCATAAGATGTCTGGTTTCTTTGTGTTGATTATGTGTCAAATGAAAAAGGCATTCATAATGGATAAAAACTATTTTGATAAAGTTACACAGTGTTTATACAGTAATATTTACTGATGATCAAGTTTCGAACACAATTTATTGCTTATAATCGTATCAACGTACTCATGAAAATTTCCAACTTCGTTTATATTAGAATTTAATTTGTGGATGGTGACAAGCAGTGGAATCCAGGATGCGCATTTCGTCTTATTTGGGACTCGTCAACTGGATGTACCTGCAGGATGAAATGCGCATCCTGGATTCTCCTGCTAGCCACCATCCACAAATTAAATTCTAATTAAATGCCCAGGCATCGTCGAAGCATCTGCACAAGAAGCCGACATGTCAACCTGAGACCGAGCACTTCGGTCCAATCAATCGACGGGAAAATCTCAAATTCAATTAAATTCGTTTATATGATTCCACTATTCCTCATCTCTTGGTTTGATTGGTAGTAATGTTATCCATATTTCTGGTATGATGGATGAGTCATTTCTATTGCACGTGTTGCGTGTAATAATCAACCTCTCTCTACACCTACCTATATTATCCTTTAGAATTTTAACTCTGTCCCACCTTATTGTGTAGTTGTGTGTAAATGCATGCAGTGCAATTGCTGAGCTTTTTTCTAAATTACTTATCTTCTCGGGGTCAATCATTCTAACCTAAGCCTAAATTTTTATGTTCTGGCAATCTGACTACCCTCGATCTACTAGTTTGACCTATGTAGTTAACCTCACTCACAGGCATTGCATTGTAAATTATATTATTTTGTCTAATTGGGTCAACCGACAGGGTCCTTTAACCTACAGAGCTTGTCCATGAGTGAGTGAGCTTGTAGGTTGTAAAGGCTTGGAAATTTTCCGCGTACATTTAGTCAATTATACTTGTGAATCAACTTTTATCATATACCTATTATTTGTAATTTAGAGAGTAAGTGTCGAAGGTTTCTGGATTGTGATATTTTATGAGCACATTGTCTACAAATTCTCGTTATGGATAAAAGTAATCAGAATGACTTATGTTAATTCGTACTTAGTAAGGCACCTTGTAATACATGAGCATAGGTTTTGATGAACTTTAACCTCCTATAATGTAACAACGACATCGTACTAAAGTGCATGTTTTGAGTGTAGGTACATCCCCTTTATGATTCTATTCACTTGCTTACAGTACAATTACTTTTAATAATTCTTTTTTGCTGTAAATAACGAATTAGAATATCGTATCATAAGTAATAGTCGTCATTTCTCGTTTGAAATCGATGTTGAGTTAACTCTGATTAACTTCAAGTTTAGATATGATGGGGGAAGATTTGTAGCTCAGGTGGATGATTTTCATGCAGTTGTGTTCTCTGAGCGAAGCTTTCATTGCCCTACTAGGCAACATCTTCAGCGCATATTTCAATTTGTTCAAGTGAGCTTTTAGATTTCTCCACGAGTTTATTAGTCATTTCTCCTGGTGACCTTAAACATGGCTGGTTGTTTTTGTGTGTTTCCACACCGTCTAGGCTATTTGTATTGGTATTGATTGTTTCCTTGACCTAAATTTTGACCCTTTGTGTGTGAGATTTCCTTCTTATCGCTTACCAATCGAAAGCTTTGCAAATAAACCATCCAGCTCAGAGAACACAACTACACGACTTCAAGTTTTATTAGAGGCTGAAATCAGTTACAGAACCATTGAAAATTGGGGAGTACTGGATAGCTGTTTCTTCTTAGTTTGCAACTTTTCAGTGGTACAAACCCATGACCCCATTAAGGATCAAATCCACAACCTTCAGGTTATGAGATGAGCCTGTTGATCACTCAGCCACTGGGCGAGAGTCTAGTGACCCATACTTACTTTACTTTACTTCGGCTATCTCCTACGGGAGGATGAGCCGGCTTCATGAACATCTCGAATCATCGCTGCCAAGGTGCGGCGATCTGATGCAAGGTTTTGCGACAGGGTTATCCAATTCTTGTTCCACAGACGGAGTCCGTAGACGGTTTGTAGCCCCAGGCACTCCATATCAGCCTTGACTGTACCAAGCCATGTTTTCAGCTGTCCACCCCTGCGGCATCGCCAAGATGGTAATGGCGAGGGATTTAGAACTGATTTGACCAGATCGTCATCTGGTCGGCGCAGAACATGGCCAAACCACCGAAGGCGACGTTGTTGGACCAGTACTGGAATTTGGTTGATGTTGTAGCAACGACGACGCACTTCTTCGTTGGAGAGTTTGTCCTGCCAACGAACATGCAGAATGTACCTGAGGCACCAATGGTCTACAGTGAGAGTCGTTTGTAAGAGAGTTCGTGAAGTTTCATGGGAATTTGGTACGGGTGATGTCCCCAGAATCGCTCGGCCTTTTGTTTGAGAGTACAGCTCTAGCCTTTACACAACCAAGTGTGACCTACAAGGCAGTACGAGTGGAGTAGGGAGTCCACTGTCCATTGGCAGCCGGTGACCGGAGTTCGGTTCATACGCCTTTTTGAATGGGGCCAGACGTCCAGGACATCCAACAAGCCCTTTGTCCATACGTCTGCTGGTGAGCTCCAGTGAGCTTCATACGCCAGTCGTTGGAGGTTTGGAATCAGGGTTTAGCCATCTCCCCTAGACTGTCATCCAATGGACAGTCGAGCCGGTGAAGAGCGCCGGGCATCCGCTTTCGCCCTCTCACTTTGGTGAAAAAACCTCCGCCACGTGAAGGCAGTGAGTAGGACTTCCTGAGGAAAGGCTATGTAAGACGCCCGGTCATATGGGAGCATTTCAAGAGGTGTGCGGAGGGATGGCCAACCCGCAGCGCAAGGCACTCACCCCCGACCATCCTGAGGCTTTGGAGGCCAGTGACCCATGAATTGTAACGTCTGTCCATTCGTGACCACTAGGGTCCACCAGGACAAGTATGAGAATAAATACTCGTCAAGGACATTGATTGGCGTTGGACTAAAAATCAGCTTGGAATCCGTTTCATTGCAGTGACTGAATGGTGAACGAGCTCGCCTCATAGCTTGTAGGTCATTAGTTCCGTTCCCGGTTAGTTCATAGGTACATACTTCTGAAGAGTCTGAGACAAGGATGAAGGAACTCTCCAGTTCTCCCTGGTTTCCATTGGTTCCTTAACTGATAGCAATCCGCTATCAAACTTGAAACTAATCATATCCCTGCAAATTAATACTTGAAAATTAACAGTGATTACTTTTATAGGGATGAATGAGCTTAATTCTTCAAATTGCAATGGGTTTATTTAGTGCATTCTAAATTGTTGACACCATACTTATTTCACACTCTGTTGTATAGATTAGTGAAATATCAGAGATTGAGAAAGCAGTGGAAGCCGTTTACTCATATACACTTCAGTTTTTATGGTATGCTTAATGTCTTCATTTAAGAAAGATATTTATTCTCTACTATTACTTTCTGTTTATTTTATAATTTTATTCTCCTGCATATTCCCACGATTCTTATTCTTTATATCCTCTTAGAGGAGATCATAAATTTTGAATGTGGTTCAACCTGTCCAACTGTTCATTCCATCGATTCACCGAATTCTGATATTGCTCCTCTGAACACAACAACAATATCTTCATCACCAGCTATAGCAACTTGTTCAACAGTCTCGTCAAGTACAATTAATCCAAGAATATCAGCTAATTTGGTGAAGAGAAGACGTAGATTTGATTATGGCAGTACACTGAATTCAGATAATATTATACAAAATAATCTTAATAGTCATAGTCTACAAATTCAATCCATTCCCGTTGTTGATTCAGGTAAACTGAGTGTGAATCCTTTCCGCACCCTCAGGAAATTCATCACTACCTCCTTCTTCATAGTATATAAATAAATATACAAGTATATTTATTTCTGCTTGCTTTTTTTGTTGTTGTTGTTGTAATCGTCGTCAGTTATATGTATTATCTCCCCTCTGCTACAACAGTCATCATTGGTTGCCTTTTCCTTGTTGCCCCTCTGCTGATTTCTTTTACTACTTATGCCCTGAGTATTATGTTGATTCTATATTTCTTTTTCTTTCTTTCTTTCTTCTTTTTAACCGTCTTTCATTATCGTTATGCATGTTTTTTTTTTAGTGTCCAGCATGTTTATTTGCATCTTTTCGAGGTATATTCTGTTTTATTTGTTGTTGTTGTTGTCTTTATTCAAGGTTAACTGAACATCTGTTTCCTTTTTTCTGTCCTTTTTTCCCCCTTCTAATTCACAGCTTCATATGAAAATCAAGTTCTATACGATGCTCAATCGAAAGTTTCACTAGAAGATTTGAAGAAGGCAGCTAAAAGTACAAGGAATAAAAAACCTACACGTCCAGCTGATTCTACTATTCCACAAAATTCATCTAACAGTATTAGTATATTTAGACCATCGCATACTGGTATACATCATCAGATATTAAGTTTACCACAAGATTATCAGAGTATCGCGTTAACTAATTCAGTGGAATCAAATATTTACTGTCGTAATTCTTCACCTCATCAAACTCCAGCAGTTGAAACACAAGGTTTTCATGGTTGGTTCAGTTCAACTGATGAAGATGAAAATGATGATCCTAGTGGGAGTAATGAAGTGGGATTAAGAAGGCAAAAGAAACAGCAAACATGCACTAGAAATTCTAGCAGGAAAACAATGTCATCGAATTTAGGATATTCTAAAATGGTTGGTCAGGAAAATCCGACTATATCACAGCAACCAATTGCTGTAATCTCTTGTAATAATAATAATAATGATACTAACAACGTTAGTAATAATAATAATAATACTCGTGGAGGTAATAATGATAAACAGCAAAGAAATTTAAATGATACCGCAAGCACTAGTCTGACTGAAGAACCGATTGATATGAATTCAGAACTTGTTCCCATGTACAAAATGAATGTGAGTTTATTGATTTTGTACAAGTGGTTCGTTACAGATTCAACTTGATTATGTTTTTTCTTAAAATAGAGATTTGTAGCCCAAGTGAATATTTTCTTTTGGAGTTGTTGTGTTTTGTGAGGTTGATGGTCTAATTATTACCATCTGAACAGTAACAGTTATTTCTTGAATTGCTTACTCGGACTAAAAATGAGTCACTCACCATTGTTTTAAATATCCAATAGTAATAATGTATGGAGTACTCGCAAGTACATGTGTAATCTGTTGAATACAACATCAAACAAGCAGGAAGAGAAACTAAGGGATCTGTTGATTTGATTGCATGGAGGATTTCATCATGAGCTGACATCAGTTAGAGAACCACTGGAAAACCCACCAGTAACCAGAAGGTCCTAGATTCGAAACCCGGTGGGTGTGTACTGATGAAGAGTCCTAAAATAGGATGAAACAGGTGTCCAGTACTCCCAGGTTTTCCAATGGTTCTCTAACTGATGTCAGCTCATGATGAAATCCTCCATGCAATCAAACAAAATCCCTACAAAATCAATACTTGAAAATGTATTGATTTTTCCGAAACTGAGCCAATAGTTACATTTTCTGAAAGTATTGCTTAGGCTTGGCTTGGTAATTGGTTTCATTCGTTCTTCACCTACTTCATTGACTTTTAGTCATTAAAAGTGGCTATTTACATTTATTTACATTCACTTAGCTGTACAATCACAATTATATATAATTATTTTTTTGTATGTCTGTGTACATTGGGTTTGTCAGGCAAGAATAAAAAACTATTTAGGTTTGTTGTGTACTTCATCACAGTGTTACAAAAAGTGTGATGAATAATCAAATTGCAACTGGGAAGGGGTATAGCGGTTAGGACGGACGCTCTCTGACCATGCACATGGTTCGGGGTTCGATCCCCGGCCGACGAACTCCTTTACCTCGCTAAGGCAGAAATAACGCTGGTAAAGAGGAAAGGTTGGGCAGGAGGCTAGCAACCCTATCCTTTAAAAATAAACACTGCTACAGAAACTTCAAGCCAGTAGCTTGAAGCCCTATGTTCCACTGAGGAACGTGAAGGAAAGAAAAACTGCAGGGGGGGGGGTTGAAGATTATTAGTTATTGACGTGGCTTACGTAATTTGAAAGACACCCAGAAAAAGAGAATTTCAATGAAAGAGCATGGAGACAAGTGTCCAAAACAAATGACGCAATAGGTAGAAAGAGTAAATAAAGGGTCAGTTAAAAAAGATGTTGCCAAGATGTCATACTGAAATTCGAAAATAGTATCAGTAACAAAGCAGTCAAACTTGAATGTATACCCAAGGTAGAAGGAGGGGATGGAAAAGTTTCTTCTGTGTACATAAATCAGGGTTTTCCATCTGGATCACTAATGCCTCGGCAATGGAAAATATACGGAAGCTTACAGTTTTCGGGAGGCTTCTTTTGACTACGTAGATGATTTTGAATGAATTCTCCATGCATATGGAGTGACCAGTGTTGAATATATGTTCAATTATAGCACTCTCTATTGATCCACTGTAACCTTTTCGTAGCCAAGCGCGAAAAAGTTCTTTGACTCATTTAGATAAAACACACATCGAACGACCTATATATCTCGCTCCACATGAGCAAATAAATTGGTTGATACACACAGAAGTAGTCAGATGCGATAGTTAATCTTTGGAGTTGTTGAAAAACAGTTGGTGGCATGAGGATACTAATGGTGATGTAGCAGCAGATAATGTTCTTTTCCGGGCATTAGATATTCTGCTCTTTAGGATGTCGGCCAGAAGATCGCCTTTGAACGCCACATTCATGTATAGCATCTTCTTCGGCAAAGAGATGGGTTGCTGTTTGTTGATTTTGAGCTTTATATGTTTATCTATAAAGTGTGGTGGATAGCCATTCTCAAGTAGTGTCTTCCTCAAAAGAGTGATCTCTTCTTCTACTGATTCGAGGCTGCATATTCTGCGGATTCTAGTCGCAAGAGATGTTATCAGGTTCCGCTTGCGATTGATGGGTACCCAATTGTAGACGTTTGTAAAATGGCTGTTCCACGTAGGCTTTGGGTATACTAATATGTTCAAAGTTCTTTGTTAGTCTGAAGTCCAGATATGAGATTTTCTGTTCAGTTTCTACTTCATTTGTAAATTTGTACGTTATTTAACTTGAAGTACGTTATTTAGGCCATATTTGTCATCACAGATGATGAAAGTGTCATCGACGTACCTTTTGTACAGAGAAAAGTTATCGATAGTCGGTTTCAGTGGAACATTTTCCAAACTTGCGGTGAAAATATCTTCAAGTAACGGGCCTAAAGGTGAACTTATAGCCACACCATCTTAACCGATTAGGTATGTGTTAATAAACTGAGCCATTGTAAGACCGACAGTCAACTGATTTTGACGTTATTACGTTGTCTAATTTGGACGGTTGAACTACGAAACTGCTGTTGTCTTTTCTGACCATATTATTACCTCTAGATTGATAATAGCAATGAAAATAAGAACACCATAAAAGTTCACTCGGAGTTATTTAGCTGATAGTGGCTAATAGTTGAATTCACGACTCGCATTTATTTCTATTGATATTGATATAAGTATAAAACTCGGGCACTGTGGTAGAGTATAACTCTATTATAGATAAGATTTTATTTTGATAAGTTACACAGTGTTATACAGTAATATTAACTGATGACGTTTGGAGCACAAATAATTGCTCATAATCATATCCTGTTACTCGCACAACTTTTTTCCTTCATTTATATACATGAGTGAAATTGATTAGATATTTAAATAAAAATCAATATAGGAGAATGTACATTCAGAAATAATAATATGAGTGTTATTGATCAATTACAATCAGATGTGAAATAAGATGTTTTTATAGTCAAAATGAGTAACTTGTTAGAATGTTGTGATGTGCTTGAATTGAAATAGAATTTTGAGATTATTTATTATCCTCTTCTGATTTGACTGACTGGTGGTAATAATATCTCCCATATTTCTGGTATTTGCATTGAGTCATTTCTGTTGCATGTGTTGTGTTGGGTGTAGACTTGATGAACCAGTCAGGAGTCAGTAATCAATCTCTCTCCACCTACACAAATTACTTCTTAGAATTTTAACCCTCTCCCACCCTATTGTTTGGTTTTATGTTAATGCATGTAGTTCTATTTGGGACTCGTTACCTTTGTCCCAGTGAGTGATGATGTGCTCACTAAGTTTGGAAACCAGCACCCATTGTTTCGAACATTAAAGCTGCATTCACTAGACTACTGAATCTCGAAAATACCCGCTTGATTTGCAAATTTTCTCCAACATTTCATAATAAACTGTTAGTGAATGTGAAAAAAATAATTATGTCACTTTGTAAGTTCAGTATGCATATATTATTCATAGGCCTGTATTCTTAATACTTGTGTTATGTATTAATTAAGTAGGGTCGTCCGTCATCTAATATCTCATTGAAGGTCTATAAACCTGTGATTGGCTGAATTCAACTTTGGTTTTTGTTGTTCTGTCTTTGCCATTGTTTTAGGTCAATCGACTAAGGTTTCATCATTAAAATTACAAAATTTCTTAACTATGTATACAATAAAACAGTTTCACTTAACAGCAGTCATGTAAGGTTAGCTGACGACGGTGTATTTATAAATTTTTTAAAATAAACAAATAGGCGAATAAAATTATAGATTATTGATTAATTAGGCAATCGATTACTTGACTGGTGTTGACTGTTGGTTGTTTTTTTGTTTTTTTCTGTAAAACTTTTATCAGGTTCTGTTATATGTATCTGATCTCTCAAGAAAACGATATGGAACACTAAATAGGAAATATTTACTATATTTCTGGTAAGAATATTTTCTTTTTGCTTGCTTTTTTGTACGAAAATATTAGTTTTGCACTCATGTGTTGTGACAGTCTTTTTTTATAAAAGGTGAGAGAAAAAAGATTTCCTGGTGAAATTTTGAAATTGAATAGTAGGATCCCATTTTCTGTTTTCCGACTGGTCAACTGTTTGGCCGTTAATTGGTTTCCATTCTGTATATTCGATCGCCACCCCTACCCTTTATAGTATTCATGGAGAGCAAAAGTTGGGTAGTGTACACTCCAATTGTTTAAATACTGTGATCTCTACGATAGCTAGCCAACAAAGTACTGTTTGACAGAATTTACTCACTTATAGAAAATAAAGTGGCGTAAACTGTTCCTAAGCAGTGGAGCATTCCAGCGAATTGTAAATCTGTATTGTATAAATGGCAGTTCAAGTTGGCATCGACACAGTGTTGTGAGTTCTTAGTCTGTCTGTCTGTTTCCGACATAGAACTTTGCACATATGTGCAGCAGTTCAAGTCACCACACTCCCTCCTTGTAGCACACAAAGAAAGAGAAGAAAGTAGAAGAAATGCAAAATAGAGACTATAAACAGGGATATGACACAAAAGGAATAGTAATAACGAAGAACAAAACAGTTTCACTTGAAATCATAAGTCACAAAAAGTGGATGCATCTGCGCTAGCCATTGAGAACGATTTTGAGCCATGTCACCAATTGTTTCCAACCATTGGTTTTTACCGTCTCTAGGACCCCAACCAGGAAGTTTACACCATCCTACTTGGCCTAGACTAACTGTTGTAGATTTCATTGACTGGTGTCATGTTTTGGTTTGACCGCCGCTAGCTCTTTTCCAGACTGACCGTATTATCAGCTAACATTGCACGTCGAGGAAGGCGATCGATGGCTAGGCATACCTAACACTTGTCCTAACCATCTCAGTCGATGTAACTTCACAGCCTCGTCGATTGATTTCCCCTCCTTACCTGGTGCTTGACGCCTAACCTCTATATTGCCCAGTCGACTATACCACTTCATGTGGGAGACAGAACACAGGCACCTATGATCAAAGACAGCTAGCAGGTTTTTCATGTCTTCCACTGTGAATGGCCAGGTCTCACAGTCAGCCATAAAGGAGGACGGAGCAGATTACCAAGCAGTACACCCGCCCTTTGGTCGACAGTCGGCCGGAAATCACGACTACTAAGCCATAGATGGCGTAAATTGGCATACGCGAAACTAGTCCTCTGTATTCGTGCTGAGATTTCGTCAGAGATCAACCCGTTGGCACTGGTTGATGGTACTTCCCAATTAAATGAAGTGGTCAACATGCTCTACGACTTCACTCCCTATTTCCAAGCTGGGTGTCAATGCAGTCAAGTCCTGTAACATCATCTTACATTTGGCGGGAGCGAATCGCATGCCAAACATTCGTAGATTGCAGCTCAAGGTGTTCAGAAGACTCTGCATTTTGTCAGCGTCTTCACTTAGGAGAGAGGACTATATCATTTGCATATTCCAAGTCAACGAGATTATTCCCTGGTAGCAAGTCAATCCTTGAGTCTCTGAAGTGAGATAGGGTTAAGTCCATTAGTACATCTATGAAGTTGAATAGAAATGGGGATAATGGGCTTCCTTGACGGAGTTCTTAGTGGAGTTGTGGCTCATTCCTGACTGCATAGAAATACAAACAGTTCATAAGTGATATATATATACATATATATGTAAATTCTTAGGTTAATCTTGATAACATTTGAAGTAAATTCAATAAGCGCACGAACTCTGGTGCGTAGCCGAGAATTCCCTTGTTGGAAACCTGCCCTGGTGATTAAAACAATAGGCATACACAATAATAATAAAAAGCTGCTATTTCAGGTAACCTGAATTAATAATAGAGAAAATTTGTAGCTCAGGTGGATGATTTGCAATTAATAGTGTTCTCTGAGCTGGTTGGTTTAGTTGCGGAGCTTTAGTCGTCCTTCTGGACAACATCCCCTTTCAGCGCAATATTTAGCATAAAGTGAAATGATTTAAATTTCTTCATGTATACTTTATGTATATTCAATGTTGCTGAGATGCAGAATATATTTTGTGATATTTTTCAGGTGACTTGAGATGGAAATATTTAAGTTATAATAATATATAAGTCTAGCGAGCATATTGGAATTGCTCAGATATTTACAAGTGAGGTTCTGGGTACAAAATAGTAACATTTGTCACTAGTTGAGTATGCTGAATCCCACTGATTTACTCATTTTGATCAGCATATAGCAGAGTGATTCTAAAAACTATCAGGGTTCAACAAAGAACCACCATCAAAGACCACAAAAAAATTCATTCTACCATACATGAGAAATACCTCTGAAATAACAGCTAGAATACTGAAACCATTTGATATAGATATAGCGCACAAGCCAGTCAAATCGCCTAATTCGATATTATGCAAACCGAAAGATCCAACAGAAGAAGGAGATAAAATTAATACCATTTACAAAATAAATTGTATGAACTGCAATAAGCATTATATCGGCCAAAGTGGGCGCCCCCTTCGAATCAGAATCCAAGAACACAAATCAGCTGTGAAAAGACACGATATGTATTCTTTAGTATCAATGCATATAGACAATTATGGTCATCAATTTGATTGGGATAATGTCGAAATTTTAGACAGAGGAAACACCAAAAGTGCAAGGGAGTTCCTAGAAGCCTGGTACTCAAACGAAAATGCAATTAACAAACACGTTAATATCGACGAAATATACCAACTAATAAAAAGTAAATCATGTGACGAGAAAGTTTCCATTCCAAGTCAATAGAAAATGGTCAATACATATGCAAAGACGGTTACCAGGAGACGCAATTCATTCATGGAGAATTTAAATCATTCCATTTTATGCTAAATATTGCGCTGAAGATGTTGTCCAGAAGGACGATGAAAGCTCCGCAACCAAACCAACCAGCTCAGAGAACACTATTAATTGCAAACCTGAATCAATAACAGCAGGATATCTAGTTGGTTAACTAATACATACTGTGTCATAAGCATAGTGTATTATAAAAATCCTGTGATGAAATTTCGCTATTCATTTTCTGAATTGTTCCGTTGCCACTTATCAAATTAGGTTGATAGACAAATGCATGTCGAAGCACTGTTTCTTACTTTATATAAGTGTTTAATCTATGCCATACTTTCCGTAATTTTTGGTTCACGTTTAACTCATGTCACTTGGCTTTTCTACTGATACTTTTTTGTGGTGACAGTGTCACAAACTTCTCAGTCTGTTACGAAATTCAAGTATTGGTTTGTAGGTATTTGGTTGATTAGTTACAGGATTTCATCATGAGCTGACATTGGTTAGAGAACCATTGGAAAACCTGTGAGGAGTACTGAACAGCTGTTTCGTCCTAGTTTGGGACTCTTCATGAATACGCACCCACCGGGGTTCGAACCCCAGGACCTTCTGGTTACAAGGGCGCGTATTGATGAAGAGTCCCAAACTAGGACAAAACAGCTGTTGAGTACTCCCCGCAGGTTTTCCAATGGTTCTCTAACCAATGTCAGCTCATGATGAAATCCTGTTACGAAATTGTTTGAAGCCCTTTTCAATCAGTTGTATATTTTAGACTTTATGAAAGTATAACGTCCTTTTTGCTCCTAGTGTTTATTGATTTCAGATGTTATAATGAATTACATTCTCTTATTTCCTTTCTTCGATTCGATGGAATCTTACTCTCACTTAATCAATTATCATCCGACTGCTTTGAGCAACACTGTACTTTGAAGCGATATAAGTTAGTTTTTAGAGTACAAGTGGGGATATATTTAACATTACCTACTTACTTACTTAATTACGTAATTTGTTGACTACTTTAACTGCCCCATGGTTCGAATCCTGGTATCGTCATCTGCAACAGCAATTGAAATAGACCGAGCCTAACAATAAATAGTGCGTTGGTGGCATAGCGGTTGGGACGCTCGCCGACCATGCACATGGTTCGGGGTTCGATCCCCGGCCGACGAACTCCTTTACCTCGCTAAGCCAGAAATAATGCTGGTAAAGAGGAAAGGTTGGTCACGAGGCTAGTAACCCCATCCTATAAAAATAAACACTGCTACAGAAACTTCAAGCCTCTGGCTTGAAGCCCTATGTTCCACTTGGAACGTGAAGGAATAAAAAAACTGGGTCAGTGGTAACGTCCTTAACTGCAACACTGGATAACCTGGGTTCTAATCTCAGAAGGGACATGAGAGTTCCTTCAACATAGCGGATACGCCTTGCTGACGACTGCCAACAATCACCGAAGCCTAGATCCAAAGCTTCCTGCCTATAGCTTCCAACCACCTTACAACAATTTATAGTGCACTGTGATGTCGAGCCACCTAGCATAGTGGCTGATAGAATTCAATCTACACCGAACGAAAGACTAGATGCATGACAGATGATAATGATATGTGGACATCGAAACTGGAGATAGGAATCAATCAATAAGGTTTCAAATATCTTATGCACAGCCTACTCAGCCAAAAAAAGAAATAAATCACATGAATGTGAATGTGAGTAACTAAATGCAACTGAACAAGTTATTCTGTATGTTAGTGTAAAAAAAACCTGATAGGTAGAGTTTATTCGATAGAGTAATACGTAAATGTTTGAATGAATATTTTGAAATCTGAGTATTTTAATGAGGTAGTATTACAATTCATGCATAAAACCTGATGTATCATATCAGGTATTTTATGAAAAAACCCTCAATCATAGACGAAATTTCACCTTGGTTTGTGTAGAAAACCCAAAAAAAGTATTTCCCATATAGTATGCCTGCTACTTGACTCTTATATATTCAGAGCAGAGGAAGTCAAAATGCTGCTTATTGATATGGGTGTAGGATAGTACACTAACCTTACTCGATGTGCCAATATCTGAAGATTCAACTGTATTTTATTGTACATAGGTCATTATTTTATCAGTTGCTAATTAATGCTCGGTATAGTGGCATCATTTAGTTAGAGAAAAAGCTCAGCATGTGTGTACTTTAGCATTTTTCTGGATCGATTAGCCTGTATTTTTTTTGATAACGAAGACTGTAAATACAAGTTAACATGCTCGTTATCCTTTAAAAAATATACATACAGTCAATATTAATATGCATCAATATACATATATATATGATATCTGAGTGTTTTCGTTTGATTGATTATACTAACCTTGGGTAGATAACGATTGGTTTCTAAAATTAAAAAATAGCAAATTAACAATTCATAATAGTCTGCAGTAAAAATTATTTGCTATTCCCATTGTTGGAATATTAAAACAAAACATAAGCGTACAATACTGATTTCAATGGAATCTTCAAGCTTTGCCTAGATGAACATAGCGAAATGTGGATATGAATAAGTAATCTTATCATGATTAGGGATAATGCGTCGATAGTTCAATGATAGAATACTCACCCACCATACACATTCTAATCAAGGCACTCTACTCAAACTCACGTAGCCGTGTAAGGGCTTATGGGGAATTGTCATCCGAATTGATAACAACCAGTGGTGTCCGTCAAGGATGTCCACTATCCCCATTCCTGTTTAACTTCATCATAGATATGCTAATGGAAGTATCCTTAACTGAACTTAACGACTTAGGAATCGACTTGTTACCAGGGAATAGTCTTATGGACTTAGAATATGCAGATGACATAGTCCTGTTAGGAGAGGATGCTGATAAAATGCAGAGTCTTCTGAACACATTGAGCAGCAATCTTCGTATGTTTGGCATGCGATTCGCCCCTGTGAAATATAAGATGCTGCTACAGGACTGGACTACGTCAACTCCTAGCTTAGTGATAGGGAGTGAAGTGATAGAACATGTTGACCACTTCACCTATTTGGGAAGTTGTATCAGCACCAACGGACTGATTGGCGACGAAATCTCAGCACGGATCCAAAAAGCTCGGGCTGCTTTCGCTAACTTACACCATCTCTGGCGTAGGCGTGACATCCGGCTATCAACCAAGGGACGTGTGTACTGCTCAGCAGTTCACTCCATCCTTCTCTATGGCTCTGAAACATGGCCAGTACGAGTTGAAGACATGAAAAGGTTGACTGTTTTTGATCATAGATGTCTACGATCTCTTTCTCACGTTAGGTGGCATAATAAGGTAAGTAATGTTGACGTTAGGCGTAGAGTGTTGGGCAAAGAGGGAAAATCAATCGACGAAGCTATAAAGTTACATAGATTGAGATGGCTAGGTCACGTGCTGCGCATGCCTAACCATCGCCTCCCCCGACGGGCATTACTAGCTGATATAGGTGCAGGTTGGAAAAGAGTAAGTGGTGGCCAAACAAAAACATGGCCTCATCAATCCATGAAATCCTTGACAGTTAAACTGAGTCAGGTAGGGAGATGCAGACTTCCGGGTTGGGGCCCGCCCTCGGAACTCTAAGAATCAATGGCTGGAGACAATAGGTGACATGGCTCAAAATCGTTGTCAATGGCTTACGCAGATGTATTCAGTCTCTGTAATCTTTCATATTCCTTTCTACCATTACTCATTCTGTTTCACTCTTATACTTGTCAAAACTCTATTGATTCTCTTCACTCATCTTCTTGTGTACCTTTGTGTGCTATTTGGAACGTGGTAACTCGAACTGCTGCACTTCGGTGCCAAGTTCTATGTTGAATCTAGACAGAGAGAGACTGAACCATACCCATGGTCCGAGGTTTGACTCCTAATCGACTCACTCCTTAACCTCGCCTAGTTCGCTACCCGGATCGGGTGAGAGCCTTAGCTTTCTTACAGCGTAACCAACACAATGGCTGGGGAAACGTCATAGCCTGAAGCTCAGAATGAGTTTGAATTGATCTGCTTCGGTTATGTTCAGCGTTTGCGATAATTTTGTATGACAGTACCACGAATGAATCAGCATAATTCATTTTCCGAAACAACTAGGCCTACCTGTAGATCTATGGCTATTAAAACTGTTTACTAAGGAGTTTTCCGATGAGGTGGGCCTTAATTTATAATAAAAATAATTAATGCATTATGTCTTATCATATATAGTAATGGTCAAGAGGAAAATACTCTATTTGGATTTGTGACCAGTTGATATTATCGTCAGTCGTCAATAGGACGTTGGAGTTTCATGTGGTTTAGTACGATATTACGCTGAGGGGGGGGGTTGTACAAGACAGTAGTAATGTAATGTTTGATGGTTCAGTGGGGCGATTAAATAACCGTCAGACTTACCATCTACAACCTCAATATTTAGATTTCTAAACCCTTAAAAAATTAACCAATGCAACAGCATCTTTGTACACATTTCAGATTGACTATGGGCTCTCATCGACAAGTACCATGATTTAATTTTTCTCTTTTTGTGCCAGTGTTAACCTAATGTTGGTGAAAACACCATTACATATCAGAACAGACAGCGAACAAATCCGGTTAACTCATTTAGTAGCAGGAACTGTACTTAAGAAAAAATTCATGTCGTTATCGATCAGTTTGATTTCTAATCTGTTAGTTGCGAGGTTGTTCTTACCACTTTTAAAGCGATGTTCTCCGATCAACTTCCTGATGAATATTGTAAAATCTTAGGTGTCATATATATGCAATGTTTTTCTCCCTTTTCTTTCTAAGTGGAAAATAGGCCTTCAGGCCTAGAGCATTGAAGTTTCAGTAGCCGTGGTACTGTTTTCACGACAGGGGATTGTTGCTATCCTCACACCCAAGCTTTTCTCTTTTCCGGGCTTTCGTCGACTAGTAAACTGGGTGACATGTAGAAGTGAGTTAACCAGGAGTCGATCCTTGGTCCAAGTACGTGGTTGACGAGCATTCTATAGTGGAACCACTAACGCACCTATAGGTAAATACGGTGTCCACCCTAAAGTAGAGTAGTACAACGTATATCTTCATTCCAGATGTTTACAGTTTTTGAAGCTCAACGCTACTGGTGTGAAACACAGAAGCGAACAGCTACATGCTTGCTTAGACCAAATCCCAGTTACGTGTTACTTCTAAGTATGCCAATGTTTCAAAACTTCACAAACATGAAATTTTTTAATCTACATACTGATCATTCATTGAAAAAAAGTTTTTTTTCTGTTCTTTGGGTTTCCTAATCACTATGAAATTTATTACCTTAGAAATTGATCTTGAGCTTACTTCTTAAGGTCATATTATGAAATTCCTGCTTTTTCTTAATAATTAGAATATAAAAGTATTTTAGAATAATGTGTCAGCGACTACCTTTGATTCTTTCTTTTCAAGCTATACTAATTAAGCTATTATTCCTGGTTGATATATTTAAATATCGATTGGCTAAATAATCAGTGTCTAACTGATATGTGGGTTAGGCACTCTATTCGTACTCATGCAGCCAAGTGAGGACTTACGGCGAGTTGTCATCTGAAGTGGTGACAGCTACTGGTGTCCGTCAGGGATGCCCACTATCCCCATTTCTATTCAATTTCATCACTTAACCGTTACTCACTTTAGAGACTCAGGGATTAACTTGTTACCAGGGAATAATCTCGTTGACTTGGAATATGCAGATGATATAGTCCTCCCTCCTAAGTGAAGACGCTGACAAAATGCAGAGTTTTCTGAACACCTTAAACTGCAATTTGCGAATGTTTGGCATGCGATTCGCTCCCGCCAAATGTAAGATGATGTACAGGACTTGATTGCATTGACACCCAGCTTGGAAATAGGGAGTGAAGTGGTAGAGCGTGTTGACCATTTAACTTAATTGGGAAGTTGTATCAACCAGTGCCAGCGGGTTGATCACTGACGAAATCTCAGAACGGATACAGAAGGCTAGTTTCGCATATGCCAGTTTACACCGTTTCTGGTGTAGACTTGATATCCGGCCGGCTGTCGACCAAAGGGTGGGTGTACTGCTTGTCAATCTGCTCCGTCCTCCTTTATGGCTGGCTGTTAGACCTGGCCATTCACAGTGGAAGACATGAAAAACCTGCTAGCTGTCTTTGATCATAGGTGCCTGCGTTCTGTCTCCCACGTGAAGTGGTATAGTCGAGTGAGCAATATTGAGGTTAGGCGTCGAGTACCAGGTAAGGAGGAGAAATCAATCGACGAGGCTGTGAAGCTACATCGACTGAGATGGTTAGGACATGTGTTACGTATGCCTAGCCATCGATCGCCTTCCTCGACGTGCAATGTTAGCTGATAATACGGTCAGTCTGGAAAAGAGCTAGCGGCGGTCAAACCAAAACATGACACCAGTCAATGAAATCTACAAGAGTTAGTCTAGGTCAAGTAGGATGGTGTAAACTTCCTGGTTGGGGTCCTAGAGACGGTAAAAACCAATGGTTGGAAACAATTGGTGACATGGCTCAAAATCGTTCTCAGTTGCTGGCGCAGATGCATCCACTCCTTGTGACTTATGATTTCCAATTAAACTGTTTTGTTCTTCGTTATTACTGTTCTTTTTGTCTCACACCTCTGTTTAAAGTCTATATTATGCATTTATTCTACTTTATTCTCTTGCTTTGTGTGCTACATTGAGTGTGGCGACTTGAACTGCCGCACATATTGTGCAAAGTTCTATGTCGAAAACAGACAGACAGACAGATGTAGGTATCCTTTCTCATCCCTACTTCATTGGCGATGTACATATATATATATATATATATATATATATAACATTTCCTTTTGTAAAGATATTGATGCTTAAACACACTTTTCCGTCTTACGGCGCCGTGTGTTCTGTCTAAAGTAGAACGAACAAGGGGGGGGATAGTTAGCTGTCGTTTAGTGTTGTTGGTGTATAGGAGTTTTATGTGTGATCACCACGTCCATGCGCAACTTTGGCATCCTTATTCCCGCTCAACATTGTGTTACAAAATATAAAAAGAACCTTACTCAGAGAATTTTCATGGCAAGCTTCAAAAGAGAACTCACATAAAACAATTAACTGATACTACAATGGACAAAGTTGTATGAGAGACGCAATCTCAACAAAATGTCTAATGTGTCTATTTGTAATTGTATTTGCATTTCCTAAAGTGTGACCCGAGGGAAATATTCGATTGTTAGATGGTTGAAGGTGATCGGCATGGTGGTCACACTGCAAAATTTTTTTAATTTATTTTTTATTTTTTTAAAATTTTTTTATTTTGATTACAGCTTGATTCCACACCGTATTTTCAGTACAAGTATGGAATTTTCAGCATGGATATCGGTAGCCCAAATTTACAGGCCGACCATAGATATCGGGTGTGCGCCGGCAGGGGATCGAACGCCGGACCATGTGCATGGTCGGCGAGAGTCCTAACCACTGTGCCACCGACGCACCAATGGAATTCAGTCTACACCAAAAGAAAGACTGAACACATGAAATTAGTTTCCACCTAGTTTCAAATTAAAAGTAGCATTTAATTCTGTCACTTTTTTCATATGCAGGAAAAAGGAACTTCGTCTACAGACTTGTTGGTAAATACAACTATTTAAAGCAATCAAAGTAGAATGAATGAAGTTAATTAGTGGTAGTTTGGTGAATTTGTCACCAAACATACGATTTTTTGTTTCACAGAAAAAAACCAGTTGATTAAATTTTAAAGCTTTCTTCTACTGGATACTACCTCTCAATCATTCCATTCTATGACTTTAATTGTGATATGCTTTGAGTCAAAATGACTAAGCGAGTGAAAAATCAATGCAGAAATTTAAACAGACGTTTAGAGTTCGTTTTAATTTGTTATACTGTAAGAAAGGCACACTAAGTCAGGTGACCAAAACGAACACCTAAAATTTATTCTGTTGCTCACTAGTAACTAATTGCAGGACGAAGTATCTTGGAGTTCTAGTGAGGAGTGGCGATCAGGTCCACTGTGGGGACAAATATTCCCCGAGAACATTAGCTGGTGGTAGTGATGAAAATTACGTACTGACAGAAGTTAAAAGTCATAGGGAATTAGATTCCATGTATTGACCTCATAATCTGAAGGTCTTGGGTTCGATGCCTGGTTGAAGGGTTCAGGGGAACCAACTGCTTAGGAGTCCCGTGATCATAAGTGAAACATGAGGATCAAAAGATGAAACATCGTGGAAACTTTCGACTATGAAAGTCGAGTAGTGTCACTATTTTGGTGACATTATTTATTTATTATTATTATATTCCTTTACGTCCCCAAAGGAATACAGAGCTACAATCTAGACTTTTGAATTTTCAGTAACAGGGTGGGGTTGCTGGTCCCATGCCCAACCTTTCCCTTTTTACCGGTCTTATAACCGAATTATAGAGGTTTAAGAGTGCGTTGGCCGGGGATCGGACGTCGAACCACATGCATTCTGCGGCTGAGCCACCGAAGCATTCCCTTGACAGATAGAATTGTTAAGCACAAAAAAGATTTCTGGGCTAAGAATATGTAGATGAAAAAAGGTCATTCCATTTCAAAACTGAACTGAAAATCTTTGTGATCATTTTTCCTGAATCTGTTCTAAGCAATAATCAACATTCAGCTGCATTTTGAATATTTTTATATTTGTTAGATTTTGGAAAGAAGTCACTTATATCGTTGATGTAATTATTCTTCCTTTACAAGTAATTTCTTC
Source organism: Trichobilharzia szidati (assembly GCA_944472155.2). NCBI lineage: Eukaryota > Metazoa > Platyhelminthes > Trematoda > Strigeidida > Schistosomatidae > Trichobilharzia > Trichobilharzia szidati. The sequence goes on along the minus strand of OX235271.1, from coordinate 94,107,303 downwards.
ATTGATATTTCCTTATAACATGAAGGCTAATCATGTAGTTACAGCATACTACTCATCACAGATTGCGTAATTTCACTGAAACCGTGACAGTGGATTATATCATCTTTGGTAGAATAAGAAAAATGTATTTGATGAAGCCTTCAGCCAACTCTTCCATTGTATATTAATTGGTTGAATTGACATAACGTAGCGTCGGTGGCATAGCGGTTAGGACGCTCGCTGACCGTGCACGTGGTCCGGGGTTCGATCCCCGGCCCACGCACTCCTTTACCTCGCTAAGCCGGAAATAATGCTGGTGAAGAGGAAAAGTTGGGCATGAGGCTAGCAACCCCATTCTGTAAAAATAAACACTGCTACAGAAACTTCAAACCACTAGCTTGAAGCCCTATGTTCCACTGGGGAACGTGAAGAAAAAAATATCGTTGACGTAATTATTCTTCCTTTACTATTAGTTTCTTCCTTATAACATGAAGGCTAATCATGTACTTAAAGCGTACTACTCATCACAGATTGGGTAATTCCACTGAAACCACGACATTGGATTATATCGTCTTTGTTAGAATAAGAAGAATGTATTCGATGAAGCCTTCAGTCAACTCTTCTATTGTACATTAATTGGTTGAATTGATGTAACTTTTATTTCTCCTTCTTAAATCTACCAAAGGATTCATTGATTATCATTTTTACTTTATTTAGTTTTATACTTGTAACAGATCAAATTAGAAATCAGTCTTTTATAATAATAATAATAATATTAATGGCAGTTTTATTTCTCTTAACTCTATAGGTATTTAATTATTATATCCATTTTCTATGGGCTTCCTGCAGTCCAGCTGATCATGACATATCAGAAAGTAAGCGAGACAGTTTGATTTGTATTCAATTTAATAATATAACAGTTCAAACTATTTTGTGTGTAATACAATGCTCTGTAACATAGTTTGTTGTTAAGAAAAAAAACTTTTTAAGTGTTGGTTTGCAAGGATTTGATTGGCTTCAAGTCTGATCATGAGCTATGGCATTGTAACGCTAGAAGATGAAAGACTTGGTAAAGGAATGTTTATTTGGAAATTTGTGTCTCTATATAGTTGCATTATGTACTTTGCACAGATCTTCGTTTTGTGATACTTTTGGCTTTCCTTCATATTGTGTTTCTTTGCGTTCTTTTCACGTCTCCCATGTATCTGTACAAAGCTGTATCATTTCACTTTCTCTGACATCAAATGTATCTCCGTGCTATTTGATAATTTTATGCCGAAGAACGTCTCTTTATATACTGCTGATAAATGTTATCAGTAGCAAGCGCGCCACAACATCAGTTCTAAAATAAGACGAAATAGCTTTTCAGTATTCCCTAGTTTTCAGTGTTTCTCTAACCGATGTCGGCTCTTGATCAAATCTGAAAAAAATTATTAGTCAAGTTAAGCCACTGTTTGATACGACTGTAGGCGATTATTCAACTTTTAACTAGTAAGGAGTTAGGAATTCATACGTCTTATTTCTCGATATTTTAGAACAATCAGATTATAGGGAATAAAAAGACAGTTGTAGCGAAGAAAATTTTCTTTTCGACGAGGTCATCATCTAGGCTGTACATTCGTGTATTTATATCAAATGGATTGGAAAGTTCCAGAATAATTTCCGGTTAAGGGTCAAATTAATAAAAATTACAATTAGGAATTAGAATGTCATAATAAACAAGGGGACGGATAAAACTCGAACAAAGTAGCATTATAATAACTAAGATGATTGACGTTGTGCAATGTAGAAATAACAAAATAGACAGGATGTTTGGATAAAAAACTAATGTGATGAATACTTGTTTATGCAATCAGGGATTAAATACGTAGAAATAGTGAAATGACAAAATAAACACGAAGTGTGGATATGAAAATATGGTAGTGTAGACAGAGATTAAGAAAAACTTACATGAATAAACAGGAAATTTAGGTAAGAAAGGCAATGGGATGGTCATTACTAAAAACATTTTAACTGTTTATGATGGCCATGGTAGGGACAGGGATTTGACGTATTTCTTTTAGATACAAAGAGTGGGTTTGAGCTTTTGGATAGCTATTGCCTCGGCTATGCCCTGATGTCTTGATTTCACTCCCTTTTATAGGTTTGGTTGAATCTTGTATATTACTTTGAAGGATTTTTCGAAAGGCGCTGAATGTCCTGAGTTGACCAGATGTTTTGTCACTGAATTGTATACACGCTTTTGGTCTCCTTTTACTAGCCAGGCTAGGTAGTGTTCGCGAGCGCGTTTTTCAAGTTGGCGCATGGTACGGCCGATGTACTCAGCTCCGCAAGAGCAAGTAAACTGGTATATGCACGTTGAAGTGACCCAATGCGACAACTTGTCTTTCGCGTTCTGGTTGAACAGTTTCTTGCAGGAAGACGTCAGTCGTAGGCTCGCGGCGAAGTATGTTTTCCTCAGCGATTTGGAGAGGCGTTTGCGAAGGATTTCTGCTTCAATATCACCTTTGAATTCTAGATTAAGCAGAAGTATTTTCTTTGGAACGGATTGGACTTGTTCGGAAGTCTTCTTAGATGTGAGATTCTTGTCTATGAACCTGGGCGGGAAACCGTTTTCCATCAGGGTTTTTCGGAGATTACTCAGTTCTTCATCAATCAGCTCCTCGCTGCATATCTTCCGAATCCTCTAGGAAAGAGTGTATATCAGGTTCCTCTTTCTGCTTAGGGGCACGAAACTTTGAAAGTTGATGAATTGTCCATTCCATGTAGGCTTTTTGTATATAGACCTTTTCAAAGAGTTGTTGTCGTTTCTTGTCAGATGGACGTCGAGGAAGTGGAACATCCCGTCTGATTCAGTCTCAAGTGTAAAATCGATGTTTGGGTGGGCTTTGTTAAAGATTTGAAGTAAGTTTTCAAGGTCCAGGTTCTGATCACAAATGATGAAAGTATCACCAATGTATCTCTTGTAGAGATGAAGGTCATTGATAGTTGATGATAAGGAGTTGTTTTCGAGGTTGGTCATAAAACAGTCGGCTAGAAGTGGTCCGAGTGGAGAGCCCATTGCTACGCCATCTGTTCGCTTGTAGATTTCATCGTTGAATCTGAAGTAGACGTTGAAAGTGCAACGTAGTAACAGCTCCTATAGATAATGGATCGGTATGCCGACATCTATGCTGTTGCATTGGATGAAGTCACACAGAAAGCATATAGTTTCTGTCAGTGGAACATCGGTGAACAGAGAGACGACGTCTAGGGAGACCATCTTTTTGTTTACGAGGTTGACATTTTCAATTGAATCCATAATCAGATTCCAGTACTATTTTTCACAAAAGCGTATACTGATTCTAAATATTGTATGAAAATATTTATGTGTTTATTAGATAATGTTAAAATTTGTAATTCTTGTTAGTCGAGATAGAGAGAAGGTTGTCGTGTGACTCCTGAAAGTGAATTCATTACATAGCACAGGTTATGAATGCGTTTCATTCAATATATTTTAATGAAAGAGTTGTCAAATATAATTCGAGATATTTTATCGTTTCTGGGTTGAGAATTAGAATAAAGAGGTGCAACCGCAGTGTAGTTACTGCAAGTTTGTGCTTGGAAATTACTAGCGGTATATTTGCAGTTGTGACACAGAAACACGGAGTCCATATTGTTGTTGTTGTTAAGTCAGCAAGAGCAATCCAGGTTTGCTGAATCATTTAAATGAATTCAGTTTATGTGTTCATAATATGAATTCTATTAATACTGCATCGGTCAGGACTTACTTTAGCCTAACACTACACTCACTCTAAATCTATACTTTCAAGAGACTAGGACTAAGGACCAGATGTTTTTTTGACTTTTAGCGAACTGCATATATATATATATTTCACTTATATCTTTATTATGCTCAACGTTACTGCTTGTCAAATAATTTTCGGTTACAGGATTTCATCATGAGTTGACATCGATTAGAGAACTACTGGGAAACTTGGGAGTACTAGACAGTTGTCTCGTCCTAATTTGGGACGCTTCATCAGTACGCACCCACCACGAGATTTCGAACCCAGGACCTTCTGGTTACAAGGTGAGCTCGTAGACTATTAAGCCACTGGAATCCAGTCCAATGGTCCATGGATTCCAACTTCTGCCAATTCACGACATGGCGTGACCACTAGCCAATGTCGTGACCAGTAGGGTATAGTGGGTCGGGCGTGAGGACAAACACTCGCCGAAGATATTGGCTGGTGGTCGCGTTATGTCGTGAATTGGCAGAAGTTGTAATTCGTAGGCCGTTGGATGGGGTCCCGGTTGCTTAATGGTCTACGAGCTCACCTTGTAACCAGAAAGTCCTGGGTTCGAACCCCAGTGGATGCGTTGAGATGAAGAGTCCCAAACTAGAACGAAACGACCGTCCTGTACTTCTAGTTTTCCAATGGTTCTCTAACCAATGTCAGCCTATGGTTGAATCCTCTAACCAATCAATAAAATCCCCATAAATTAGTACCCAAATAATGTTTGTTGGAAATGGTAATTTTGAGTTCTGAGGCGAAGTGTATTTTCCTATGTTATGGAGTTGTGGCTCTGACTGACTGAATTATCGATGCAGAACTTTACATTCATGGTTCATATTTCTATTTGATCCTTCGTTTTTTTTAACTGCAAATAAATTTAATTATTAAAGGTGACCTTTATTGTGATTAGTGCTCGCTTACTGCTTTACAATATCAATTTTCCAACTGTTTTAGTATGCTTAGTTAATTGTTTTTTCTTTCCTTCGGAAATGTTAAGCGATTGCAAAATGTCCTCTAAGTTCAACATGTGTAGTATGAAATGTGAGAAAGTTCACTTCAAAAATCAAGAAAATCTAAAAATGTATACGTAAACATTGACGGAAGCGTTTGTTTACTAGTAACTACTGTCAACTGCTCTAATTTATCCCTTAGTACATATGTTAAAAATTAGATAAACTTTAAGCAAGTTATATTTTGTCAGACAATGAGTACTTACACGACAGAGGAAATATTTATCAAATGAGAATTGTTTTCTTGGTTGAATTTGTAATGAAGGTAACAGCTTATATCCATTCGAAATGTTTGCTATCAGTAGTCTGTCTCTGTCTGGATTCAACATAGAACTTGGCGCCGAAGTGCAGCAGTTCGAGTTGCCACGTTCCAAGTAGCACACAAAGGTAGACAAGAAAATGAGTGAAGAGAATCAATAGAGTTTTGACAAGTATAAGAGTGAAACAGAATGAGTAATGGTAGAAAGGAATATGAAAGATTACAGAGACTGAATACATCTGCGTAAGCCATTGACAACGATTTTGAGCCATGTCAGCTATGGTCTCCAGCCATTGATTCTTAGAGTTCCGAGGGCGGGCCCCAACCTGGAAGTTTGCATCTCCCTACCTGACTCAGTTTAACTGTCAAGGATTTCATGGATTGATGAGGCCATGTTTTTGTTTGGCCACAACCTACTCTTTTCCAACCTGCACCCATATCAGCTAGTAATGCCGGTCGGGGGGAGGCAATGGTTAGGCATGCACAGCACGTGACCCAGCCATCTCAATCTATGTAACTTTATAGCCTCTTCGATTGATTTTCCCTCTTTGCCCAACACTCTACGCTTAACGTCAACGTTACTTACCTTATTATACCACCTGACGTGAGAAAGAGATCGTTGACATCTACGATCAAAACAGTCAACCTTTTTATGTCTTCAACTCGTGTTGGCCATGTTTCAGAGCCATAGAGAATGTCAGAATAGTCAGTAGTCAGAATACACATTCCAAGAGTCATGTTTGAACTTGTTACTCCAAGCCAGCTGATATATATATATATACTTCACGCCTGACAAATATTTTCAAGTGTTTTTTTTGCAGGGATTCGATCGATTTCAAGATTGATGAGGAATTGAGTTCAGTTAGAGATCCATTGAGAGCCAGAATGTAGTAGACAGTTTTTTATTTTTGTTTGGGACTGATCGGGTTACGAGGCGAGTTAGTTGACCATTTATCCAGTGTGATGGTACGCAATGGTCCATCGATGCTAATCAGTGGGGTCCACTAAGTAGGGTATGACGACAGGTACTTGCCGATGACACTGGCTGGTTTGTCGCGCTGTATACCGCGAATTTGTAGAAGTTAGAACTGATGGGTCACTGGATTCCGTCCCAGTGACTGAATGGTCTACGAGCCCGCCTTGTAAACTGAGGGTTCTTGGTCCGATCCTTGATGGGGGTGCGGACTGTTAAAGAGTCTCAAAGAAGAACGAAGCAGATAACCATTACCCTGTGGTCGTCAGTGCTTCTCTAGCAGTGATCAGTTCGGCATCAATCTTGACAAATATTTATTCATATTAAAATGCTGTTCAACCATGAGCATTTTCCTATTCGTTTTAGAAGGAGCGGGCTAAAAGTTACAATTTGGGCCTTCATGCTCTGTTGTTTATTCTATATTTAAAAATTAGTATGAATGAGAAGTGGTGTTTCAGGGCATCTTAAAACGTTGGATGGTTTTTTTTGTAATACATTTTTCCTGATATCGTGTTTACAGTTTCCTTGTTTCTAATTTTATTTTTACTCTAGGCTGTTTTTGAGACTGGCAATGAAGATTTGTGTTATTACAATTTTGAGTGTGCTCGTCCACTTGGTATCTTCACAGCTTTCAATAACATCATTTCAAATATTGGTTATGTCATGTTAGGATTATTATTTCTAGGCCTTACTGCACGACGGTAAGTTTACTAGTTGAGAGGGTGATAGAGATAATCTGTGTCTTTTTGTATGAGACCCTATATATACGACAACTCTGTAATAATTAATAAAATAGTTGAGACATTCGGTTTTTATCTGTGAAAATTTGACATTTAATGGATATATCATGATTAAACTCTTATATAGTATCGAACACTTTTGCTCAGCTTTAGATAAAAATACATTTTCAAGTATTGGTTTTGTGAGGATTTTGTGTGGTTGCATGGACGATTTCATCATGAGCTGACATCAGTTATAGAACCACTGGAAAACCTGCAGGGAGTACTGGACAGCTGTTCCATCCTAGTTTGGGACTATTTGCCAGTACTCGACCACCGGGTTTCGAACCCAGGACCTTCTGGTTACAAGGCGAGCTCGTAGACCATTGAGCCACTGGGACCCGATCCAATGGTCCTTGAATTCTAACTTCTGCCAATTCACGACATAGCGCGACCATTTCGCAATGTCTTCTTCGATGAGTTACTGCCTCAGCTTCAACCTGCTGTACCCTACTGGTCACAGCTTCCCACTAGAATCCCAGGTTAACTGCCTGAATAGGGCCAGTCTCTAGTGAGCATCAGATTAATTTTCAAGGATTGGTTTGGTAGGGATTTTGTTTGATTGCATGAAGTTAGAATTCAAAGATCAATGGATCGGGTCCCAGTGGCTCAATGGTCTACGAGCTCGCCTTGTAACCAGAAGGTCCTGGGTTCGAAACCCGGTGATTGAGTACTGGCAAATAGTCCCAAACTAGGATGAAACAGCTGTCCAGTACTCCCTGCAGGTTTTCCAATGGTTCTCTAACTGATGTCAGCTCATGATGAAATCCTCCATGCAGTCAAAAATGCATTTGTTAATTCCACTTATATGCACAAAGAATGATGATTAATGAGTTCCTGATTTTACTATTTTGGAGTTGTTACTCACATTAAAATGAGGATTTGACATCTAACGAGTGATAAAGAATATAAGAAAGGCAATTCAGCGAGGAAAATCTTATTTATCGACTAAATTTCTTCGCTGAACTGTCTTTTATTTTTTTTCACAACTCAATGGGTATTTTCGGTGGTGTCTAACGAGTGCTCAGAAATTTTTATTTGTGTCAAATTGACTCTGTATCCATATATCTACTCTTACTATTATTTGGTTTGCTTGTACACTAAGCAGTTCGGCTGGTTAGGTTACTTATCAATCAGAAATAGGATGCAGTGTATTTGTCGCAATCAACATGCTTAATATAGTGACATTACTTGGGTTTTTTCAGAGTATGTATAACCCCGTTTCCTGCCTTAAATCAAACCACCATAAAATTACTCTGTAAAACGGCTTACCAGCCATGAGGCTTTCAAAAACTGAACTCACAGAAGTGCGTCAGTTGGAGCTGTGATACTTCGCATGGTACCACGATAAGAAGCACTAGTATTAAAGGAAAGAGGTTTATGGGATGATAGAGTCCAGTAAGGCGAAACAGTAAATTGGAAAGGATGTGATACTACTTTATTCTGTTGATGCTTTTCGGCTGTACAAACTCTAAACCATTTTGTTGAAAAATTTGCAAAATATTCACAAACTTTGGTTAGCCAACTTGAAGATAAAGGCCACAAATCCTTCTTCTCTTTGCTCGATTATTCTATGTGATTTAGCGCCTACATGTAAATTGGTAAATGCATTTGAGGATAACATGAAAGAGAGACCTTTCGGGGTTAGTGTGGGACCACCTACTGGTGAATTCTTACCAACCTATGGATGTTAGTCGAATGGTCATCGACCGGAGACTGAATGGTTTAGTCTCGTAATTTGAAAATTGCCTCAGCACTACGAATTGCTTCAAACCTTCATCAACTTGATTCAACAGCTACATGACAGTGCGACATGTCAAGTGATCCACAACGAAAAAGTCAACGAAGCCTCTGAAATGAAAACAGGAGTAAGACAAGGCGGTTTACTACTGTGGTGAGAGCTGGCCGCAAGCCAAAATTGTAGACAACAGTTTGCGTCAATCCACATCCCGAATCAGAGTCATGAGAAAAACAATAACAAAGCTTAACCTTGCGGAAATAACCAGCCAATCACAGTGGAGTTAGTGTGTGGAAATATGATTCGCAGATATATGACTTGGTTTTCTGGGAAACGGCCATAAAAAATAACAAAATAACCTTCAGCAAGAAAACAACCAATCAGAAGAGGTTGCTTCTCTCTAACAGTAATAAACACAATAAAAATCTATAAATATCTCTTGATTTTCTCAATAAACGATCTGTTGCCTGGCCCTCGTCTTCTGTAGTTACACTACCACCGATGGTCTTCCTGATGGAGGTTGACTGGATAATGCGCCGGATTTTAAGGAGTGGGATGAGGGATATACATTAGACTGACAAAAAGACCTGAACATCATGGATGATTTATGTCTCGTGTTGCACAACGTGGAAGATGTACAGGAGAAAACCAGTAAATTTTCAGAATAGGCAGCGAAAACTGGACTTTGATTTGACTTAGGGAAGACGGTTCATGAGGATACTTTATCAACATCAACAAACATCAATCATTATCAAGGGGAGAAATCTGAAGGAAGTTAAATCTTTCAATTATCTAGACACCGTTATCTCGACTACAGACGTTACAGATAAGGATGCCATATCCACCACAATCGGAAAGGCAAGACAGGCGTTGGTTACCCTGAAATCACTGTGGAAATCTACTGTAATCACCATAAAGTACAAGATTTGGAACTTCAAAACTTATGTCAAGTCATTACTTGTATAGCATTCACAGACATGGCATTCGCACCACCACAAGTATTTTGAATAGCCTGCTGCAGGCTTTCATCAACAGCTGCCTTCTCCAGCTAGATAGTGAATATCAGACAGTCTGCCAGGAAAGACAAACAACAGAAAATGTTGCCATTGAACTTACCAAGAACCTATCGCCCGTTAACTGACATCACGCCACAGGCTGTCGAGTGGAACTCGAATGGGAAATGCCAAGTTGGGTGCTGGTCCGATGGTGACATGAAGGAAATCGACTGAGGAAGATTTGAAAGCCTATGGTTAGTCGTGGAGCCAGCTGAAAAGACTGCAGAAAACAGGATCTAATAGCGATATGTTGCTGAGGCACTATATTCTACACGGGATTCAAGAATATACAAATAACTCTTCTTGTCTATAACCTTATTTGTTGACAGACAAACGCGTATTTGGAGTTCCGCCTGATTTTTCAGAAGAATCAGTAGTCTTCTGTTGTCCAGTTTTGTTCGTGATTTATATAATAATAATTATTATTATTACTATTATAGTTTCCTTTAATTCCTAGAGGAACATAGGGCTTCAGCCGTGCGTCTCCATTGCGTTCGGTTCTCTGCTAGAGTTTTCACCTGGCTCCAAGTCTGCCCATACGCTTTCAATTCTTCTTCACATGATCTCCTCCAGGTCACCCTTGCACTGACGACCAACTCGTCGCTTCACTTTCGGGTTCCACTCGAGCAATGGCTTGTCTAGTGATGTCACTTGCTGGTTTCCTAAGATTGTGGCCAATCCATCTCCACTTCTTCCTGCCTATTTGTTTCACAATCGGTTCCTGGTTGGTTCGCTCACAGAGATCCCTTACTATTGCTGATCTTTTCTGCCCAGCCATCTGATCTTGAGTCTTGAGCGAAGACAACTGTTAATGAAGGTCTGTAGTTTGTTTGAGGTGTTCTTTATGACGCGCTGGCCAAGTCTCTGATCCGTATAGTAGCACTGACTTCACACTGGAGTTGAAAATTTGGATCTTATTTTTGATGCTGAGTGTTGTTGACCTCCATATAGACTTGAGAGTAGTGAAAGCTTGTCTTGCTTTTCCGATCCTTGCTTTGATATCCTCGTCAGTTCCGTGCAGCTGTAGTTGAAACGATGCTTCCCAGTTAGGTGGTAAAAGAGGTTGTTTCTTTCAGGTTCCTCCCATTTATGCTGATTGTTGTCTGTTGTTGTTGTTCTTGTCCAGGATTCTTCATCACCTCTGTTTTCTCTATGTTCTCCTGAAGTCCTTCCTATCTTTGATGCTTCTTGTGCCAACTTGTAGCTTTTCACTTGCATATTTTCCAGTTTGTGGGAAATCAGACATATATCATCAGCGAAGTCGAGATCCTCCAAGTGTCTTGTGTGGGTCTATTTTATGCCTGTTTCCTCATTGCCCACTGTTTGTCGCATTATCCAATCTACTGCAATCGGGAAAATCATTGGCGATAGTAGGCAGCCTTTTGATTTATACTTAAAATTATACTTTAGAAATGAAATTAACTTTAACTAATCAGAGCATCAAATGTCAACAATTAGTTTTTTTAATGCAATATGCGCTATTTACTCAAACTGAATAAATTAAGGTCGATTATATTTGTTTACTTTTATTGTTTGTTGATGTCAACATTACAGGTTGCTCTTTGCAACTATAGTAGTTGGCCTTTTCATGGTCTCATATTAATAATATTAACATCGCATTTCGTATAGATAATCTTGTTTTTTTTACCATTCAGTGATATCATTCACAGACGAACAAAGAATTTGAATCCTAATTCTCAGGTGAGCACACTGACCTCTTCCGTGTTATCGATTATTTATCCAATGAATTGTCTTTTAAGATGTCCCTTGTGATATGACTAGACACTCTGTATTTATAGGTGCTTCTGTCAGGCGATAGATCTTCCTTTTAGCTATACTAAACCAACAGTTTGTCTACATCTTTTAGTTAAGAGTGAAGATATTTCTTTGTCAGTTATTAGGCCATCATCACATCTATTGCAGGCCAGCAGTCGTCGTATTTCTTGACATTGATCTATGGAGTCATAGTAATATTAGTCTCACTGTCAAGTCCAAGTTTAATAATGTTTAATTGTATGCGGTCTTACTGTGACTGACTGACTGGTCTCAACATAGCACTTTGCACCGATGTGCAGCAGAGGCAAAATAATAGTAATATCTCAGAACAATATAGTTTTGTTGGATATTATAAGTAACAAAGAGTGGATGCATCTGCGCCAGCCATTCAGAACGATTTTGAGCCATATTACCAATTGTCTCCAACCACTGGTCTTTACCGTCCCTTGGACCCCAACCAGGAAGTCTACACCTTCCTAAGTGACTGTCTTAAACTAACTGTTGTGGATTTCATTGATCGATGAAGCCATATTTTGGTTTGACCACCACTGGCTCGTTTCCAACCTGATATTATGTCAGCTAACATTGCCCGTCGAGGAAGGCGGTGATTAGACATGCATGCGTAACACATATCCTAACCATATCAACTAATGTAACTTCGATTGATTTCCCCTCCTTACCTAGCACTCGACCTATGCCTAACCACAATATTGCTCACCTTATTATACCACTTCACACGGGAGATAGAACGCAGGCACCTATGATTAAAGGCAGCTAGTCTTTTTATGTCTTCCACTTTCAATGGCCATGTCTCACAGCCAGCCATAAAGGAGGACGGAGCGGACTGCTGAGCAGTACACCCGCCCTTTGGTCGATAGCCGGATATCATATCTGCGCCAGAGATGGTGTAAACTGGCACATGCGAAACTAGCCTTCTGTATCCGTGCTGAGTTTTCGTCAGCGATCAACCCGTTGGCACTGGCTGATGCAACTTCCTAAATAAGTGAAGCGGTCAACGTGCTCTACCCGCTTCACCCACTGTTTCTAAGCTAGGAGTCAGTGTAGTCCAGTCCTGTCACATCATCTTACATTTGACGGGAGCTAATTGCATTCCAAACATTCGTAGATTGCAGCTTAAGGTGTTCAGAAGACTCTGCATTTTGTCAGCGTCTTCACGTAGGAGTGGGAACTGTATCATCTGGATATTCCAAGTCAGCGAGATTATTCACTGGTAGCAAGTCAATCCATGAGTCCTCTGAAGTGAGATAGGGTTAAGTCCACTAGTACGTCTATGATGAAATTGAATAGAAATGGGGATAGCAAGACCTCAGCAGGTCTTACTGTATGTCTGTGAATTCTGTCGCTTTGAGCTGAGGATGTACATCAACTCTGCATGTTCGATCATTGCTGCCTCCATAGAATACCTTCACCATGTAAGCCATGGATATTGTCCTTCTATGAGTGGTGTTACCTTGAGACACCGCCTGCAGTGCTATACCAGCCACTTTCATACAGTTTGCCGTTTGGTAGCCGTGAAACTAGTGAAGAGGCGATCACCTCAATGAACGATATTTTTTTTGGATTAGCATGCGTTGGTGTGCATTGTAACTCAGTAGGTTGGGGTTCAAGGGATCATTTGACTCATTACGTCGAAATTTTATCACAAATGGCTGAGAGTCGCTATTAGTGGCGGACATTCTGTATCTTCCTTCTTTCTTTTATTTCTGAAAATAATTTGCAATAATGAACCCTCTGCCAAACGTACTTGATAAGTCAATATGATGTTCCCCAACCTTTTTCTCCTCCTCTAATATTGTTGTTTTAACCTTGTGTATATATCTATATGTGGCATATCTCTTGATGTCTACATTATAGGCAGTTTGTGTTTTTCATAAGGAAATAAACAGTTCATATTTGACTCTGATAAGCACACGTTCGACTTCCTTAGATGTGTGTAGCAAATATACCCTGCTAATAAGTGTCAACATGTCTAATCCCTAGATAAATTAAAGTTTCCTGCTGATTAACTGATGAGTCTGCTGATTCTTCACTAACTTCTGATGATATTGATTATTTCAAATATTACTTATATTTATTCTAATTAACTACCTAAATTTATCGTATATCTTATTTTGATTGCCTAATTTAATAATTGATTTTTAACTAAAAAAACCACATTTTTAGGTATTAGGTATTCCACAACACTATGGACTGTTCTATGCGATGGGCTTAGCATTGACTATGGAAGGACTGATGAGCGCCTGCTATCATATGTGCCCAAATTTTTCAAATTTTCAGTTTGGTAAGTTATCCAGTATTGCTGTAAAACGTATAAGTGGGTCCATGTTAGTAGTAAATGATGTTATCGATAATTTTCAAATTGTCCCACAGAGATCACAAACACCGAGTTTCCCATCCCAGCTTATTTATATCCTGCACTGTCGGTCGTTCGCCTCCACTTCGAACACGTTCGTTTATGAAGGCCAGTTCAGGGTCTGAAGGCTGAAATCCGGGCCAACTCTATGAATTAATCGCCTCTAATTGGAGCACGGAAACTTGTGCTTCCGTGCATGATGGGCAGTCACCATGATACCTAGGAGGTTTTCTTGACAATGCATCTTCATTCCCATGACTTTTTTCTAGGTCCATGCTTGCATTCAATGTCATACTCTTACAGGCGTTCTTGCCATCTAGCAATCTGCCCCTTGACTTCTTTGAAGTTATGTAGCCAGCTAAGGGCTTTGTGATCAGTTCGTACTACGAAGTGTCTACCAAGGAGATATGCTCTAAAGTGTTTAACGAAGTTGACCAGTGTCAGCATTTCTTTCCACATGGTGCAGTAGTGGTTCTTTTCAGTCTTGTTGAGTGCTCAACTTGCATCGGCCATTCATCTTTTCTGCTGCACCTGCTTCTTTTTTAAACAAAACAGCCCCTATGCCAGTGTTGCTAGCGTCTTTTTTCTAGGGTGAACGGACCTGCTTGGTCAGACACGTTATGATATTCTAGGATACGAGGGCTATATAAAGAATCTTTAAGTCTTTCGAAGGCTCCAGTAGCTAATGCTGTCCAACTGTAATCCTTCTGCTTAAGAATGTCGAAGAGAGGAGCTGCAAGTAAAGAAACGTTAAGTGCACAACGTCTATAATACGAGGCTAACCTCCAAACAATTATGTAACTTGGGGGCTGAGTTTTGGAGCGGCCAGTCTTTAACTTCCTTAACTTATGCTGGATCACATTTAATGCCTTCGGCTGAAACAACCATAATTTCTTTCAAAGAAGTATCAGAATAATATTATTGATAAATGATGACAATAATATTTGACTTCCTGCATAATTTCATCATGTATGCACATAATTCGATGTCGAACTAGTGGAGAAGATTTGTAGCCAGTATGGATGTTTTTGATTTAGTTGTGTTATCTGAACTGGATGGTTTCATTTCGAATATCTCATTATCTTGCCAGACATCTTCACTGTTACACACAATGTGAAGTGAGCTACAGGAATTCCCCATGGATTAAATATATGTCTTTCATTGTATTCCTCACTGTGATTAGTTCTTCCCTGAAATCCTCTCGTAAATATATTCGCTTGTATTGATTTTCGTCCTTTCGTTTGCCTGATGTGTAGTCTTTTGGTCATGTGACTTCATGGAGATGTGCCTTAATGGCTTAAGCATTCGGCTTCCAACCAACAGGACACGGGTTCGAATCCCGCTCCACTCATCCTGAGCAACTGGATAGCATCATAGGCGCTTGCACGATAAGTATGACTCAGCCTGATACCGGGTAGTTGGGTTCCAACTAATTTGTGACTTCTCTATCGATTGATGAGTTTGGTCTGTGTCAACACGTTTGTTAGCTGCAAATTAATCTGATAACATGCTTCTAGAAATTCTTTAGCGTTCTTTGAGTTTCTTCTGTCTCTTACATTTTTACATCATCGCAGTTAAGTCTATATTCATACGAATGTATAACATAATTGCTAGTTTGTGCTCATAGATTTGGAGACGAAGAGTACAACAGCTTTGGTTAACATAGTTTCTTGTCGTGAAAAAGAGAAGTCATAAGAAAATCTCCGAACAGAACCAGTCACAGTCAGGTTTACTAAAAATATACTGATATTTTATCTATAAGGAGCTTCCAACGGCCCGCTTCACGCTGAGACTAGCAATGAAGATGTTGTCTAGAAGGACAATGGAATCTTCTCACTGAAGTCATTCAGCTCAAAAAGTAAAATAATATCCATAACTCAATGTTTACAATAGAAGTTAATAGCTTCAGCTAGCAATCGGTTTTCGATAATAATAATAATAATAAGGTCCGTTTAAACCAGTAATACCCCTTATTTTCTCCTAAAAATTGAAACAAAAGTCGGTCGTACGCTTTCGTAAAATGTGTGGACAAGATGTTTATAATCAGTGGATCAGATGTTGAAGCCATTTCCTAAGTATAGCAATACACACCTAAGTATTCAATTTGTCAGGAATTACATAAGAGCATGTACTGTGGAAAATATAGTCAACTGTTCTGATACGTCTAGCTTAAAACTTTAGAAAGGACGATGCAGAAGTAAAGAGTTTCCCCATACCTTTCGACTATAGGTATAGGACTATAGGACTTTTCAGCCACATTGCACAAGAAGATCAGTAAGTACCGGTTCGTCGCTTGTTCCGATCATCCTTACAAATTCACATGTAACTGCCAATACAAAAGTAGTAAGCTTCTGTTCGCCTCTGTTCCAATGAGCCTTAGGTTAAGTGGTTTGTAGGCATTCACATACTCACACTCTGACTAATTAATTCTGAATACTTTATAGGAAGTACCTGTGGCTTAAAAAAGTTTAATGCGCCAAAAGTATTCGACTTTGTTTCGTTTTGTTGGATCTATAAGTGCAAAGTCCCTAAAGATCAGCAATAGGGATCTTTGGGAGCAAACCAACCGGGAACCGATTGTGAAACAAATATGCAGGAAGAAATGGAGATGGATTGGTTGGCCATACTCTGAGGAAACCATCAAGTGACATCACTAGACAACCCTTCAAGTGGAACCCAAATGGAAAGAGGCGAGTTGGTCCTCCAAGGGTGACTTGGAGGAGGTCATGTGAAGAGGAGATGAAAGCGTGTGGGCAGACTTGGAGCCAGGTGAAGACTGTAGCAGAGAACCGAACGCAATGGAGACGCGCCGCTGAAGCCTTATGTTCCTCTAGGAATTAAAGGAAATAATAATAATAAATACGTGCAAAACCTTCAACCAGTCGTTTTGTTCGTTGACTCCAATTTCGACACATATATATAGTCATTCCACTCCTCGTTTTCCTCCGTTATATATGTTTTATATGTTTCAACCGCAATGAAAAATTCACAATTTACTTGTGTGTTGTTATATGGGCAGATGCATGGTACTGTCTTTGTCACATCTAATCCTCCTACTGTAAATAGTTATTCAGTCATAAGATCAAAGTATGTCGCTGATTTTAATGCTGTTTGCTTCATCCTTCGATTCTTGTTCCACTTGCTTTGACAAAATAAACAAGGAATGTGTTTGTATGACGACATTTTCTGTCACACCTTCATCTGTTGATGAATTCCTGACTGACTGAGCTTCAACACAAAAATTCCAACAGAAATACAGCTGTTCAAGTTGCCAAATTCCATTCCAGGTAGAGGGAACAGAGATTCAAAAGAACTGCCATAAGCAGAAATGCACGGGAGAAAGAATAGTAACATAGAATAACATCAAGGTTTAGTGGATATAATAGATCACAAAGGCTGAATACATCTACACCCATTATAAACCGTTCTGAGCCATATCACCAATGTATAGATGAATCTAAATGAGTAATTACTCTCTACTAATAATAAGGCTTTATTTTGATAGTGTTCAATATGTATTGAAGCTTCTAATCGTCTCATTTATTACGTCATGGAAACAAACACACAGCCTGTCTATAAGTTAGAATTAGGATGTTCAAGCATGGTGTAATGTTTTCTGAAATGAAGTTATTATTTACCCGCATGAATTTCTTTTTCAGCTACACCTTAGAATTTCTCGTTACACCTTGAAATATCTCCCCTGTGAAATTCAGCTTCGTGTTTCTTCTCTATCCAACGTGAATGTTTTCAGGAAGAGTAAAAGCAGCAGCAGTTTGCACCAAAGAAAGGACTAGACACGTCACACTAGTGACTAGTGTTTTTGATCAAAATACCCACTACAGTCCTACAGAAGGTCAATCGCGAGCCTGAATAGCTCAGTGGTAACGTCTCTGACCGCAGCACTGGGTGACGCGGGTTCGAATCTCAGAAGGGACATGAGTTCCTTCAAGGTTGCAGATACGCCTTGCTTATGAGTGCCAACTAACACGAAACCTAGTTCCAAGGCTTCCTGAGTCCGATTGCCTCCAACTATCTAATATCATCAAAGCAATGTGCACCGTGATGGTGAGCTACCTAGAATGGTGGCCACATTACAAACCTGACTGATATAATTCAGTCTGCACCAAAGAAAGGACTAAACACGTCACACTAGTTACTAGTGTCTAATCAAAGTAAAAACAAAGGTTTAACCAGTCGTTGGCATAGTCAGCCTGTGACCTGACCACAATTTCTAGGTTATGTGTAAAATGTGACTCTAAACTGAGTCTAGTTAAGGCTTTAAAATTCGCTCTCTTTTTATTTCATATTCTTAACTGATTTTTTACTGTTTTATTGCTTAGGTTTGTGTATGTGTGTGCCTTTCCGTCATTATTTGCTATCTGAAAATATTTTTACTGAATACTTTTTAATATCATGTGAAATGTTTTTCTTCTCTCAGATACCGCCTATATGTATATACTTGCTATGTTAATTATGCTGAAAATTTATCAAACAAGGCATCCAGACGTAAATGCATCAGCTCATTCAGCCTATATGGTTATGGCTGTCGTTATTTTTCTTGGTGTTCTGGGTGTTGTAAGTTATTGTCTTTTTTTAAAAATTTTCTAAACTTTTTTCTTCGCAGTGCATATGACAATTTTACTGAATTAGACTGTTTATGAGTAGTTTTGGGAATAATATACAAGGTTTATATATAACTCAAAGAGCATGTGTGTTTGATATAGAAAAAATCCCCATTTAGACATTTAGAAAACAGAAAGATTGAGCGAAAAAATATTTACTTTTCAATTAGATCCTCATCTCTGGCTCTACTCTAATATACATAGCATTTTTATTACAATACACAACAATTTACCAAACAAGTGGTGATATGTTTGTTAACAATAATTAGTCAGTGTCAAAATGTCAATGGGTTAATAATTAACGAAGAAAATCAATACACATTTAAAAGGTAGAAATGGTTAGAATAAATTAATTTTACAAGGATAACACGTAATTAAAGATGAAGTGGTCAAAATAAATAAAAATAAAATAATTTGGACAATTATAATTTTTATAATTTTAAAGGTTTAGGGGGAGGGAGGCGAAGTAGTCCGGTTTATACAGTCATGTAACGATGGCCAAGGCAAGGAAAGTGACTGTACAAATTTCTTCTGAACACACAGGTTTGGCTTCTTCAGGTGGATTCCTATTGCTTCAGCTGTCTGTAGAAGACGAACTCGTAGAGCAAAATTAAGATTAGTAGGAATGCGATAGATAATTTTAAATGCTGTATTAACATCAACCTTATGCTCACTATCTACAAGGTGTGCTAAAATAGAACTACGAATAGATCTTGTTTCTCCCTTGCTTAACCATGTTGGATGATGTTCGGAAATACGAAGATGAACCTGCCTAATTTTACGCCCAATGTAGCTGGCTCTGCAGCTGCAGTCACACTGGTAGATACACATAGAAGAGGCAAATTTAGTTAGTTTATACTTATTTCCCGAACATAGAATAGGGGTGGTTGTGAAGAGACAACGTACCTCTGCTACATAATAAGCTCTTTTAACTGCATTCTTCAGGTGCTGTGTTATTATTTCGCTGATGTTGTCACCGAGGAACTGCAATTTTATGAACATTGGTTTTTTCGTAACTGTAGCCATACTGACTCTCCTTGGTGCTGAATTCATATTTTTCTCAATGAATTTATCTGGATAACCATTTTTTTCTAAGTGATTCTCTAATAATCTTAAGCTCCTCATTGAGGCAATCGTCTGAACAGATTAGCCTGGCTCTATGAACCAGACACTTTACCAGGTTACGTTTATATTTCAAAGGTACAAAACTCAAAAAATGAGTGTACTGACCTGTTGTTGTAGGTTTCCTATACACACTCCTTCTTAGTGTGCCATCTTCTTTCCTTGCCATGAAGACGTCTAGGAATGAATGATATACTGTCATTACTTTCTTTCTCCGTGGTAAAGTTTATTGCTGAATGTGCATCATTCTCATCTTTCATAACCAGAAATGTATCATCCATATATCGACAGTAGAAATCCATGTCATTAATTACTCCTTTCAGTGGTCCACTCTCTAACTTAGCGAGGAAAAAATCGGCTAACATTGTAATAAAAATGCTATAAATATTAGAGTAGAGCCAGAGATGAGCATCTAATTGGAAAGTAACATATTTCTTCGCTCAATCTTTCTGTTTCTACATGTGTGTTTAGTTTTTTTGGTGTGTAGATAGCCGAGAATATTTTATACTGTTGCACTTCCAAGGGCCTGGTGTATAACATAAGAATGAAATCTTACATTGTATTAGTTGAAGGTCGTTCGTATAGTTCAATGAACTACACACACACACATACAACTTATCTCTATGGTTGAGTGGGCGTTGCACCTACCAGCCTCATACTATACTGACAAAAAATCAAATTAAAAAGAAAATATTTATGATCACATTAGACTTTTTAATCCGTCGAGCTTATATGAGATATCGATCGAGCTAAATCTATGTTGTTTTCAAAATGCTGGATATCATCAGTACGAAGTAAAGGCCGGTTATTTTATTTTTATTTTTTTTAAATTTTCACATGTTTGCAGGCATCTTGTTTTGTTAAAGGGAGTTGTTTTTGTTTATCTGAGCCGACTTGTGCGAAAACAAACACTATAGCTCGCGACGAAAATTCACGTTCGTCTAACACAAGTCATCATTTCGTTAATTGTGTTATTTGTTTATGCCAGTGTTTTGTTGAGTTTCATAAATAATAAATACAGCATCAATATCGATTTTTGATAACCTTGAATCTATTCGTTTTTATCAGAATATGCACAATAAACGCGTGTATTAAGGTTGCAGCTTATCGTCTCAGATTGTAAGTAGGAAGCAGTTTTTAAGGGCGCACACATTTAGACGGGGAAAAGATATATCCTGGAGTTTAAATCACTACTTTATAACTAGCATATCAATTTTCCATCCTTTAATTAATACACATTCAAATACTACTGAAGGATAGGTTATCATCATTCAGAACTGCACCGACTAGTGTACCAGTTGTATTGAGGCATTTCACTTCAATGATGAGACTTTATTATATTTTATTTTTTTCCTTCATGTTCCCAGTGGAACATAGGGCTTCAAGCTTATGGCTCGAAGTTTCTGTAGCAGTGTTTATTTTACAGGATGGGGTTGCTAGCCTCATGCCCAACCTTTCCTCTTCACCAGCTTTTTCTTTATTACTGGTTTGGCGAGGTAAAGGAGTGCGTCGGTCGGGGATCGAACCCCGGACCATATGCATGGTCGGCGAGCATCCTAACCGCTATGCCACCGACGCCAATAATGAGACTTGATGAAGTTTAATTAATTTTCTACAGTTTGGTTTGTAAGGGTTACTTTTGTTTTTACGATTTTATCACGGATTGATATCAGTTAAAGAACCGTTGATACCACGGAGTACTGGAAGGCTGTTTCATCCTAGCTTTTTGGGAATCATCGGCAGTACGCATCCACCCGCTGGGGTTGGAACCCAGGACCTTCCGGTTACAAGGCAAGCTCTAACTGATATCAATCCGTGATCTACTCGTAAAAACCAAAACTAACCCTTACAAAACAAACTATAGAAAATTAATCTGATGCTCGCTAGTGACTTGCTACAGAATGGAGTTTCCTGGAATCAGTTCTAGTGAGAAGTCGTGACCAGTGAGGTCCATCCAGAT
Organism: Trichobilharzia szidati; assembly: GCA_944472155.2. Classification (NCBI taxonomy): domain Eukaryota; kingdom Metazoa; phylum Platyhelminthes; class Trematoda; order Strigeidida; family Schistosomatidae; genus Trichobilharzia; species Trichobilharzia szidati. Next base: position 94,085,877 of record OX235271.1, on the reverse strand, counting down.
GTCACGTGTGAGTATGGATGTCCCATCAATGACATTGGTTGGGGTCGCGCTAAATCACGAATTGGTAGAAGTTATAATTCATGGGCTCGCTATTGTATCGGGTCCCAGTGGCTGAATGGTATACGAGCCAGCTTGCCTTGTAACCGGAATGTCCTGGGTTCGAACCCTAGTGGTGGGTGCGTACTGCCGATGATTCTCAAAGAGCTAGGATGAAACAGCTGGTTTTCAATGCCTCTCTAACTGATATCAATCCGTGTTCAACTCGTAAGAAGTTTAATTAAATTTCTGACTTACAATTGACACAGTTCCAGTTTCCTTTGGAAACGGAAACTATTCGAAACACAATATGTGGTTTACTTGTTACCATAAATGGCAATCAAGAAAGCAAACATGCATGCGTGGTGCTATATACTACTGAATTATTGGTATGAGTAGTTAGACAGCATAAAGTAACTGATTCGGCTGTGTTAACTGAGCGTATCTGGGTAGACGACTGATGAATTGTCGGTTTCAAACGAGAGAAACAGCTGTCTGTACTTTAGATCACTTCAGTCTGGCTAGCAAACACTACTAGTGGATGTGAGTAGTGTCCAAATATCCAATATCAGTTAATTTATAGGGCATACATCTAATGTGTACACCTTTTGGTTAGGATTAGGGTAGTTATATTCAGTGCTTCAAGCAGATTGACTATAAACATGTATAGAATAATGCAGTGAAACGGCAACAATGAAACTACCTCTTCCATTGCTCTTCATTTTGATGGGATAACTAACAAAATCATATATTTTTTGACAACTAGATTGGTTATTACAACTACCAAAACCTATGCCATTGCCCCGCGTTACGCAGACCTGAGTAACTAAATAGCTGGATACTTGAAATACTGTAAATCTAGAAATGAATTAAAGCGCTATCCATGGAAAAAATGTTTTGTTCAAGTTCTGTATTCTTATTCGCCCTAAGCAAATTAATTCGGGACTTGCCTAATTCAAGGGGGGGGGGGAATTTCATTACAGTTTCCTTTTACAAAACGAAAATTATTCAAATCATCGCATTATGTGATCTGCTTGATATCATAAAGAGTAATCAAAGAAAGCAAGAATTAGTTTCTCTGGTGTTGGCAGATTGAGTCTTTGCCTTTAGTAAAAAATCAGTTTGTATTTTTACCTAAAGTCAAAAGAAATATCAGTTTTTTATGTCGTTTAGAGCACATCTGCAGGATTGTATCATGTGTGTGTGTGCGTCCTTAGGTAGGTGGCGATTGAAAAAAGATGCAAATTATCCTCTCACTGACAATGTAGATTAATGTCCGTTAGTGGATGTATGAATTCAACTTTATATCAACATTACATGAACGTCGTAACGTGTTTCTGATATTTGATGCCTGCGTATGCAGAGAATCTGTTTGGTTCAAGCTAGTTATCAGCATAAGTCGATATCAGCTTACGAAGCTTTCAATACACATGTTTCATACCAGATTGAGATTCTTCACGATGCGCGATGCATTCACTTCGCTTAGATTCAAGTTCATGCTAGTGTGCTCATGTGGTAGATGCATTGATCCTTGGCTTGAAATACAATAGCTTATTTGTGATATGATGCATTCATTATCACTGTATTCGCTGACTTCCCGTGAATACCATCCACCTGTCCATGAATTGACTTTAAAAAATCCACCAGTTAACAAGCACAACCTAACCATCAAATTTCACATTTGAATAAATTTCAGTCAACTCTGAATGCTACAAACTTATACTAGTTTGATGCTGATAACTCTTTTTTTCACAAATATTGATTAAGACAGTTTCGCCATCTCTCTCTATCTGCTTTAGTCTTTGTCGATGTCTGTAAATGCGGTGGAATTGTGTTTTGGCCAAAGTTTGCCTCATTTATTGTCTCAATGAATTCTATTGGTGTACTAAAGTATATACAATAACTATTTACACATTGTTTTTTGTGTTTGGTTTTCTTCTAAACTCATTGTTTTGTCTTTTGTTCTTTATTTTCCTTTTATCACCTGTTTAGTTGTATGGTAACCAAATATTTTGGATTATTTTCACTATCTTCTTTTTGATAATGAGTGTTGTACTGACAGTGGAGATTTATTATATGGGCCAATGGAATATTGGTAAGTAGTAGTAGAAGTGGATTCATTTTTATTGCTTGTATACACGTATTTTTTCTCTTGTAAATCATGCTTATTCGAGACTGATCATGAACGGATTTCAAGTTAAAAAACCGTTAAAGCTGAGGGAGTACTGGGCAGCTGTTTCGTCCTTGTTTAGGACTCTTTGTCAGCAGGATTGGACACTCGCTGAGGAGGCCTCTAGGTGACATGGCGCGTCAGGCCAATGCTCGAGTGGAACCCGAAAGGGAAACGGCGAGTGGGACGTCCAAGGGTGACATGGAGGAGATCATGTGAAGAGGAGTTGAAACAGTATGGAATAACATGGATTCAGGTGAAAAGTACAGCAGAAAACAGAAACAAGTGGAGGAGTGCAGTTGAAGCCCTATGTTCCACTAGGAACCCAAGGGAACAATAATAATAATAATAATCAGCAGGTTCCCCATGACCCGATCAGTGGTCGAACCCGGGATCTTCCTGTTGCTACAAGACCTCGTAGACCATTCGATCACTCGGATGAAATCTAGTGGTACATGAATTCTAACTTTTGCCAATTAGCGACATAGTGCCACCACCAGCCAACGTCCTTACACGTAACTTGGCGGACTCCACTAGACATGACTTCCCATTGGAACTTTAGGCAACTTCATATTCATTTCGCATAGATACCTTTCTGTAGTATTTTTGTTTTGTTTTTTCACAGCACTTTGTACATCCCCATGTGTTGTGGACAATTATGCGTGCAGTTCTCATAAATAATTGTTAAGATTCCTTGCATTAATGCAGTAATTCGTCTCATTCAAGTCGTATAACCTGACTGACTGACAACTGAGTTTCAGAATTGAGGTTTGCACAGAAGTGCAGCTGTTCAAGTTGCCACACTGTATGTAGAACACGAAGATGAACAAAGGAGATAGAAAAGATTCAAAAGATTTTTTTAATGGGCAGCAGAAAGAATAATAACATGGAAAAACCTGTGGATTTAAAGGATCTAGGAAATTACAAAGAGTGAATACATCTGTGGTATTGAAAACGACCTTAAGACGTATCACTAATATCATATAACTGTTTGCTTCTTGAACTTGAAAGTTTGATCACTACCGAACTTTGACGTTTGACTCGTATTCAGTTTTATATCATTTTGAATTCGTTCCTGAATCAATATCTTTCCATATTCAACTATAACTTACTTGTTGACTTATATGATACCAATCAATTATAGTTTCATCAAAAAGGATGAATGTGTAATTCACATTGATTTAACGCTTCTAATGTACCATGTCTCTTTGATGCAATAGACTACTATCTCAGCACGAATACAGAGGGCTCGTTTCGCATATGCCAGTTTACGACGTCTCTGGCTTAGTAGACGCGATATCCGACTATCGACCAAAGGGCGGGTGTACTCCTCAACAGTCCGCTCCGTCCTCCTTTATGGCTGACTGTGAGACCTGGCCATTGAGAGCAGAAGACATGAAAAGATTAGCTGTCTTCGATCATAGGTGTCTGGGTTCTATCTCCCGCGTGAAGTGGTATATTCGACTGAACAATATTGAGGTTAGGCATAGGTCAGGTGGTAGGTAAGGAGGGGAAATCAGTCGACGAGACTGTGAAATTACATCGGCATGTGTTACGTATGCCTAGTCATTGCCTTCCTCGACGGGCAATGTTAGCTGATATAGGGCCAGGCTGGAAAAGAGCTAGTGGCGGTCAAACCAAAACATGGCCCATAAAATCCACAACAGTTAGTTTAAGCCAGTCACGTAGGAAGGTGTAGACTTCCTGGTTGGGATCCTCAGGAAACAATTGGTAATGTGGCTCAAAATCGTTCTCAAGGGCTGGCGCAGGTGCATCCACTCCTTGTGACTCATGATTTCCAATGAAACTGTTTTGTTCTTCGTTATTACTGTTCCTTTGTCCCACACCTCTGTTTACTGCCTCTAATCTGCATTTCTCCTACTTTTTTCTCTTGCTTTGTGTGGTACATGGAGTGTGGCGACTTGAACTGCCGTACATATGTGCAAAGTTCTATGTCGAAAACCGACTGCTACCTTGACAAATTATTTCAAAATACCAAAGTTAAAATGTAGCTGCAAAGCTGATGACTATGTTTGCATTTATTAGGATTTTAATAAAAGTTTTAAATAGCTCAGTTCACATGGTGTGAATGGAATGCATTCACTGTTTGCTTTATAAAAAGCTTTTTTGGTACCATCTACTCTTTACAGTCACTAAAATAATTTGGTAGCTGAACTTGCATATTGAACTGACTGAAATGATTGTTCCTAGAAGTCGTAACATACGAGGGAGGTTGTATGGAAAGTGGTTGTCGTCATAGTTGCAGTATAACGATGGTGCTAAAGCAATCCTAGTGTAACAGGAGAAGACAAGAGAATTGGTAGCGGAATGTTTATTTGCAATTTGATAGACACACATATAAGGAAATCATGTATACCTTGTGGTAAAATCGTCATTTGCACAGATCTTCCATGGTGTGCTACTTCTGCCCCCCTTAGTATTGTGTTTCCTTGTCTTTTCGAGTCTCTCATGTTCTGCTGCAATCCTGGTTCATTTCCTCTCTTTTTGAAATGAAATCTATCTCCCCACTGTTTGATATGTTTGTGCCAATGAATATCTCTGTATATACTACTGATAAATCTTGTCAGTAGCACACACACGGTGGTAAGGTGTCTCTTCCGAACAATCATCAGTATCACTCTGGTGAGGTGAAGATTAAACTGTCGTCCGTAAACAGTGTCAAAATTTTTAAAATGCATAAGTTCCTATACTTTTCAAACTTACCTGGTGGTGGGATATCCCCTCATTTTTGTGCTGAGACAAAAAGCAGGTTAAATAATATAGAGTAGACTGTCGGGTAGTAGAAACTATTTCAACACTTCCGTTTCCACACAAAGCCTTTCACTTCGTCTATTGTGTCTATCTGTGCTCTTATTCGGTTGTTACCAACTCTTTCCACTGATGGTGGTATTCGCGATATTGGTTTTGCAGGGAATTTTGTTTGATTGCATGGAGGATTTCATCATGAGCTGACATCAGTGAGAGAACCACTGGGAAACCTGGGAGTACTGGAAAGCTGTTTCGTCCTAGTTTGTGACTCTTCATCAGTACGCACCCACCGGGATTCGAACCCAGGACCTTCTGGTTACAAGGCTAGCGAGCTCGTAGACCACTGAGCCACTGGGACCAGATCCAATGGTCCTTGAATTCTAAATTCTGCCAGTTCACGACATAGCGCGGCCATTTCACAATGTCTTCATCGATGAGTTATTGCCTCACTTTCAACCTGCTGTACCCTACTGGTCACGGCTCGCCTTGTAACCAGAAGGTCCTGGGTTCGAACCCGGTGGGTGCGTACTGCTGGAGGGTCGCAAACTAGGACGAAACAGCTGTCCAGTACTCCCAGGTTTTCCAATGGTTCTCCAACTGATAGTTCTTTTAACTTTTCTAGATAGAATGACTAATCAGAAATAAAATTCTTCTACACCTAATAGTCACACTGTTAGCTTCATATGAGAGCTTTAGACATGTGAATTCTATATGAAATTGTACATTTGTCCTTACTAGTTTTGAATTCCAGCATCACCAGTTATGAATGTATATAGCTTGCTACTGTTAGTAAAGTATTAGCAAGTGATTTTAATTCTCAAGAATAAACCAAGGGATAGACGGAAAAGCATATTTTAATTATCTAAGGAGCCCTACTTCAAGGAGACGGTGAAGATGACAGTTGCTTACAGGGTAATTGTCCATTATATGTTGAAGTTACTCTGCAACAGTGTTATTTTCCACTGTTCATAGGACGAAAGGCTTCAAGAGACCTACCGTAATTTCATAACGTATGCGATTAGGTCGGAGGTTTGAGGTCTGAAGGTTTTAATTAACGCAGGTAAGTCAGTTGATGAAATTATAAGTCTCGAGCATCTGGAGTGGTCGGTTCATTTTTATTTACATTTACCTATTCCCTTTCTCTCGATGTATCATGCTGTTTGGAAGTAAGATTTAGATGAACTAAAGTAAAATAAGTGATCAACCCAACACTTAACACTGATCGTTGTAATTCTTGATTGTCGGTTTGAGTCATGTGGCTAACTGTAAGTTACTTGGATGGCATCAGTGGGGCAACTGACAACTGTGTTTTGCAGAATAGAAGTCTTATTTCTCAGAACCTTCTGCAGTTTCATAGATCTATGCATATGTAATCTTAATTGGATGTAGTATCATAGTGTTTAATCTCTCCTTCATTATTTTCTTTTTTTTGGAAATATTTCACTCTTATTTGACTACTAATTTTTGTTTCGCCTTTCATTAATTCTACCCCATGGGCATATATATAATAAGGTCAGTGAACTTGAACCACTCAAAAATAATAACATAAGTTTTCCTAATTCTGAGGTGGTTTAGAGTTTCTAATTATCAAAATGTGTAATTAGGAAATAATAGTAGTAGTAGTATGATTCACGACCAGTGATTATTCGATTACCTTCAATCAACATACCCTGTCATTTTGGTGAACTACTCAAGTGTGTATAATTTAATCTCATAGTCACGAGTATATTTTCGGTGAACTCGGTTGACTTCAAAAATTGATTACCACTGTGTAGATATTCTGTACGAATGCCGATTGCCAATAAAAATAAAACAATTTCTTAGAATTCTTGCCTGACTGACTGGTTTCAACATAGAACTTTGCACTGATGTGCAGCATTTCGAGTCGCCATACTTCACTTAGCACACAAAGCAAGCGAAGAAAGTAAGAGGAAATGCAAAATAGAGACAGTAAACAGAGATACGAGGCAAAAAGAATAGTAATATCGAAGAGCCATATAGTTTTATTGGGTATTATAAGTCACAAGAAGTGGATGTATCTGCTCCAGTCATTGAGAACGATTTTGAACCATATCACTAATTGTCTCCAGTTGTCACTGGTTCTTACCATCTCGAGAACCCCAACCAGGAAGTCTACACCTACTTACATGACTAGCTTAAACTAACTGTCGTGGATTTCACTGACTAATGCCATGTTTTGGTTTGACCGCCGCTAGCTCTTGTCCAGCCTGGCCCTATATCAGCTAACATTGCCCGTCGAGGAAGGCGATGACTAGGCATACGTAACACATGTCCTAACCATCTCAGTCGATATAATTTCACAGCCTCGTCGACTGATTTTCCTTCCTTACCTAGCACTCGACCGATGCCTTACCTCAATATTGCTCACTCGACTAGACCACTTCACGTGGGAGATAGAACGCAGGTACCTATGATCAGAGGCCGCTAGCGAGTTTTTCATGTCTTCCACTGTGAATGGCCAGGTCTCACAGCCATAAACGAGGACAGAGCGGACTGCTAAGCAGTACACACCCCCTTTGGTCGATAGTCGTATATCATGTCTACACCAGAGATGGCATAAACCGGCATATGCAAAACGAGCCTTCTGTATCCGTTCTGAGATTTCGTCAGCAATCAACTCGTTGGGGCTGATGCCACTTAGCTTCTAATATTCAACGGTGATTGAGAATTGAACTGAAATATGCGTACATGAAAACTATAGTGTTTTATCCAATCCATTATATTTTCTTTCATATTTAATCAGCTGATCGAAAGTGTTTTTTAATCATACTTTTCGCTACCTTTATGTGTTTGTGTGTGTTTTATTTTTGTAAAGATCTTTGCCTACCAAGACGTATCTATCACCTAATTCGTACCGACGGAATAAGTTGCTTCCGTCCAACATACCTAGAGCGTATGCTTCTTTTACTTATTGCCAACTTGGTTAATTTTACCTTGTAAGTTTACAGAATTCTATTTCTTTTTGTGAACTTTATTTCCATTTCACAATGAATAGATTATATAATCACCACAGTAAACCATTTTATTTCAAAAGGTTAATATTTGATCAAAAGCATTCGGCATCACTGGCGATTGTTATTACTTCTATCTGATAACTTTCTGTAGGTTCTTAAATTTGTTATGACCGGAATTATGACCTAGTAGACTATGAGCGAATACTAACTTAATGTGCTGGCTAATCGCACGTCAACAACAACGATAAGATCGCCAGCATGCAGACACATAAGAAAGACTGTGAGTCGATAAAAGAGCTTTTGCTGTCTCAAACAACAGTCAAAATGCTTAACAGAAACTCTGTATACACACAGCTAGAATGACCTTGAAAATACAGTAAACCAGTGATGGGTTAAAAGTATTAACATCCAATAGGAGTCCAGCAATCCAAACAGAGAGGAAATTAAAGGGCTCACACCATTGCGCGATAACTCCTTAAAATGGTTATTTTAATGTCTTAGGCAAAACTAGGTGTATATAACAATATTTTCAATCGAATACCGAGTAGTATTGTAACAACAGAAGACAAGGGCCAGGCAACAGATCGTTTATTAAGGAAAATCAACACATATTTATAGATTTTAATGTACATTATTGTAGATTATTGTTAGTAGAAAATACAGTCTTTTGATTGGTTGTTTCTCACAGAAAGTTAACCGTGCATCTCTTGTGACTGTGTCAGATCATCCATATGCTAACTGTATCCGCCTACGCAAAGCCTTTGTTCTCATTTTCTCACCACCAATATTGGGGACATAAACACTGACGTCAATTACTGTAAACCAACTTTGGCTAGCAGCCAGGTCTCACCACAGTATGTCTCCACTAACATAAAGTACTTCTTCAGCACTTTCTTCACAGTCAGACACTGTTGGAGGTGAATGGCATCATCAGATTAAGAAATATAACACGTGCTTAAGAATGTATTTGTGATTTTAAAACTTTCGAACTGCGGAAATATGTGTGATTTATCTTTATTGACACTTGGAACCCATTGGGTGCCCCCGTTCTTGAATAATTCTCTGTAGCCTTGAAATGACTATACACTGTTCAATCTAGCTACTTTATTCGTCATGCTAATTCTTTGAATTGAAACTAATAGTAGTTGTGGTTGACTGGATCATACAATAAACCGTGGGGAGTTAGAAGGTGGGCTGACGAAAAACCTCGAGAATATCTTGATTTAGCTGTCTCACAAAGTAGAGGGGCTACAAGCGAAAATTAACAAGTTTTTATAAGAGACAGTGAAGATGGAACTTCAAGTGAACATATAGAAGACAGAAGTGATGAAGATACGTAACCAACTACCACAATAAACACCAATTACTAATAATGGAAGAATTCTGCGGGTCGTCGTCTATTTCCCCTACCTGAGCAGCATTTTTTCAAGTATGGGCCTCATGGATGTGGATGTCGAAGCCAGTCACGACCAAGAAAGCATGTGACAGACTTTCATTACTCTGAAATCTGTGTAGAGATCTACAACACTTCACACATCAGGCCACACTGAGTTTTAGGGCTTCAAGCTAGTGGCTTGAAGTTTCTGTAGTAGTGTTTATTTTACAGGATGGGTTGCTAGCCTCATGCCCAACCTTTTCTCTGCACCAGCTTTAGTTCTGGCTTAGCGAGGTAAAGGAGTGCGTCTGTGGCCGGAGATGGAATCCCGGACCATGTGCGTGGTCGGCGAGCGTCCTAACCGATATGCCACCGACTAAAGTTAAGTAAGTGAGTCCTTCTGTATGGTTCAGAGACTTAGCGTGCGTGTCACGAAAAACATTTGCAACACGTAAATTCAAACTTTCATGAACAAATCCTTTTATCTAGATACTGAAGATCAGATAACTGACCAGAGAGCATAAGCAATAAGAAACTAGGAACGGGCCAATCAAGGGTACATTGAGCATTAAATATACCGAAGTAAATGAAGACAAATCTGACACACGCAATGAAAACCGTTGAGTGCCATCACACTCCAGGGACGTCGATTGTAGGCCAAATGGGAGGCGTGGGTCCAATAGTGCCATGGAAGAGATCCTGTGATTAGGAAGCAAAAGTTGACAGGTGATTATGGAGCCAGCTAAAAACTGTGGAGAACAGAAAGATGTGTTGCTGAATTTTTATGTTCCACTTGGAAATCATGCGAATAATAACGAGCATTCCTCTTCATTCTTATAAACTCCAATGATCAGCTAACTGTAGTCCTCTTCCAATACGGTACGCTAACTAGTATCTCAGTGTGTTCACTGGTTTCTCACCAAAATCCTTTAAGACTTCTAGTGTCGCAATACCTCGTCTTACCTCTGACAATTCCTTTCAGAGTTTGGAGAATCAACATACTTATGCTGTCCAAACTAAGATCTGACGGTGAGTAACCATAGTATAACTGTATATGATCTTGGCTGTGCCTCGAAGTGTTCTGTACATAAAATTCCGGCTGTCTATTTTCGGAAAAGTTATAACCCACATACTTTTCTGATAATCACTTCATCAACAGTAGTCGTTATACAACCTGCCTGTTAGCTATGCTTAATCTGTTGGTGAATATAACTTGGCGATGATGAGTCTTTTTCTTCGCTTTCTCCAGCCAAAGGTGTTGTCGGGCGTTACATTGATTTCTAATCAATTAGCTTTTGCGGAACTTCCACTGCTCTTGTCATAAACTCAGAAAGCGGTGTGCATCATCTTTTTCTATATTCCGTATTTATTCTTGGTTGAGATTGTGCTAAGGACCGCCATTCTAACTGAGAACTAGTAATATTAGTATGATACCAGTCACGTTGTCTACACATTGATAAAGTTGGCAGTTATTGATTGGATCGATTGCCGATATGGCAGGTCTGTACTTCAGTAAATGATGGAAGCTTGCTTTCAGTACAATATACCAATGTAGATAGTCATAGCGTTGTGTGTATAACTGAGAAGTGCTTGACAAGATGATGCTTCTGTCCTATCTAACCTTAATAGTTTTAATATGTTTATTACTAATGTTTATACTTCCGCTACGGTTTATATTTATCTTAATTCTGTTCTTTTTTTCAAATTATTTTGTAATGTTTTTCCCTATCGCTTCATTTTTGTTTTAGAGCCGGTTATGGTATAGTTCGACGGCCAAGGGACTTTTCTACCTTTTTACTATCGATTTTTATGATCAATTTATTGATGTACACATTTTTCTATGTGATTATGAAAGTAAGTTGCTTTCCTTTCTTTTTATTCATCGTTTAATTAATTGCTCAGTTGAAAATTACATTATATACAACTATTTTTACAGATAAACACATTTAAAAATTAGTTCAAAAGTCAATCAGAAGTAGGGATTCTATTTTTTTAAAGCATTTATTTCATTATAATCAAAGTGCTCTCATCCTTTTTCCCCTCTGTTATTTCTCATATTTATTCCACTAAATGTGAGTCAGTGGTTTTTGGTAGAATGTTAGTCAACCAAGTGGGAGGTATGGATTTGACTCCTTGTGTCTGATGCACTCCTGAAACCCTCGCCTAGTTTACCAGTCAGTCATAAGTAACCCTGGAAAAGAAGAAAGGTTGGATGTGACGCTAGAAACGCCATGCTGTAAAAAAACAACACCACAGCTTGAAGCCTCCACCGCCTATTTCACTTGAAACGCAAGAAATTTAAAAAAAAATAAGTCAGTTGTGATAGGTGCTGGTAGTTTAGCCACATTCGCCTGTAAACCAATCGGTCAAAGCTTCAAACTTTACTCTGCCTATCTCATCTGTAGAAAATAAGACACTGTAATCAGCTGTGATACACTAGGTGTTTAAATATGAGACACATGAAACTCCATTATGGATAAGATTTTATTTTGACTAGGTATTTGAATAAAAATCAATATGGGATAATGTACATTTAGAAATAATAATATGAGTGTTATTGATCAATTACAATCAGATGGGAAATAAGACGAGTGTTTTTTTTAGTCATAATAAGTAACTTGTTAGAATGTTGTGATGTGCTTGAATTGAAATAGAATTTTGAGATTCTTTATTATCCTACCACAGTGCCCAAGTTTTATACTTATATCAATGAGATAGTGTTAAAAACAGAACATATCTCTAGCTTCTTGACACATATAAACTCACTAGTAGAGGGAATAAAATTCACATTTGAATCGGAAGATGAACAAGGAGAATTAACTATGTTAGATTGTAAAATAAAACGAATAGAAGAAGGTAAACTTCACACTGGTGTTTATAGAAAACCAACGCATTCTAATAGATATTTAGATTTCAATTCGTCTCATCCTTTAACTGTTAACGCAGGTTTAGTTAAGTGTCTAACAAACTGAGCCATAGCACTAAGTAGCACAAAAAAGACCTAAATGACGAAATAAAAGAGATAGAAGAAGCGTTGGTGTTGAATAACTATCCTATAAAATTCATTAAGAAGATCAGTAAACGCCAAAAACAAAATAAAAATAATTGTGGGATTAGTAGTGATAACATAAATAAGGGAGAATATAAGTCACCCACTGTAATACCATATAAGGAGGGGACATCTGAGGAACTACGTAGGATTCTAAATAAAGCAGGAATTAGGGTGGCATTCAAACCTACAAACTCACTCAGGGACAAGCTCTGTAGATTAAAGGACCCATTTGAGCCAATTAGACAAAATACCCTGCAATGACTGCGAGTGAGTTCAACTACTTAGGTCAAATTAGCAGATCGGGGGTAGTCAGATTATAAGAACATAAGAATAAGGTAAGAATGGTTGACCCTGAAAAGATAAGTAATTTAGAAAAAAGCTCAGCAATTGCACTTCACGCATTAACAAACAACCACACAATAGAGTGGGATAGGGTTAAAATTCTAAAGAGTAACATAGGTAGGTGGAGAGAGAGGTTGATTACGGAATCCTTGTTGATTGAGTCTACACCCAACACATGCAACAGACATGACTCAATGCAGATACCAGAAATATGGAAGATATTATTACCACCAGCCAGTCAAATCAGAAGAGGACAATAAATAATCTTAATATTCTATTTCAATTCAAACACATGACAGCATTCTAAGAACTAACTTATTATGACTATAAAAACACTCGTTTTATTTCCCATCTAATTGTAACTGATCAATGACACTCGTATTATTATTTCTGAATGTACATTATCCCATATTGAATTTTATTCCACATTTATTTATTTTAATCGATTCCACACTTGTATATAAATGAAGGAAAAAAGTTGTGTGAGTAACTTGATATGATTATGAGCAGTAATAGTTTGTGCTCGAGACGTCATCAGTTAATATTACTGTACAACACTGTGTGATTTATCGAGATAAAAATCTTATCCATAATGGAGCAATGAGACACACGAGAATTCATTTAGTTGATAAATTATAATTTATTCTTATAGAATGATAAGTAGGCTTACAGCGATTTGACATCACACATTGCATGCGTGGTATATATATATACACGTAAATATATCGATCAAGTATGCTTGATTCTAATTTGAATCAAAATGAAGACTGTTGTGATACCTTCAGTAATAATAACTATGGAGAATTGGATTCAAAACTGTTCCTTCTTAAAAAAAAACAACATTTTTTTTTATGTTGGCTTCATGTTTTGTGTAGCGTAGTGGTAGAAAAACGTTGAATCGAAAAAAAAATGAAGGTTTAACAATGAGAAATTCCACCGTTTTTTTTCACAATACTTACAGGTTGTAAACAATTTAATTACATTTTCCAGTATGATATATCTCACACAGAGGTTTAGGCATCCATCTGTAGAGTGATTAGTCTGGAATTAAAATGCAAATAGTCATTTTTAATTAATAATAATAATAATAATTATTTAAGTGTTGGTTTGTAGGGATTTGATTGGTTACAGGATTTCATCATGAGCTGACATTGGTTAAAGAACCATTGGAAAACCTGGGAGTACTGGACAGCTGTTTCCTCTGTCTTACTTTGGGGCTCTTCAGCAGTACGCACCCACACTGTGGGGTTCGGACCCAGGACCTTCTGGTTACAAGGCGAGCTCGTAGAGCATTAAGCCACTGAGACTCGATCCAATAGCCAGTCCATGAATTCTAACTTCTGCCAATTCACCACATAGTGCAACCACTAGCCAATGTCTTCAGCAAGTATTTCTTCTCACAACCGACCTGCTGCACCCTACTGGTCGCCAGTGAGCATCTCATTGATACTCAAGTGTTGCCTCTCTAACCAATGTCAGCTCATAATGAAATAACAATTTAATAAGTTGATATAACTCTACACAAAAACACTTTCTGCATGTGTTTAATTTTTTCTTCGATTTTCGATAGTTTCCATAGCTAACGTGACTATCTCCCTTAATTTAGTAACAAGTTTCTATAAAAGTAAAGATTGTTGATACATTGGTGTTGTTATGTTTATAATCAAAGCGTACCAAATCATTTGTTGCGTGCCGCTTCAACAAATTTTTATAAACACTGATTACGTAAAATTGATTTCACTGTCATATGATATAGGTATCTTGTCAACATCCCGTGGATTATTGCATTTTTGAATGCGAAAAGACTAAATTTATGATGTGATTGTATTGGATTTCACAAAAACATACATTGACACCTGATATGCCTTTGTTAAATTTTGATTTTGTACTTCCCGTTGATTGGATAATATTGGCCCGAAATAATCAGTCCCTGTTGACCTGTTGGCTCCCAGTACGGATGTTTTGACGATGTTTAAGGATTAGCATGTTGTTATTTGTTGATAGTAAGTAGTTGGAGGCAATCGGCGGCGACAATTGAACTCAGATTTCATGCTTCTGGGCACTCGTCAGCAAGGCGTATATGCAGTCTTGAAGGAACTCATGTTCATCTTGAGATTGGAACCTGCGCCACCCAGTGGTGCAGTCAGAGATGTTACTACTGAGCTGTTTGGGCTCCCGGTTGACCTCCTGTAGGACTGTATTGGATGCTTTGATTTGACACTAGTCATTGACTAGTGTAGTGTGTCTAGTCCATTGTTTGGTGCTGACTGAATTCTATCAGTCAAGTTTGTAATGTTGTGGCCAGCATTCTAGGTGGCTGGTGCACTTTGAATTATGGATATTAGATGGTTGGAAGCAATCGGCAGATATGCCCTGCTGATGAGTGCCAACTAGCATAAAAACTAGGTCCAAGGATTCCTACTGATTGCCTCCAACCATCTGGTATCAACAATTTAAAGTGCACCGTGATAGCGAGCCACCTAGAATGCTGGCCACATTACAAACTTGACTGATAGAATTCAGTCTGCACCAAACAAAGGACTAGACACACTACACTAGTCAGTGACTAGTGTCAACTCAGTGTTGTTATTTGGGGGGCCAGTGACTGGATTCCACCACTAGTCACCATCATCTTTCACTCTGACCACATACTTTCATTCAGTCTTCGTATGATTTATTTGTTACTGTTGGACGCTTAACTCAACGCTTTTCACTCAAGGTTCTACCCGTGAAGGCCTGACGTATGATATCACTCAATGGGTGTCCTCGCCGTATGTCCATATCCATTTTCCTCTGCATATTTGTTGGGCGGTAAGTTTTTGGTTGGCCCGTTCCCAGAGTTCCTTGTTGCTTATTCTTTCTGGCCAGCCATCTCATCTTTAGTATGTAGCCGGCGAAGGCAACTGATGATGGAAGACTGTAAACATCTAATAACTCCTGCTAATTGAATGCGATAGGTGTCCATTTCCTTATTTTTAAGGAAAAACATGCTTCAGTTTTACTTACGTTTCCTCATAAAATGAGGTCACAAAGAAAAGGATTTTTTCAAACTATTTACAGTTATTTCATTAATAAAAATGTGTACTAGTGGATTATTGAAACCCCTCAACAGTCTTTGATAGGCGTAGAGTGTTGGGCAAAGAGGGAAAATCAATCGAAGAGGCTATAAAGTTACATAGATTGAGATGGCTAGGTCACGTGCTGCGCATGCCTAGCCATCGCTTCCCACGACGGTCATTATTAGCAGGTTGGAAAAGAGTAAGTGGTGGCCAAACAAAAACATGGCATCAATCCATGAAATCCCTGACAGTTAAACTGAGTCAGGTGGGGAGGGAGATGCAGACTTCCGGGTTGGGACCCGCCCTCGGGACTCTAAGAATCAATGGTTGGAGACAATAGGTGACATGGCTCGAAATCGTTGTCAATGGCTTACGCAGATGTATTCAGTCTCTGTAATCTTTCATATTCCTTTCTACCATTACTCATTCTGTTTCACTCTTATACTTGTCAAAACTCTATTGATTCTCTTCACTCATCTTCTTGTCTACCTTTGTGTTCTATTTGGAACGTGGCAACTCGAACTGCTGCACTTCGGTGCCAAGTTCTATGTTGAATCCAGCTAGCCAGCCAGCTTTGATAGTTTACCCGAGATTTTGTTATGAATTTGCATCAGTTTGCTTATTGCTGCATAGAGATGGTAGTACATTAGAGAATCTGTAAATCTCTGTCACAAAAGTAGCTCGAACTCGGAAAACATAATCAAGTAAAGGGGATACTTACAATTTCACATGTAGTGTATAGCTTGGTAATCATTTTGCAAACTTGATGAGTAGTGTTCGTTCACCACCTGAAACTGTCCAATATGACATTAATTGCATTCTAGTTACTAATCGGTCAAAAGTGGTGAGATCAAAACACGCCACACTAATATTTGAATTTTCTAACTATAGGTTTGAGCTACCTAGGGGGGAGTGTAGATTGCCTAACTTGACTCTTCAGAATGCGAGAATGTTGGTTACATGGCTCCAATTGGTGTATTCACTACAATTCATCTTCCAGATTTCATAAATGTTCATTCAGTTTCATCTATTTTTCTTGTTATATGTCCATTGTAGTTTTATTACATTTTTTTCTGTAATTTTATTTGTGCTTTCCCGAAGAGTGACAACTTCAATTAATGGATGTGTAAAGGATGAATGCTCTCCTTTTTTCAGTGCTCTGTAGATTACACTCAGCTTCTTCCTGCATCTGCTGATTCACTAACCATCTCTCCTCTGTCATCTACAATTTGTCTGTAGAGAGCCGTTCCTTGTTTAGCCTATTCTCCCTTAATAAGATGTCTACGGAGGCTTACTTTCATAACACTGTCAGACAGCTCCGGTGTTTTTCTTCACCCTCAGAATTCTCCATGATGACTGCAGTATAGGTGTACTTTGTAGTTTCATCTCTTAGTTTTTGAGTGTTGAACTTGAGTTGTATTCTACCTCCAGCTTCTTTGAAGGCTTTCAAACTAATCTTGAAGGCTCGCCGTACTAAATAGTGATCTGAATTTGTATCTTTGCTTTCTTGAGATTGGTATGAAGTCAATCAGATTTTGGGTGTGTCTATCTCATGAAACTGACATCAGTGTGTGTATATCCTTGTTCTTGTACACGTTGGTTCCAATTACCGAATCATTGAAGGAGCAGAAGTCTGTCAAGAGTTCTCTGTTCTCATTCATTTCATCGAGCGTATTTCAACCCATAATAAGTCCCCCTACCGTGTTGTCTGCTGCCTATTTAGCAAGCATAGTCACCATCAGAATTTTGATATATGTCAAAAATTCCACTACCCTTACAACAAATGGGAATGAAGAAGAAGGAGAACTGCAAATTGTGTCATGAATTGCTGCAGTTACAACTGATATATATACTTATGAATAGTAAATTCTGTTCGATATATTACTGTTTCACTCTGTGATATACATCTTCAGTAAACAAAATGAATATTTGAATCGATGAACTTTTATGCAAAATTTTTAAGTTGATAAGTCTCCTTTATTAAATTATTCAATGGTGAATAGTTCTTTCAAAAAAAAAATAACCTACTTGAAAACAACAACACGTACAACTTTGCATAAAATCAAAAAGTACACTGAGTAGTGAAGAGTGAATAAATATTCGTTTTAAAACTATATATTCAAAAATTCTTTGGTTGATTTTTAAAAAAAATCTTTATTTATATCATTTTGCACATTTCACATAACTAGTTTTAAACCATTCGTTTTGAAGTTAAAGTGTAAATTGTGTTTATTTATTTATTTATTTTTTTTGTATTCCTTAGAATTTACTATGAACACCCGATACTCTTTTTCTCTGCTAATTGCGGAAATGAAATCATCTTGTTATGGCCTACAAAAGATACTGGTTTCATTTAAAACTCACGTACACTAATGGCTATTATTAACGAAACAAAAATTCTGGGCATTATGGGCGTCAAGAGATGCACCACACGAGATCTCATAGTTTGTGCGAGGGCTGCGATACTGCCCGAACGCCCAGACCGAGGCATTTGGTTGTCAAAAAGGGCTACCCCCCGCCAAGCCTTTGACCTGAAGTCTGATCCAGGAAGCATTGGAGCATAGTCAGGGGCTGCTTTCGCATAATTGCCAGTGACTAAAACGGGTTCATATGCTATTTGATCCTTTGGCATTCTGGAGGCCATGTATACCATAGGTTTTGGAATCAGGTATTTTCCAGCTCTCCTGTTTAAAAACCGGTATGCCCATCAGTCTAGTTGTAAGCTTCAGACGTTCTCATTCATCCTTTCACTATTGTGAGGAACACAGCCCCCCCCCTGCCCTGTTACATGAAGGCAGAGAATAGAACTTACCTGGTAGAGTTATGAAGGCGTGGTCACATGAGAGCTTTTCGAAATGAAGACTTACACCGTCGGCTGTACCAGGTCGTCTATGGGGGCTTAACTAGGTGAGGTTTAATAGTGCATGAGCTGGGGATTGAATCCTGAACCCCATGTGTGGTTGGCGAACATTCTACTATTGAACCACTGACGCACCTAAATAGTATCCTGGTGGGGTGCATGCATACATGCACACAACCCTCTTCACATTATTACTGGTAGGAAATTTCAATGTTAGAAGTAGCTGTTTACAGTTTAACAACACTTGAATATGAATGCAGGATTTTTGATATCATCATATCTATACACAGTTTAATAATAATGAAATCTCTTAAAGTAGAGAAATAAAAATTAATCCAATCTTATAGAAAATAGATTTGAATGTTCACTCCTCGTTTATGCAAAGGACTGCATCATATTATTTGACAAAACTGGTAACCCTGTTTACCTGGATCACATGTCAGAACTATTCGAAATGCTTTTAAAACTGCAAACGCTTGGAAATTGGATCTGAGTCAACTTAATTGTGACGTTCTAGTGTTACCCCTCCCCCCCTCCTTGTTTAAACTGCTTTACTTGTTTTTGGAAACTGTCCTCAGAAACTTCATCCGGCCATATTTTAAGATTGTTTCTAGAAAACACAGCTAAATTAATCAAACCATTCGGAATAGGCAATAACAGCACACACCAACACAACCCCTTCATTGAACGCTATAGAGACCAAAATTTCGCATAGCAAATAAAGACAAGGTCAACATCATCTACAGAATAAATTGCATGCATTGCGGTAAGCACTATATTGGTTGAAGTGGGTGTTCCATTTGACTCCGAGTTCAAGAACATAAACTGACTGTTAAAAGACACGAGATGTATTCTCACATATCATCAATGCGTATAGACAACTAAAGAGACCAGTTTGACTGGAAAAGTGTAGAAATTTAAAACACTAATAGTACCAAAAATGTCAGGGAATTCCCAGAAGCCTGGTGCTTAGACGAATTAGCGATCAACGGATGCATGGTTACAAATCAAATTTATCAACTAATAAGGAATAGATCACATTGATAAAGAAAGCGAAATTCGAATTCAATAAAAGCAGTCAGTGCCAAATAAACTGTTCTTATTTATTATGTTTAATCTTTACTGAGTATCTTTAAGCACTACATGATTGTTTTCAGTTAGAATAAAATAACCAACCAAGGATCTGTTGCCCAAAATTACGTAGAAGGAAATAATGGATACCATCCAAAAGAACCCAAATGAGATACGACTTGGGCGTCCGAGGATAATATGAGGGGGATCGTGTGAGGAGGAAATGACAGCTTATGGACAATTGTGGAACCATCTGAAAAGAACTGCAGAGTGAAGTCAAGATGTGCTACTGAAGCCGTATGTTCCAGGCGGAACTCAGGGAATAACAACAGTAATAGTACAAATTTGCAAAATGCGATGATTCTGGATCATTGACTTGAACCACTGTAATTTTACCTAATGAGTCATGTACTTGTAGATGATTTACTATGTCCTTCACAACTGGGTCATATCATACGCTCTTATAAATCAAGCTTAGTTCGTTTTCTATTACATAAAAACTCTTGTTATAAACTGAAAAGGCGAAGTAAACTAAATTCAAGGAGAATAAGTCATATAGTTCTATTCAGTTGACTGTGGTCTATACCAAGTAGAATCGTTCCACTATGGAACCACCACTACAGTGGTGGTCACACTAAACACTGAAGTCGTTTTGTTGTCAATATTTTAATCTTACCGCTTTAATTCTTTTTCTGTATTCATAAAATCCACTTTCTGTTATTTCTCTTTCCATTTTTCCTCAAGTTACGACATCGTGAACGCTTCCAAATGCTATCTTTAGTGTATATCTTGTTAGCTTGTGTTTCTTGGGGCTGTGCAATATATTTCTACTTATCACGAACAACTACGTGGGAGGTAAGTTTGTTCTATAACTTTTTACCAACTGTTATTGTGTCACGATTCAACTGAAATTTGTGAATGTCTAAATGTCAGTGTAAAACGGTGTGAACTCCACTTATGTCTTCCAGTTGAATAAAACTGACTGTTTCATTTGGTAAAGTCTGATTGACTCCTCATCTTTCTTTAAATTTTAAAGTTTCACTATCCTTTTTCTATTGTTAACTTATCTTTTCAAACCACTGTCCGGTGTTTAGTTCGCTTACATCTGACTACTAATCACTACTACTCAGTACTACATACCTTCATGTAGAGTACTGCAACTGTTATTTCCATTTCGCTGATATCTGACTTGGTACTATGCAGTGCGTATGCCTAAAATTTTTGAATCGCATTCTCGTTTTCAGCACTCCGAGATACTTCAACTACAAGCACATTTAAACGTGCTAATGAAAGCTAACTCCTTACTTTAACAGTAGTTTCATGTATTAGACAGTTGAAAGCCTTTGTTGGCGAGCATTGGATCCAGATTTCATGCTTCTTGGCACTCGTCAGCAAGGCATATATGCAACCTTGAAGGAACTCATGTCCCTCATGAGATTCGAACCAGTGTTACCCAGTGGTGCAGTCAAAGACGTTACTACTGGACTGTATTGGATGCTCTAGACAATATTTAGTAACTAGTATCATTTGTCTAGTCTTTCGTTTGGTGCAGACTGAATTCTATCCGTCAAGTTTGCAATGTAAGCCACCATGCTACTAGGTGGCTTGACATCACTGTGCATTCTGAATTGTTGTTATGAGATGATCATTAGAAGGACTAGACGCATGATACTGTAAAGAAGAAAAGATCGATGATGCCTGAAGGTATGTTAATTAGGACAAACCTTTCGTGGGTACATAAATTTTTGTATACCTTATCTTCAATGCCTTACTGGCACATCATTTCCAAATTAGTTGAATATCGTCACATTCCATATATTGTTGGATTCTGAACAGTGTTGTAACGTTCTTCTTACAGTTATATTCTTTGATTGCTTTTTCCAGTGCTCAAAACATATTGTTACTCTTCTGAATTCGTTTACCGATATACTACTTATATCTGATTGTAAGTAGCACTCACCACAATACTAGTTGCTAAGTGTCCAGTCGAATTTTCATGTATGTTATCCACTGTTAGAGATAATTTAAAGGTATAGTACCATCATGAAATATAAGCATATCCATGAATTTGACCACTCACGCACCTTTTTCATCAACCGTTGGTATTCGGAAATATATTGATTTACAATGGTTTTCATAAAAAAGAGCTCATTTAACAATATATAGAGAGATCAAGGTCTTTCGGTCAAGGACAATGGTGAACTTTGAGCTGACCTCTATGGGAGTTAAATTACTGAGTCATAATTAAGTTAATGAAAACCTTTCCTCTACACGTACAATCATATGATGCCTGAACTTTCGTATAAGTTCATTTCGGTTTTAATAGTTTTGGTGCTCTGAGTTCTAGTTGTAAGTTAAGATAATACTACATTACTAAATTAGCTCTCAGTTATTTGGACTGTAAACGAATGATCATTTATTTTTTTAAACGATATATTCGACCGAAGGGCGGGTGTACTGCTCATCAGTCCGCTCCGTCCTCCTTTATGACTGTGAAACCTGGGCATTGAGAGTGGAAGACATGAAAAGACTAGCTGTCTTTGATCATAGGTGTCTGCGTTCTATCTCCCGTGTGAAATGGTATAATCAAGTGAGCAATATTAAGGTTAGGCATCGGTCGAGTGCTAGGTAAGGAGGGTAAATCAGTCGACGAGGCTGTGAAATTACATCGACTGAGATGGTTAGGACATGTGTTATATATACCTAGCCATCAATCACCTTCCTCAACGGGCGACGTTAGCTGACTGACATAGAATGGATCAGGTTGGAAAAGAGCAAGCCAGTGGTGGTCAAACCAAAACATGGTTTTATCGATCAATAAAATCCACAATAGTTAGTTTAAGCCAGCCACGTAGGAAGGTGTAGACTTCTCTCTGGTTGGGGTCCTCGGGACGGTAAAGACCAATAGTTGGAAACAATTGGTGAAATGGCTCAAAATCGTTTTCAATGGCTGGAGCAGATGCAACCACTCCTTGTGACTTATGATTTCCGATGAAACTGTTCGTTCTTCGTTATTACTACTCCTTTGTCTCACACCTCTGTTGACTCTCTATATTATGCATTTCTCCTACTTTCTTGTCTTGCTTTGTGTGCTACATGGAGTGTGGCGACTTGAACTGCCGCACATCAGTGCAAAGTTCTATGTCGAAAACAGACAGACAGACAGAAACAATGTATTCAAGTAATTGATCACTAACGCCTTTGTAACATTACTTGCTTATAACTTGGTCACTTGATGACACTTGCAAAAGTTAAATGTATTGTACTGCATTAATGTACTTAAGTAATTTGGATGATCAGAATGCAAGCCTTCAACTTTACGAAATACAACCTTCTTGTCTTCACCTCAATTCTAGTGACCAAGATGCAAACCTTAAAAATGCTATCATCATGTCTTGAATCCCATTTTTCCGAGATTTTTGTCTTCCGACAAATATTTTTATAATTGTTGTTGATATGTAGTGTAATAGCCTGGGTTAATAAATAAACAGTAAGGTTTTCCAACAGCTATGCGACAATGCTTCATGCCAAGTAATCCACAACGGGAAACTTACGGAACCCTTCGAAGTGAGGACAGGAGTAAGACAAGCTGGCTGCCTACTATCGCCAATGATTTTCTTGATTGCAGTAGACTGGATAATGCGACAAACAATGGGCAATGAGGAAACAGGCACAAAATGGACACACACAAAACACTTGGAGGATCTGGACTTCGCCGATGATATATGTCTGATTTCCCACAAACTGAAAGACATGCAAGCGAAAATCAACAAGTTAGCAGAAGAAGCATCAAAGATAGGACTTCCTTCAGGTGAACATAGAGAAAACAGAGGTAATGAAGATTCCTGGGCAAGAACAACAACAACTGACAACAATCAGCGTAAATGGGAGGAACCTGAAAGAAACAACCTGCCTGGGAAGCATCGTTTCAACTACAGGCGGAACTGACGAGGATATCAAAGCAAGAATCGGAAAAACAAGACAAGCTTTCACTACTCTCAAGTCTGTGTGGACGTCAACAACACTCAGCATCAAAAATAAGATCCGGATTTTCAACTCCAATGTGAAGTCAGTGCTACTATACGGATCAGAGACTTGCACTGTGCGTCATAAAGAGCATCTCAAACAAACTACAGACCTTCATTAACAGTTGTCTTCACTCAATACTCAAGATCAGATGGCCAGAAAAGATCAGCAACAGGGATCTCTGGCAATGAGCGAACCAACCCAGCAGGAACCGATTGTGAAACAAATAGGCAGAAAGAAATGGAGATGGATTGGCCATACTCTGAGGAAACCATCAAGTGACATCACTAGACAAGCCCTTGAGTGGAACCGGAAAGGGAAGCGGCGAGTTGGTCGTCAGTGCAAGGGTGACTTGGAGGAGGTCATGTGAAGAGGAGATGAAAACGTGTGGGCAGACTTGGAGTCAGGTGAAGACTCTAGCAGGGAACCGAACGCAATGGAGAGGCACGGCTGAAGCCCTATGTTCCTCTAGGAATTAAAGGATACAATAATGATAATAAGGTTTTCCGTTATCTGCATGTTCGTGTGATACTTAACAATCTATGTCATCTTTGACGTAGACTGGATATCCGGCTATCCATCAAATGATATGTGTACTACGCTATAGTCCACTTCGTCCTCCTTTACGGTTGTGAGACATGGCCATTGAAACTGGAAGACTTGAAGAGGTGTTTGTTTTCCATCTTCCGTGTCAACTGGTATAGTCTGCTGAGTAGTATTCGGGTTATACATAGAGTGTTAGGTAAGGAAGTGAACTTGATCAATGAAGCTGTGAAGCTGCTTCGATTGAGATGACTAGAACGTGTTACTCATACCAAGTCATCGCCTTCTTCATTGAGCAATGCGTTAGCCGACACAGGATTAGGCTGGAAAAAAGTTAAGGGTGGTACAGTTCAAACGTAGCCACAATCCATGAAGTCTTTGTCTGGCTGGTTTTAATCACCTTGGTGGACGTAGAATGTTTGGCTAGTGTTCTTGAAACTGTTGGTGACATGGCTCAAAGTTGTTTTCAATGGTGCAGATGCAGTCAGTTTTTATGAATTTCAAGATCCATGTTATTACATCTTTCTCCCATACATTTCTGTTTACTATAGTCGATTTGCATGTTTGTTTTTTGTTTGA
Source organism: Trichobilharzia szidati (assembly GCA_944472155.2). NCBI lineage: Eukaryota > Metazoa > Platyhelminthes > Trematoda > Strigeidida > Schistosomatidae > Trichobilharzia > Trichobilharzia szidati. The sequence goes on along the minus strand of OX235271.1, from coordinate 94,061,020 downwards.
GTTTTATGTGTGGTTCTACGAAGTTATGTCATCCTAAATCTGCTGCATTTTTCTACAAAGTTAGTTCTACGTCGAAAATTCACTTGAGTTTTGCTTATTTATATGTTTAACATTGAAAAGCATTTTTTTTGAAAAAAACACCAACACACGAATTCTATATTCGTATTTGGTATATGAGGCTGTATGCTTTAACAGCAGGATGAATCTTATGTTAAAATACTAAATGGATTCATTAGAGGAAATGGTATTTAATAATACAAGTATACTGTTAGTAGTGGGTTGGTGGTTCAATGGTGGAATGCTTGCTAACCACGTACGTGACTCGGGTTCGATTCACACGGTCGACGAACTCACCAGTCTCAATTAGCTGGTAGTAAGCGAAGGAAAGAGCGGGTAGGTTCGGTGTAGGACTCGCAACCCCCCACCCCCACCGTAAAAACAAATACCACTGCCACTAGAATGCCAATAAGCTCACTTCTGAAACTCTACGTTCCACTGGGAACGCAAATGAATGAAAAAAAAGTAAAAATATCACAGCAAGCATTGTCCTTTGCCTAACCAACCTGTTTATCGTCTCTTTTTAGAAGAAATATTATTTATCTCTATGATTGTCATAGTTGGATGAAAACATTTTGTGTGTTTTTTATTTCAATTATCGCTCACTTTTCAGGTAACTCCTGCTCGCTCTCGTGCACTTAATCAACCCTGTGTTTTATTGGATTTCTACGATGCCCATGATGTTTGGCACTTTTTATCTTCCATATCTATGTTCTTTTCGTTTATGGTAGGTTGACAAATGTTAGTCAGTTTTGCGTTTTCTGTCAGTATACTTTAATTTATTATTGTTTTCCGGGTGGATAAATCGCCTTACTTACTTGATTTTATAATAATTTTCAAGAATTAGTTTGTAGGGTGCGTACTGCCGATGAGTGTCAAACTAGGATGAAACAGCTGTCCAGTACTCCCGACTGGTTTTCAATAGGTCTCTGACTGATATCAAACCGTGTTATAATTTGTGACTAGTGGGGTCCATCCAGTCGGGAGTGAGAATGGAATTCTCACTGATGATATTGGTTGGTGGTCCCGCTAAAATCACGAATTGGTAGAAGTTAGAATTCATGGGCTGGTCGTTGAATCGGGTCCCAGTGGCTGAATAGTATACGAGCTTGCCCTGTAACCGGAAGGTCCCTGGTTCTACCCCTGGCAGTCGGTGTGTACTGCCGATGAGTCCCAAACTAGGATGAAACAACTGTCTATATTGATTAACAAAATATTTGAGACAATTATTTACTACACTGTCCTATTTTTCTAGAAATAACTCAGCAGGAAAAGACTGTGATAAGGGTATTTCTGATGTCATGAAGTATGTATATAATTAATTATTGAATGTACTGAAACACAAACTTCGTACATAATGGGCACCAAGAAATGTGCCACAGGAAATCGTATAGTTTTTGCCAGGGCTGAAATACTGCCCTGGCGCCCAAACCAAAGCAGGTGGGCTACTGCTGCAGTGAACAAAAGTCAGGAGCTGCCTCTCTATGCTTAGCGGTGTTATATCTGCGCCGCTAATTTTTATAACGGTAATGAACTCAACTGGTACGCTAATACGCCTGTTCGCCAGTTGTACCTTCCGCTTCACTGAGCCACACAAATATCAAAAGCCAAAAGCTGGCCTGTGACTGTAAAATACTGCATATTTATTAGGAAACAACACATCATATTTATACATTTTCTCTACAATACAGTTGGCTCACAGCCCTGAGAATGGACTGTTCTTATTGGTTGGCGACCCAACAAAGACCAAGGTGAGATAAACGACGATGAATTGATCACAAAATAAATCACAATATGCGTGATAAATGATGGATTAATATAGTAACTCCATTACAAGATAAATCACACGATTCGTGAGAAAGGATGATATACTATTTTATGCTGGTTCCTATCAGGTGGTGACCGAAACAGATTCATTCCCTATTTGATCCCTCCGTATTCTGGAGCTCATGCACACTATAGGCTTAAAATCAGAATTTTCCAGCCCCCTGTGTAGACAATCACACCAGTCCGTTTGTAAATGCTAGACTTCCTCATCTACTCTCACTTTTGTGAGGGACACCCAGTTGTTTAAATCCAGTAAATAGGACGTACCTGCGGATGCTTTGAACGCGTGACCTCATGACAGCATTCCGATAGAAAGATCGAAGTTTTATCCTATGTTGGCCCGTACCATGTCGTTTATGAGGGCTCGTGATGAAATAGATTTTATGGTTGATTATTTAATAATTGTAAATGAACACATTAAGTGTTTCAACTACAATTATATATATATATATATATATATATATGTATATATATATATGAAAATAAAGCTATTCAGCAATAGATTACTGTAAGAGATAAAAGTACGTAGTATCATTAATAAATTGAACTTTGTTCTCAATCGGAATATAATTCATTTAAAATGAGAGGTGGGTGACTAAATTAGATAAGAATGAAAAGATTTGTTGATTCACCTTTCTCAGTGTTTTTCATCACTCACTAATGGACTCATCTGCCTCAAACAGATTTTTCGTGTACCAGGCTACGAATTGCACTTATTGTGCAGTGTCTGATAATACTATTAACCAGTTCTCCATTCTAGAGTGAGTAAAGCGGGACTCAAACCCGTGACCTCTTAGCTGAAGTCCGAGTACTGAAACCAACAGGCGACATCTCCACATATGTGTCTGATCAGTTAAAAATAAATAAATACAAAAGTGAAATTACAAAGGGATCATTAAAATACTGTCTGCTTTTTTTATATGACATGTCGAGTCGTTTTACGGATTTCAAAAATAAGCAAATAAAATGAAGTGACACATCAATAGAAATACTAAATCTTAGTAGAGTATTAAGTCGCTAGATGAAATGATTAAGAAACTTATACATGAACTAGATTTATCGGCATAAAAATAGAATTCGAACAGTATGGTATATTACCTATAAAGGACTCAAGCTATTGGTTACTTCTTGAAGGAGAGTTTACTTGACAATTCAACCTACTGATACGTTAGAAAAGCAAGATTACTAAATATACCTAAGATAGATTCTTCTAACCGTGAAATTCGTATGTGATCCTATAACACCTCATATCAGTGGTGATTCCAGCCTTATAGTACACTGGTCAGTTACATGGTATCAGGCTTTGAACCACACTTGTTATTCTTTGAGGTCTGATGATGCTATCCAAGCTAAGAATAGTTGGAACGAGATTCGAACCCGAGACACTGAAAGGCGAGCCGATCAACACACATGTGAAGCAGTAGTACTTAAGGAAAAAAGAAGATAAACCGATGCACAGGGAACCATCACTTTTATTTCACGCACTTACATTGTGTCATATACCCAATGGAGTGATAACATTAATTCCAGTGTATAATGATATGTGATATTAGATGGTTGGAGGCAATCAGCAGGAAGCCTTGCTTCACCTAGGTTTCGTGCTAGTTGGCACTCACCAGTCAGCAAGGCATATCTGCAACCTTGAAAGAACTCATTTCCTTTCTGAGATTCGAATCCGCGTCACCCAGTGCTGCAAACTTGACCGACAGAATTCAGTCTGTATCAAAGAAAGGACTAGACGTATCCCACTAGTTACTAATGTCCAATCAAAGTATCCACTACAGTCCTACAGGAGGTCAATCGCGAGCCCGAATAGCTCAGTGGTAACGTCTCTGACTGCAGGTGGCACTGGGTGACACCGGTTCCAATCTCAGAAGGGACATGAGTTCCTTCATGGTTGCAGATACGCCTTGCTGACTGACTGGTGAGTGCCAACTAGCATGAAATCTCGGTGAAACAAGACTTACTGCCGATTGCCTCTAACCACCTAATATCATCAAACCAATGTACACAATGAAAGCGAGCTACCTATAATGGTGGCCACATTGCAAAACCTGACTGACAGAATTCAGTCTGCATCAAAGAAAAGTCTAGACACATCACACTAGTTACTAGTGTCCAATCAAAGTATGCAATGATTTATATTCAAAATGTGTTTTTATCATGATCTCCTACGGTGGATGGTGACTAGCAGTGGAATTCAGGAAGCTTATTTCCTCCTCCTCATATTTAGGACTGGTCAGACGGGTGTACCTACAATCCCTAGTGAGTGATGACATGTCTCCCATTGAGACTGGGGCCCAGTCAAAACACTAAAGCGCGTTATCCACTATGTTACTTGGAATATAAAGCCAATAGGGAGGAGATACGCATCCTTGAATTCTACTGCGTCCGTAGCAAAAGCACTGATATGTCAACACTGACCGCGAACATTTCACTCCAGTGTAATCATTCAACCGGAAAGTAGACAATTCACTTAAACAAATGTGTTGTCTGTGTTTTTTTCCCCTTTCAGTTACTAATGTATCTTGACGATAATCTTTCAAAGCGTCCAAGGAATCAAATTTTTGTTTTTTAATTCAAATAACACTGTGAATTGTTAATAATAATATTGTTATTATTATTATTATTACTATTTTTTAAATCCTCCTATTTTAAAGTATTATAGTTAATAAATTACTTAATGATCAAACACTTACTTATACAACACTGTCATTACTTTATATACTTTTGATTGATTTATTATACATACATATTGTTGTATTCTTTCTGGAGTATAAAACAAACACACAAACAGATTTATACACTTATTCACACGCATACACACTCACACACACGCACATTGCAGACACAAGGAAACAGATTATATTGTGTATAACGTTTTGTCTGCTTTTTGTGTTATTCGTCTCTTCTATTGTTGCCTTTTATCTTGACTTAATTTATCTTCCTGTTTTTTTCTGCGTTTGATTTAATGAATCATCTTTTTTTAAAGCAAACATTTGAATACAAAATAATAATTAAAGCCATGATACCTTTTTTGTTTAAAAAAAAAAGAAGTTGTGACTCATTGTTGTAGATGTCATGTGTGTCGGTGGTACAGGGGGTTAGGACTGTCGCCGACCCCATGTACACATGGTCCGGGGTTCCATCCCTTGCCGACGCACACCTGATATCAATGGTCGGCCTGCAAAAATTTGGCCTACCGATATCACATGCTGAAAATTCCATAGTTGTACCAAAATTACGGTGTAGAATCAAGCTAAAATCAAAATGAAATGAATGTGTTCATTCTACCTAGTATGGACTAGTCTGAGAGTTAGTATGTCTCATTAATCTTTACACAGAAGATATGGATTACTGCGTAGTATGGTTGTTTTGTGGCAGTTATTCACTAGATCTAATGTCTAATCAGTACTTCTGTATGATTTTAAAGATTTCGGTGCATCACGGAAAGCATACTTTTATGAACAGTTGCCTTGGTTAGCTCGATGTTGAAGATCAGATGGTAGTTGGCTGGAAAGGAGAAACTACAGAGAATCCTAGACACGAACCAGCCAAAAACCTGTCGCTTAACATTTCAAGTGAAGATTCTGTCTGTCTGTTTTCGACATAGAACTTTGAACATATGTGCAGCAGTTCAAGTCGCCACACTCCCTCCATGTAGCACACAAAGCAAGAGAAGAAAGTAGGAGAAATGCATATTAGAGACAGTAAACAGAGGTGTGAGACAAAGGAATAGTAATAACGGAGAACAAAACAGTTTAATTGGAAATCATAAGTCACAAGGAGTGGATGCATCTGCACCAGCCATTGAGAACGATTTTGAGCCATGTCACCAATCGTTTCCAACCATTGGTTTTTACCATCCCGAGGACCCCAACCAGAAAGTCAACACCTTCCTACGTGGCTTAGACTAACTGTTATGGATTTCATTGACTGGTGCCATGTTTTGGTTTGACCGCCGCTAGCTCTTTTCCAGCCTGACCGTATGTCAGCTAACATTGCCCGTCGAGGAAGGCGATGACTAGGCATACGTAACACATGTCCTAACCATCTCAGTCGATGTAGCTTCACAGCCCCGTTGATTGATTTCCCCTCCTTACCTAGCACTCGACTGATGCCTTACCTCAATATTGCTCACTCTATTATACCACTTCACACGGGAGATAGAACGCAGACAACTATGATCAAAGACAGCTAGTCTTTTCATGTCTATCTTTCTCAATGGCCAGGTCTCACAGCCATAAAGGAGGACGGAGAGGACTACTGAGCAGTACACACGCTCTTTGGTCGATAGCCGGATATCATGTCTACGCCAAAGGTGGCGTAAACTGGCATATGCGAAACTAGCCCTCTGTGTTCGTGCTGAGATTTCGTCAGAGATCAACCCGTTGGGGCCGATGCAACTTCCTAAATAAGTGAAGCGGTCAACGTGCTCTACCACTTCACCCACTATTTCTAATCTAGGGGTCGGTGTAGTCCAATCCTGTAGCATCATCTTGCATTTGACGGGAAGATTGGAGTAAGACAAAGCTGCTTACTATCACCGATGACACACTTGATTGTGGGGAATAGGATCATGCCCCCCTCCCAGGCCGCGGGGAAGAAGGAGACAGGAATACGTTGAACTGACAAGAAGATTGTAAAAGATCTGGACCTTGTGGAGGGTTTATGTCTAATGTCATATAAACTCAAAGGTCTACAGACAAAAGCCAACATTTGGAAGAAGAAGCAAGTAGCGAAGATAGAATTGAAGTGAACATAGAGAAGATGGGGTTGGTGAAAACACCTGACCAACAACAATAACAAGCACCAATCACTCACTATAGACGGATGAAATTCGGACATCACTTCTTTCAATTATTTGAGCAGCATTGTTCCAACTACGGACGGTATAGATGAGGATGTTACATTTAGGCAGCATCAGAAAAGTAAGGCAGACATTCATTACTTTGAAATTAGTGTGGAAATCTGCTGCAGTCAGCATAAAGATCATGATTCGCATTTCCAAATGTAATGTCATATGAGTACTTTTTATGATTGAGTGATTTGGTGCGTTGAGGAAGGAAATAAGGGAGGATTGGACACACGCTGAGGAGACCGTCGACTGGCATCAAGTGGCAGTCGGATGGGAAATAACGAGTTCGGTGTCCGAGGATGACATGGAAGCTATTGTGTGTGGAGGAAATGAGGACTTGTGGACAATCGTGGATCCAGCTTAGAAAAAGACTGAAGAGAATAGAGTGGAATGGAGACGTCCTGCGGAAGCCCTATGTTATTATTATTAACCCAAGGGAAAAATAATAATACTAGAAGTGATATTTTTAAGCCATTATAAGTGCACACACGTGAGTCTTTTGCTAGCCACCCTCGAATAAAGTATGTGTTCTTGTATTCGTTGAATTACAAAGGGAAACCTGTGATTCGAACTCTTTTTGATTTGTTTTTTTTTCATTGCGCTCTACACAATTAGCACTGAGTGAATTATACTTTCAAATAACAAGATGGATAGTCAGTGTGTAATACTATACTTTCAGGTTGTTAGCATATCAAAGAAATACAGTAGTCTGTAATTGTATCTCGCTCCAAATGCAGCAGGTTAAGTAGTTGAAACATATAGATGTGATTAGTTTACGTACGGGAGAGCTTCGTATGCCTATTTGTGGAAGTATGTTGGTGGTAACTGCCTCCCGGCTGCCTAAAGCAGAAGCAACATTAGGGTTAAGTGGTTGAAAGGCCTAAGGGACAACTGCTTGTGGCCTGTTTAAACTGTTTTCTATTATTAAGATCTCACCGTCGGATACGAACCGCTGTAAGATAAGTCGGCTTGTAAAATTTTGTGAGCAACTTTCTCGAGACCCTCTCCCACAGATAGGAAAGGCTTGCTGATCGTCTGAAGGAAACAACTTTACTACGTTTACATCCCCGTTCTCCAGCATTACAATTTCACGCACGGATTCCCAATATATGCTGAGATTGCCTTTAGTCTAACTGCGATCCAAACGACTATTTTGGCATGGTTGGACCTGTAGCAATATCATTTCCAACCAGTATAGCTCACTGGGTCATTGCAACATACAAACCTGACCATAACGTCAAGATAGCAGCTGTCGGTCGGGTCAGTTGACGGAATTTGTTTTCCACACAAAAGTAGAAGTATTCGTGTTTAGTACAGTTAAACTGATCTTTCTCTTCAAACAAAACTTATGCTGCCTCATATGGACAGATGATGCTGGATTACCTTTGAATTTTAGATTCATGAAAGAGATTGGTCTGACAACTACTTTGAATTATTTTCATATTTTGAAAGAATCGTTCTCAAGAAGGGTCCTTCTAAGTTAGCTCTACAGATGTTTTCTGCTCGACTGTATCAAATATTTCTTTTCCAAATGAAATTATTTACTTCTTCTGATTGGACACTAGTAACTAGTGTGACGTGTCTAGTCATTTCTTTAGTGCAGACTGAATTCTATCAGTCAGATTTCGCAATGTGTTACCAGTGTCCAATCAAAATACCCACTACAGGAGGTCAATCGCGACACCGAATAGCTAAATGGTAACGTCTCTGACTGCAGTACTGGGTGACGTGGGTTCGAATCTCAGAAGGAACATGAGCTCCTTAAAGGTTGCAGATACGCCTTGCTGACAGACTGGTGAGTGCCAACTAGCACGAAACCTAGGTCCAAAGCTTCCTGCCGATTGCCTACAACTATCTTATATTTACTTCTTCATTCTACACTGTCTCCTAAATGGATTTTCTTAAAGAGTCTTTACTGCATTTTATGCAGCCAATTCTGATTTCTTCTCTAAATATAAGTAAAAAAATGAGGGATAGTCGAATATCACTTAGAATGACAAATAAAAAACTTACTGTCCACATATCTTTAAAATTCACACTGTCTAACAGCTTGTTTAACTTGAGTGTTTCTGGTTTCGACATAAAACAATTTGATGATAATGATAACCTTAACAGTCTGTACATGCATGTAATTGTTGAACTCGAATTACCCATTAGATGTACAACACAGCAGCTATATGTAACCGTTCTGTTGATGAAAAATAAGATAGCTCATTACTGTTTAAGGCAATTAAGTCAAAAACAGGATAACATGAATTTCAATGGAATAAAATTAATTCTCCAGATTTTTCAAACTGGGAAACATAAAGTGAGTTCGCATCTCTACCTTGGCCTAGATAGAAAACAATGTCAGTGTTTTTGATACTTATAACTGTCATGTGCAATAAAATTCAAGTGGAACGATTTTTGTTTATATCGGTGATACGTCTCATTCATCGGTTACTATTAATCTTATTTCTACTGATATAAGTACTCAAATATTTCCTATCTAATGTTATAGCCATTGTTTTTGAACATCATCAAACAGTAAAGAAAACAAAACGCATAGTTCGACGAGGAGGCTCTTTCCGACGAATTCACTTTCTTTAGCTGTGCAATCGCATTCATATACAATTTTTTTGCATGAAAAAGGGTAGTAACAAAAATGATGAGTTGTCATAATCTTACCTGTTAATATTTTTTTTCCTTCACGTTCCCCAGTGGAACATAGGGCTTCAAGCTGGTGGCTTGAAGTTTCTGTAGCAGAGTTTTGTTTTTACAGGATGGGGTTTCTAGCCTCATGCCCAACCTTTCCTCTTCACCAGCATTATTTCTGGCTTAGTGAGGTAAAGGAGTGCGTCAGCCGGGAATCGAACCCTGGACCATGTGCATGGTCGGCGAGCGTCGTAACCGCTGTGCCACCGACGCTGTTAATATTAGTCAATTCATAAAAGCTGCTGAATAAGTCTATAATAGTTTTGTACTAAGATGAATAATTTAATGAATGAGTTGTAAGAACGTCGCACATGGGAACGATGCAAAATATGGAATTATATAAGAGTTCTAAGGTAATACAGGCTAGTGGAAACCAACAAGGTTGTTACCATGATAATAGAAGCGCTTGGATAGTTTCCTTTTGTATGCATAGCTCCAATTTCTCTATCTGAATGGTTAAAGGTTCAACAATGCAATGGAGACGAAAGTGTATTGTTTTTGCAGGTTGTCCTTCACTTTGTAGATGACTTCAAGGAGACATTTGTTGAGATGAAATGACCAATGCTGACGCGAAATTCGATTATCGCACTCCTTATGGAACAAACCACTACCCTTATGCAACCATGCGGGATAGTTTTCTGGGACTCTTTTAAACAGGATACGTGTTGAACAACCAATATACCTGACTTCACAAGAACAGGTGACCACTTTAATTTGCATATATCGGTTCACCGGTTCTTGTTGAGCCAAATATATTAATCATTCGACGCATACCCTGTCTCAAGAGGTTCAAAAAAACTCTCTGATGAATGGGGATTATTTATCATCAAACAGTTTCATCTTTTGACTAGATGCTCATATTTTTGTAACATATTTCTACTATTCGCCATACTTTCTCAGTATGCAGAATAGTGTACTAAATTAATAATGCTTACTAGATTAGAGGACGTGTGTCGGTGGCACAGCGGTAGAATGCTTGCTCCCCAACCACGCATGTTGTCCGGGGTTCGATCCCCGGCCGACGCACTCCTTTACCTCGCTAACCCAGTAATAAGAGTGGTAAAGAGGGAAGGCTGGGCATGAGCTTAGCAACCCCATCCCGTAAAAATAAACACCACTGCTACCGCAACTTCCAATCCCTAGCTTGCAGCCATTTGTTCCACTGGGAACGTAAAGGAATAAGAAAATTAGAGGACTAATCTAAATAGATTATTCTGTTGATAAGATACCAATAATACTATTAATATGAGCTTTAATCTGGAGATTAAGCATAATATATAATCTTCAGTGTAATTTCTGACAGAATATTTAATCCCATATAGAATCTCTACATAAATTTCCATCACCTGCGTATCACATGACGCAACTTCATACAAGTGTGAAACAAGACTCAATCCCTTAAAACTTTCTTTCATCATTTTCTTTCTGAAGTGCACAACAGTAGGTTTGAAGTCAATTAAAAATTTGCATGAGTTAATTTTACCATCCAAGGGCAGAATTAGAAGATTAAAACAACAAGAAATGAAGAAAAGTAGATGCAGAATGCTGGGTGAAAAGTTAGGTAGCCCAGTTGTTTAAACAGACCACTAGAAGTGAATGCATAAAGTACTTAAGTAATTAGGTCATGATGTAACTACTTGGCTAAGTGAAATGAGCAATGTTATCATTCTTTCCTCTTACTAATGGTTGACTCTGAATCATGTTTTTCAGTCTACCGATAAGTAGCGTATAGTAATGACCTTTGTTAAATAATATCCATATTTTTATATTTTGAATTCACTAGAAAGATGATGTTTTTCTAACAAAAAGACGATATCACAGCAATCTAAGTGAACAGGTAGTCGTTTCCTCGATGATGTTATGAAAAGTTAATAAAAAGCGATTATTCTTGTGTACACATCAAAACCAATTTCACATTTAATAGTTTGAGAGAAATTGAGTAATGGGTTTATGTAATTGATTATTAAGAGAAATTTTATTATTTCTCAATAGCCCTCAGGTTACTAGGCGAGCTCCTTGACTATTCAGTCTCGGGGACGGAATCCAATGTCTTGGAAGTTATAATACACGAGCCATTGGATTTCATCCCAGTGGTTGAATAATCAACGAACTCACCTCACAACCTAAAAGTCCTGGCTCCGATGCCCGGTGGTTTCATAAGCGCGTACTGCTGAGGAGTCCCAGAACAGGACGAGACAGCTATCCAGTACTGCTTGGTTTTCAATCGTTCTCTAACCGATATCAATCAGTGGTCAGACTTGATGAAACAAATCAGGTCTCTACAAACTTACTTTTGAAAATTTTCCAATGAACGAAGAGACAAAACGATATCGTTTTTTGACTGAAATTTCTTCTTTGTTTAACGCTAATATCTTTATCAGAGTAATTAATATTAAATCAGAATTTCCGAAAATGTCAGCTCACATACACTAACTTAGTCGTATTTCTTCAGTATCAGGTAATGTTGTTTATGTTATCAAGTGGGTGAATTGATAAAGATAACAAATTATGTGCAGATTGCTGGATTCGATAAATGTATGAAATTCTAAAAACAGCATCTGTTTACACAATGAAATTGCTAACCGCATTTGTGTTGATTTTGTCACTTCATGGGGTTGGAGGTTTTGAAACCAAGTCAAACTATGCCTTAATCCGTCATTCCAATTCCATTTAATCTGAAGTGCTTCTGATATGAAACGTTCTTTGCGATTTCTGAAATTTTTCTCTATGATTCTTATAATTTCAAATTACTTTTTTTGGAACGATTCTATGGCGTGTAGACCTATGGACGATGATTTGTCAAGCTTTTCTAGTTGTATTGGATGTCTCGAGGGTGGAAATATAGCCTATAAGGTGTTTGTTTATTTCAACCTTGTTTTCTCATCAGGTTTCTCTTACGTATGCCATAGCACATTCTAAGCATTTCAGCTTATAGACTGTTAGATTGTGAATCTTTCGGAATCAGGACTTTCTTGTCAACAAGATTGCTTTTTCATTATATAAACACAAGCTGCTTTTATTATTCATATATTTGTTGTAGATAAACTGAGTTGTTTTATAAATTCTGGTCTAGTATTACTTTGAATTGGTAGAAGTTAGAATTCATGGGCCATTGGATCGGGTCTCAGTGGCCTAATGGTCTACGAGCTCGCCTTGTAACCAGAAGGTCCTGAGTCCTTACCGTGGTGGTGAGTGCCTACCGATGAAGAGTCCCGAACTAAGACGAAACAGCTTTTCAGTACTCCCGGGTTTTCCAATGGTTCTCTAACCGATGTCAGCGCATGATGAAATCCTGTAGCTAAAATTACTTTGATAAAACTGTGAATATTAGGTAGCGAGACGTTCGTAGAAACCGTATCGTATTGTTCTTGTTCATGGACTGATACAAAACTTTCTTATAACGATGAATGATTATTCTCGATTGAGTACAAGTCTTTGAGTCACAATTTACTGCCACTTTCAAGCAATAAATCTCTGTCTTTGAATCAATTAGAAATTAAGAAGCACTTGTTAAAATCTCCTTTTCAAACACTAATCAACTTAGCACTCTATGGAATCGGATTGCATTAAAATAAAAAGCATTTACCACCACATGGTAAATAACGAGAATAAAGTCTAAATTGGAGACAGAATAACTTAAATAGTCTCATTTTTATGATACCATCACGATATCTTGAAAAAGTGCCAATTAAGGGTATAAACATAATTATATAATGTAATTTTGTTGCCGATGGGATGAATTCTAGAAACTCCTGTGGAAAATTCGGATGGCTGAAGTTTTGTCAAATATTCTAAACTTTCCTTGAATTACTGAGGAATTTTTAAAAATTAAAATTAGTTTCAAGGCCTAATGTTGAAGTAAGTCAGTGTGCCATTTTAATAACAAAATTGCTCTCGCACTGTGCTAAAGTTTAGACAGTTATATGAAAGTCTGGTTAGTGAGTTATATTCATGATAACATCAGTCGATGCGTCATAATTTGTATAATCAAAGAACAGACTTTATCAGAGAACATTACTTTCGGCGGTATCATTCTCAGTAGATGCAAACAGGTATTCAATGTACCTACTGTTAATACGTAACTAAAACAAATTCCAAAATGGTTTTGAAAATCATAATTCCTATCATATTGTTTCCTGTATATTAGTATGTTAATATAAATTATCCAGGATATATTAAAATGCTTGAGATAGTAATCCAAATGCATACAAAACCCATAATTTGAATATCAACCTCCACCTCATTAACCGCCATTGGGTGTATGTCCCGAAGTTCCAATGAGAAGCTTCCACCGGTAGGATCCATGATGTCAGAATGAAGTGGACACCCATCAGTGTCAGCGGTAGTGCTGTATCTCTTATTGACAAAGGTTAGAATTCAGGCTTCATTGGATTCCGACCCATTGACCAAACGGTCACTGGTCTTAGACTCATTACTTGAAGATCCTTGGTTCTAACCGTGGTGAAGTCATGTATGTACACTGTTGAACAGTCACAAACTAGGGGGAAATAGCTATCCAGTGCTCTCTGGTTTTCCATCACTTCCTAATAGACGGTTGTTCATGACAAAATCTACATTAAATCAGTCGAAATCCCTACAAAATCCATAAACTGAAAGTAAAGATTACTTGAGACTGAGATAGTGGAGAGTGTATAAGAGTCAACAAATAACTCTTACAGGTGGAGACAATATGAAATTACAAGTTGTGATAAACATATTTCTTGAAGATTGATAAGAAATGAAAATATTAGGGGAAAAGTGTTTGAGTTTAAACAGTGGTATGCTAACAGGTGAGTGGATTACTTTTATTCTTGAGCGTGTAAGACTGATTGATTTATTAACCATTCACCACTATATGGCAATCAAAGAAGCAAGCATAACTGCATACCACCATATACTACTGATTGACTGACATGAATAGTTGGATTCTACCTACATCAAACAGTGGTGCCTGATAGCCGGATCAAAGTGATCTAAACATAGGACGACCGTTTCACTCGCTTGGGTCCAAGCTCATCATTCGGTTTGAACTGATTAGGCTTCCTGAACTGAGCCAAACCGGTTACGCCAACGACGAGCAAAATGACCACTTAGTTTTAAGACCATTTCCACCTGGCTGACAAATACTACGGGTTTATGATAGTGGTTTTTTTATTCCTTCCCGTTCCCAGTGGAACACAGGACTCCAAGCTAGAGGCTTGAAGTTTCTGTAGCAGTGCTTATTTTACAGGATGGGGTAGCTAGCCTCATGCCCAACCTTTCCTCTTCACCAGCATTATTTCTGGCTTAGCGAGGTAAAGGAGTGCGTCTGTGGCCGGGGATCGAACCCCTGACCCAGTGCATGGTTGGCGAGCGTCCTAACCGCTGTACCACCGACGCACTATGATAGTGGTATACAACTACTATTCATCTCAATCGATCAGTAGGATGTAGTGTTTTGATAATATAAGAAGGTTGGAGGCAATCGGCAGGAAGCCTTGCTCCATCTAGGTTTCGTGCTAGTTGGCACTCACCAGTCAGCAAGGCGTATCTGCAACCTTGAAGGAACTCGTGTTCCTTCTGAGATTCAAACCCGTGTCACCCAGTGCTGCAGTCAGAGATGTTACCATCTAATATCGTCAAATCAACGTGCACCGTGATGGCGATCTACCTAGAATGATGGCCTCATTGCAACACCAGACTGATAGAATTCAATCTGCATTAAGCAAAGGACTAGACACATCACACTAGTTACTAGTGTCCAATCAAAGGATGTAATGTTATGCAAATATACCTGGTTTCTTGATTAGCATTTATGGTATCCAGCAGATCTGAAAAATCTCAGTTCGCTAAGGAAAGTGTAGTAAGATAATCACCACAAACTGTGTAAACTGCAAGTCACAAATCAATTTTTAAACAGCGAATTTTATTTGTACACCACGACGATGGATGTGAACCAAACATTGTTCTCATAGTCGCCGGAACATTTACAACCTGAAATACATTACTTAACTCCCAAAAACACCTGATTCTATCTATGGAACGTATTTTGCTTCCTGTACAATGTTTAGTTAATTGATTTACAGTAGAAATAAGCGATTAGAGTAGTGTATATCACCACTTCTGCATCAAGTGATCACGACCTCTTTTTTCAAATGTTTTATTACAATTTTATAAATTTACCTTTAGTTATTTTAGGTTTTTGAAACTATTTTAAGCAACTGCGTGTTTGATAAGTGGATTTCAGTTAAGAAAAGCTTTTTTTATGACTAAAGTTTCTCGGTGGATCATTCATCTGTCTCAAAGTCCTTTTGTAACATATTTCTACGGAATAGATAAACCATAAGTAATAAAATTGTTCAGGTGAACGTATCATATCCCAAAAAGTCAATCTGAACGAAGAATATTCTTTTCAATAATTTCTCTTCAGGTTCTTACAATTATAAAATATAATATTTGTTGTCGTTACAATAAGGCCAGTTATGCGGCAGATACATTTTTAACGTAGAATAACAGATTAGTTATGGGGTGTCAAAATAAATAGTCGTATTTGTGTGACAAACGTGCTAGGCTGAATTCTACACATAGCTGAAGCTGTTGCAATAAGATCGACTAAACCGGAACTTTGTATCCAAAAAGAACACGTCCAGACGCTGTTTCTACCGTGGCCAAACTTGGATTGATGATTCTTCTTCTCACCAAGAGTGCTCCTTCCCCTTAACCCTCTTGGCTTTTTTTTTCCTTTGCTTATTATTACAATTATTACTATTATTATTATTATTAATATTATCATTATTCGTCATAATTTATGCCCTTCATGCAAACATTCTCTCAATACTATCGAATTTTTTTTTTCGTTTATACTATCCGGACTTATTATTAGTGATATAATCTCTTTTCTCAATATATGCCTCCACCTGTTTCATTTCACATATTCGTTATCTCATTATGAACCTCCCAATGCAGTCTTACTATCTCCTGTTTAACACAGACCACTTTGTACTAGCCACTCACCTGACACCCTTTTATAACCTTGAACTGACTTGTCAATTTTCCTACCCCACACTCTACAAATCTATTATGATTAATCACCATTGTCTCCCGTTTTACATTATTTTGTAATCGAATTCAGCCTAGCACGTTTGTCACACAAATACGACTATTTATTTTGACACCCCATAACTAATCTGTTATTCTACGTTAAAAATGTATCTTCCGCATAACTGGCCTTATTGTAACGACAACAAATATTATATTTTATAATTGTAAGAACCTGAAGAGAAATTATTGAAAAGAATATTCTTCGTTCAGATTGACTTTTAATTCATAATATGGGAATTTTCGACACTATCAAATCATATCCCAAAAAGAGACTGAAAATAATTCTACATACCTCATTCGAAGATCTATCCATGACATCTTTTTAAATTTGCTACCATTATTTTTTATTGAGAATCCTGTTGATAATGCGATAGAACCCTGTGGTACTATTTCATCGGATCAGTATTAAACGGCCTCATTTACCTAATATTTGTACAAATCAGAAGTGCATAAGATTGACCTGTCACTAGACTGTATTCAAAAGCACCTATTTTCACATTGTCAACTTTCTTTTTGTTGTTTTATTGAACTCATAATTGTCCTGAATCGAATAGATGGGTCTCGGCCTAGAGAGTAAGACATTTATTTACCTAGCCTCCTTCATATAGTTATTTCTCTTGTTAAAACTGAACTAATCGTGGTTAATACTCATCAGGATATTAGAGAGAAAAGGACAAAAAGTTCAGCAGCTGAACTTCATGTTCACCAGTTGCATACACCCTTCAAACACATTAGTACCAATATACGATATATTCAAATGCCGAATTGATTTTAGATGCTCGGAGGCAACCGGCAGAAAACCCTGAACTCTGGCTTCATGCTTGCTGGTAGTGCCCTTAGGCCGCAAACATCGAACTTCAGTTCAGTTTGCACCGTGATGGCGAATGACCTAGCATGGCGACCACACTGCAATCTTGACTAGTAGAATTCAGTCTGCACCAACCCAAGCACTAGACGCATGATATTAAAGACCAATCAGAATATATTCAAGTACTTTAGTTATTGATCATAAAGGTGAAGGACATTATTATCACGTGATTAAATAGCATAATAGGAAGGAATACAAGTCGTTGTTAAGCTTCTAGGCATGTACAACAATAATTAAGGAATATATATCAGTATTAGTTTGCAGGGATTTGATTGATTGGTTACATGATTTTATCGTGAGCTGAAATCAGTTGGAGAACCATTGGAAAACTTAGGAGTACTGGATGGTCGTTTCGGCCTAGTTTGGGATTCTTCATCAGTAGGCGCCCACCAGAGTTCGAACCCAGGACCTTTTGGTTACAAAGTGAGCTCGTAGACCATTAAGCCACTGGGACGCAATCCAATGAATTCCAACTTCTGCCAATTCACGACAGAGCGCGATCAATAGGCAATGTCTTCGGCGAGTATTTGTCCTCACACCCGACCTGCTGTACCCTACTGGTTACGACTTCCTACTAGAAGGAATAGAATTACGAATGAACGTTGCAAATTGAATAGAGGTATGAAATCAGCAATGTACAATAGAGTCAAATAATTTAGTTAAAAAAGAACAAAAAGGTTCAGTCAAGAATATAAACAAGAACGAAATTGAGGGTAATGTGGCATGTGCTACTGATAAGATTTATAAGTAGTATACAAAAAGACGTTCGTCAGCATAAAAACATCAAATAGCAGGGAGATGCATTTGATGTCAGAGAAAGCAAATGATACAGCGCTGTGCAAATACATGGGAGTCATGAAAGGAACACAAAGAAACACAATATAAGGGCTAGAAGTAGCACAACACGAAGATCTGTGCAAACGGTGCGCTGGAAATAAGGTGTACATAATTTGGCTGTGTATAAAAGAAGGCTTAGTAAAGCAACGTGTCTCTTAGCTTTCCGATGTCTTATCAGTATCATACGCCATATTATTGTTTGAAATACAGATCTGATCAAATATAGGCACTAAAAGATGTGCCACACAAAAATAATAATAAAACAACTTAATATAAAGCAAACGGAGAATAAATGAAGGTCATCCAAAGCGCTTGCGAGCATACTTGTCAAGATCATTCAACATTCATCACTATGTGTTACGTTCAGAGAGGAATGAAAGAAGTAAAACGCAGTATATCCGCCATTGATTGAGATTCTTGGCGATAATCGATAACGTCTCCTCTCCCGAACCCCACCCAAGGAGTCCTAACGCACCAACTGATGCTAGTCTAACACAAATATCCTTCACTCTACTCACAGAGCTGACCACCTCTCTACTTTTCCATCCAGTCCTAGGGCTAGTGAACAACGACCGGTATGGCAGCCCGTGAGATCGTGAGCTTACTCGATTGTCATACTTTGTAACAAGAAGAAAGTGAAATCAAAAAAGTAATTAGAAGTTCCTGGGTTCGAGCCCCGGTGGATGCGTACTGATGAAAAGTCCCAAACTAGGACGGAACAGCTGTCTAGTACTCCCTGCAGGTTTTCCAATGGTTCTCTAACTGATGTCAGCTCACGATGAAATCCTGTAACCAAAAAAGTAAAAATAACATTAGAGATTACAGGAACGACTTAGATTGTGTAACCTAACAACCTCTAGTAATGTAAACCATGACCTGTATTTTCTCCATTTGAACATATTTGCATCCCCCCAAAGATTAAAATTCAGCATCCATTCCTTCAAATGTTCCTTTGTTAACAAGGAAAAAAGTCTCTTTTCGGCGAATTCATTTTCTTAGCTGTACAATCGCAAATATATATGTGTTATTCTGTATGTATGTGTACATTACGTTTGTCAAACAAAAATACAATTGGTTATAGTTATTTTAACTAAACAGGTGAAGATTGGTAATTCGAGTTACGTAATACAAAATCAGTCAAGAAAATTAGGTGTTAGTGAAATTAGGGTAGTAACAAAGGTGATGAGTTGTCACAAACAGTTGTTAAAACAGAAGTTATGTAATAATATGAATAGTTTGATGACTGAGTTTTACTCAGGATGCACATAGGAACAAAGTAGATAATACGAAATTACGTAAGAGTTCTAAATGAATATCGCTGAAGCTCTAGCCATTCACATAGAAAAACCGGAGCTGTGCATGCAAAAAAGGATTACTCAGCAATTTTTTGATTTGATTTTTTTGATTTTGATTACTTAATTTTGTTTCTTTGCCTGTTCTTTAATTGCTTATGATTCCTGTATTCATTTAGAACTCTTACGTAATTTCGTATTATCTACTTTGTTCCTATGTGCATCCTGAGTAAAACTCAGTCATCAAACTATTCATATTATTACATAACTTCTGTTTTAACAACTGTTTGTGACAACTCATCACCTTTGTTACTACCCTAATTTCACTAACACCTAATTTTCTTGACTGATTTTGTATTACGTAACTCGAATTACCAATCTTCACCTGTTTAGTTAAAATAACTATAACCAATTGTACTTTTGTTTGATAAACTTAATGTACACATACATACAAAATAACACATATATATTTGCGATTGTACAGCTAAGAAAATGAATTCGCCAAAAAGAGACTCTTCGCTGATCTACGTGTTTTGTTTTCATTAAAGGAAAAAAGTGTAGAAGGAATGAGGACACATAAAACAGGCATATAATGGTACGATTCTAAAAACTCATTGTATCAACCAAAAATTCCTTATCATTACTTGTGATCAACAGTACGTGGTTTCCACCGGAATATGAGCACAATTAAAAAGCAATTTTCAAGTCAGGGCGGATACGTAGTGATTCAACGCAATTATTCACTATTGTAATTGAATGCTTATTTCGCCTGTCTTACTATGGACTGGTTGATTACCAATATTCCTTTGTAAGTGAACATAGAGAAAACAGAGGTAATGAAGATTCCTGGACAAGAACAACAACAACAGACAACGATCAGCATAAATGGGAGGAACCTGAAAGAAACAACCTCCTTTAACTACCGACCTGGGAAGCATCATCTTAACTACAGGCAGAACGGACGGGGATATCAAAGCAAGAATCGGAAAAGCAAGACAAGCTTTCACTACTCTCAAGTCTGTGTGGAGGTCAACAGCACTCAGAATCAAAAATAAGATCCGGATTTTCAACTCCAATGTGAAGTCAGTGCTACTCACTATACGGATCAGAGACTTACACTGCGCGTCATAAAGAGCATCTCAAACAAACTACAGACCTTCATTAACAGTTGTCTTCGCTCAATACTCAAGATCAGATGGCCGGCCAGAAAAGATCAGCAACAGAGATCTCTGGTAACGAGCGAACCAACCACGAACCGATTGTGAAACAAATAGGCAGGAAGAAATGGAGATGGATTGGCCATACTCTGAGGAAACCATCAAGTGACATCACTAGACAAGCCTTCGCTCGAGTGGAACCCGAAAGGGAAGCGGCGAGTTGGTCGTGATTGCGAGGGTGACTTGGAGGAGGTCATGTGAAGAGGAGATGAAAACGTGTGGGCAGACATGGAGCCAGGTGAAGACTCTAGCAGAGAACCGAACTCAATGGAGACGCCTGGCTGAAGCTCTGTTTTCCTCTAGGAATTAAAGGTAATAATAATAGTGATAATAATAGTTGTAAGTGTATCTTTTTTCAATTAAACCTTTCCGAAAATAGGCGTTTTTCTAAAAATTCATGAGTGCATTTTGATTCCACGTTGTAATTATTGGAAAAATACAACATTTTGATACATTAGGTGACGTAAAGACTTAACAGGATTCACGTGTAAACAATTCAAGTCTGATCAAGTGCATCTTAAATTCAAATCAATAATCAAATAGGGTATGTAAGTTATATTCTCCCTGAGTATTAGTAATCAGGTCGGAATACTTTATTATAGAATTCTGCATAATAACACTTATCTCAGAGAAATTCGAAACTCATGATATCGCGGATCTTATACAAGTCAAATGTGTAGTCTTTTTCTCAAAATAGAAAAAATCCCCATTTAGACATTTAGAAAACAAAAGGATTGAGCGAAGAGATATTTACTTTTCAATTAGATCCTCATCTCTTTAATTGTTTGAATTATCTATCTTGGTTATTATCAAGCCCCGTGACGTGTTGATATTGATTAACTATTATCAACAAACTTATCGCCATGTGATTGGTATTAAACAGTTGCTGAGTGAGAATGGTTATCCAGGAAAATTCATTGGTAAGAATATGAATCAAAAACCAAGGCAGCCCAAGGTACCAACAGTTCCCAAAAAGGCCTTATTATTACAACCTCAGTTCCTCGGGGATGACATCAGAAAATAACGTCTAACGGA
The DNA here is from genome assembly GCA_944472155.2 of Trichobilharzia szidati. NCBI lineage: Eukaryota > Metazoa > Platyhelminthes > Trematoda > Strigeidida > Schistosomatidae > Trichobilharzia > Trichobilharzia szidati. The sequence continues at coordinate 94,039,255 of OX235271.1, read as the reverse complement.
CTGATGTAGAGAGACGGCTTTTGAGCATATCTGCAGCTTGATCACGTTTTGAATTTCAAGTTCGTGAATAAGGTTTTCTTTGGAACTGAGTCGGTGACCAGTTTAAACTGCTTATCTTTCGTGTTACTGTCAAAAAGTCGGCTCCGGTAACCGTTTTCTGCCAGCGTGGCTTTTGCGAAGTCAAATTCTGAGTCAACCCAATCAGAACTACAAATGTTTCTTATCCTAAAGCAGAGCGAATGAATTGGGGTCATTTTCCTGGAGATAGGCAACCAACTATAAAAATTAGTTAGTTGTCCATTCCATTTCAGCGAAATTACAAATGATGTTCACTAGCCGCAAGTTGTTCTCCATCTCCGTAAAAGACAAACTCCCCCATCCTGTTGCCTTCATGTGAATTTATCAGTTCACCTGTTCTTGTGGCGCCAGGTATATTGGCCGTAGCTAGAGAATGCTTTCCACATGGATACGGGAACATATTCCAGCAGCATGGTTTCACAAGGGAGAAAGGAAGAGTATGCGAAGCTCTATTCTAGAACACCTGGTTGACTGCTGTCACTCCCCCAATCCTGAACATGATTTTAAGATCGTCTACTGAATCCATGCTAACTTGCCACGTTTTCTTCATTATAGATTCTTAAAGACAGAGAAGGCCTTGGCCATTGATGAACTTAAGCTAGACCTTTTTGTATAAAAGAAGTATGTACAATCTCTACTTCTGCCTTGGCCTTAGATGGATACACATTTATTTATTTTGTTTATTTAGCTATTCTATGTACCTTTCCCTCATTACTACAATTCTTATTGTTATTATTATTATTGCTATTCTCACTCTGAATTCTTTCCGCTTGTCCCACTTGTCATTCGAAATCCAAAATTATTATTTTTTACAATATTGAATTCTATCTTATAAAATTTCACACCATGTTGTGCAACATTTTATATTAGCCCACTAATCCAATAATTATGCACCCCTTTCCAACATCTATACATCTTACCAATTATTCTATATATGACAGTAATTGTTTTGCCAATTGACATTCAACCATGATTATAATCACAAATATTTTAATTGCATTTCATACTATTATTATTATTATTATTTCATGTATTCACACCTCTGATCTAATTTCCTCGCCGGATATAATTTCTTAAAAACCATATATATATATAAAATTATACTTGTAATATCTCAGCGAAATTGAAATGATTAATTCCAACGTTTCGTTTGGCAATCTGGTCCGAACTTCTTCAGGGAAATTAATCGAATTAACATAACAGAGGTTTATATATAAAAGGAACAACTCATGATTGGACAAAATTTAAAAACATGAGTTGTTCCTTTTATATATAAACCTCTGTTATGTTAATTCGATTAATTTCCCTGAAGAAGTTCGGACCAGATTGCCGAACGAAACGTTGGAATTAATCATTTCAATTTCGCTGAGATATTACAAATATAATTTTATAAATGTCTACTTCTCACTCAGCGCTCAATTATTTTGCAACCATCCGGTCAAATCTTGATCACACTTCATATGAACTATATATATATATATATATATATATATATATATATTAGAGTACACCCAGAGATCAGGATCTAATTGAAAAGTAGGGATTTCTTCGTTCAATCCTTTTGCTTTCAAATCTTTTCTCGCTCTTACGTCTTCACTCATAGTATGTTCATCTGAAAGTTTTATATCATTTTTTACTATTGAGAATTAAAATCAAAACCGTACAAAGCAAGTATAGTTGATTGTGAATATTGTTTTCACAGGAGAAGTCGACTCTCTGTTGACATATTAACATACAGTTATTATTTTTGACCTTCTCTATAACAATAACAATGATAATAATAATAATAATAATAATAATAGTGATAATAATAATGATTATAATATTAATGACAACACCAACAATAAGGAATCTAAATCATCAGTAGTACTTCCATACAAAGAAGGAACCTCAGAAACCTTACGCAGAATTCTTAACAAGGCAGGAATAAAAATGGCACTCCAACCCACAAATTCAATTAGAAACAAGCTTTGTCGGTTAAAGGATCCCGCCAGTGGAGCCAACAAAACAATTTAGTTTATCTAATACCCTGCAATGATTGTCAGGTCAAATACATAGGTCAAACTAGTAGAACAGAGGCAGTCAGACTAGCTGAACATAAAAACTTAGCAAAATCTAGATTGGTTGATCCGAATAAGATAAGAAATCTAGGGAATAGTTCAGCTATAGCACTACATGCAGTTACACACAACCATACAATAGGATGGGATTGGATGACAGTTTTAAAATCTAATGTCACAGGGTATAGGGAGAGATTGATAACAGAAGCTTTGTTTATCGAATCAACTGCAAATACATGTAATAGGAATGATTCATCACCTGTCCCAGATATCTGGAAAATTCTACAACCCCAACGACGACAAATAGGAAAGAAGAAAGAAAACTATAAAACTCAAGTTTCAAAGTCGTGTGATTATAATTGATATGATTATGAACGATAAATTTTGTTCGAAATGTCATCCAGTAAATAATACTGTTTCACTGTGTGATATATCTAATAAACAAACTAATATGGAATCTATAACAATAACGCATACTCATTATATAACATGGAATTAGTTTTACACACAAGTGTCATTCTATAGAATCGGAAACTTTGACAATTTATTAAATGCAAAACAATACTGTTTTATGACTTAGGCCAATTAGTAATGATATTTTCCCAAGAGGAGACTATCACACTTAGATATGTGTAAAGACATGGGTATCCGAACATACGATTCGGAGTATTTGAACTGTTCAATGTTGTTATCTAATTTATTTATATCAGAGAAATGAGTTAAACAGAACGACTGTCACATGAAACACATACTTAACATCCTGTTTACTATGTGAGTTACGAGATTTTAGACAATCAGTTAAGTACAGATTAAAATATGAACGTTAGATACACGCTTATATATTGCAATTAATGAGTTAATAGATAGTTGCAGGCAATTGGCAGGAAGCCTTGCTTCACCTAGGTTTCGTGCTAGTTGGCACTTATCAGCAAGGCGTATTTTCAACCTTGAAGGAACTCATGTCCCTCCTACGCGGGTTCGAATCTCAGAAGGGAAATGAGTTCCTTCAAGGTTGCAAATACGCCTTGCTGATAAGTGCCAACTAGCACGAAACCTAGGTGAAGCAAGGCTTCCTGCCAATTGCCTCCAACTATCTAATATCACCAAATCAATGTACACAATGATAGCGAGCTACCTAGAATGGTGGCCACATTGCAAATACCTGACTGATAGAATTCAGTCTGCACCAAGCAAAAGAATAGAAATATCACACTAGTTACTAGTGTTCAATCCAAATTAATAAGTTGATGGTTCAACGGTAGAACGCTCGCCAACTACGCATATGGTTAGGGGTTCGATCCCCGACCGACGGACTCTTAAACCTCGCTGATCCGGTAGTATGACCGGTAAGGAGTAAAGGTTCGGCGTGAGGCTAATAACCCCATCTCGTAAAAATAAAACCACTGCTATCGAAACTGCGAAGCTCTAGCCTGAAGTCAGTCCTACGTTCCACTTGTGACATAAAGGGATTAAATATATAAAAATATTATATTGCAAATGATTGGGTCCTATTTGCTTAGACTTTTTGGTTCACAAACTAAAAATTATAGTTGCCAAAATAAAATAAATCAAAATTTTCGTTTAAAAAATGGGTTCGAACTTCATCATGGAAATAATCAAAATTAAAATATATTAAAGGTATATATATATAAAAGGATGGATCCTGTCTTATAAAATTTTCTCCAATAATTTCTGAGTCAAAAACACAATTGCATAGACTACGATCAAGATTTGACTGGATATTTCCACAGGAAATTTGAATTAAAAAGTATGTACGTGAAGATTCCTGGGCAACACCACCAACAGCAACAACAACAACAGACAACAATCAGCATAAATGGAAGGAAACTGAAAGAAAAAACCTCTTTTACCTACCTGGGAAGCATCGTTTCAACTACAGTTGGACGGAACTGACGAGGATATCAAAGCAACAATCGGAAAAGCAAGACAAGCTTTCACTACTCTCAAGTCTGTGTGGAGGTCAACAGCACTCAGAATCAAAAATAAGATCCGGATTTTCAACTCCAATGTGAAGTCAGTGCTACTCACTATACGGATCAGAGACTTGCACTGCGCGTCATAAAGAGCATCTCAAACAAACTACAGACCTTCATTAACAGTTGTCTTCGCTCAATACTCAAGATCAGATGGCCGGCCAGAAAAGATCAGAAACAGGGATCTCTGGCAATGAGTGAACCAACCCACCAGGAACCGATTGTGAAACAAATAGGCAGGAAGAAATGGAGATGGATTGGCCATACTCTGAGGAAACCATCAAGTGACATCACTAGACAAGCCATTGCTCCAGTGGAACCCGAAAGGGAAGTGGCGAGTTGGTCGTCAGTGCAAGGGTGACTTGAAGGAGGTCATGTGAAGAGGGGATGAAAACGTGTGGGGAGACTTGGAGCCAGGTGAAGACTCTAGCAGAGAACCGAACGCAATGGAGACGCCTGGCTGAAGCCCTATGTTCCTCTAGGAATTAAAGGATACAATAATAATAATAATACGTGAAATACAATAAAGAGGAGTATGGGTGAACATTTGAATACCATTCGTCGGCATATCTCGCATAAGATAAAATAAAAAGAAATTAAGGTTTATTGCACTTCGGAGTCATTAGTGTATCCAATTTTAAAAAATCGATAATGAAAACATTGATCATTTCAATAAGACATATATTTATATGTTGCTTTAGAAAATACATTTAATCAGGATAATAAATTAGGCATAAAATTTTGTTAATACGTGTGTATTTTATTTATTAATCAAGACCAGGTATGTATCAGGCAATATCAAGCAATTAGATCTGTTTGTACTTTTGCGCTTTAGCCACTCGGGCCTCCGCAGTCAATCTTTCTTTATGAGGAAGAATTAAAACCTTCATGTAGGGACTTAGGTTCTCCTAAAGTTGACCTTGTATCCCATTTCTATCGAGTGTAGTGTAATGTGTTTTAGGATCTTCAAATCCACTGGCTTTTGGAACTACTTTTAGGCATTGTTTATGTTCCTAAACGTTTTTCCTACATAAAAACACAGCATCACAATCCCCACATTCTAATTTCGTATACACAATTCTGTTGATTGCCTTCTTCTATTACAGCCTTAATCTTTACTATTGATGGGCCTAAGGTCTTATGTCATGATTGTTGAGGATTATGTGACGTTTCTTTACGATAAGGAACCGCACACAGCAGTGATCAAATTCTTAGAAGGAGGTTTTCATACATCTTTACCTTCATTTCTCAAGTACCTTTTCATTGAGACTTTTGGGTAATTATTTGATTTTAATGGTAGACTAAACCAATTTTAATTAATTTAATTCGAATTTCAGAGAGAAGTCTTATACTGTAAGGAAGAAAGGACCGAGGAAGCTGTAAGGAACGTTTATCAGGTGAAACGTATTGTACATAGGTAAATTTGGTATACCATACTTTCAAACCGCCATTTGCATATCATTCACCACATCCTTGACGAATTGGTCGAATATCGTCACATTCGATAGCTTCTTGGATTCTGCATCATATAGCAACATTCTTCTTATACTTCTCTTCTTTGATTGCTCTTTCCAGTGTGCAAAACATATTGTTAATTTTCTGAATTCGCTTTCTGACATACTACTTATATCGGATTATAAGTAGCACACCACAATAACACTTGATGACTTACATCTTTGTTTTACCACTCACTGATAGATAAATATTAAATTAAGCTATTGAAAGTTTAGTCGTTTGGTCATCATTATATACTAAACGGATAATTTCCCACAATGTTACTCAACATCCAGTCGCATTCACATGCGTATGACCAATGTAGGCTACCGATACTACCTGGTTACTTACCCGAACCTCAACAGATTGAGAGGGGTTGGAACCCGTGTTCTAGTGACTGGAAGTCAAGTGCTCAGATCAGTGGTTTGCAGTTCCACTAGTAATGATGCCTGGAAATAGAAAAACTCGAGTAGTGACTGAACTGTAACAGGATGCAGATATAGATTTCATTAAACACATCCATTAGTCACAAGCCATTTTCTCCATCTGAGATATTACTTAACTGATCAGTACTTTCAGCACCTCGTTGTATCACTTCGTCTGCAATCAAGAACTATTTCCATAATCTCAGCATCAATAGATCTAAAAGTTTAGTGCCTTAGAAGATAAACTGTCTGTCTGTTTTCAACATAGAACTTTGCACCAATGTGCGGCAGTTCAAGTCACCACACTCCATGTAGCACACAAAGCAAGAGAAGAAAGCAGAAGAAATGCAAAATAGAGACAGTAAACAGGGATATGAGACAAAAGGAATAGTAATAACGAAGAGCAATATAGTTTCATTGGGTATTATAAGTCACAAGGAGTGGATGCATCTGCGCCATTGAAAACGATTTTGAGCCATATCATCGATTGCCTCCAGCCATTGGTTTGTACCGTCCCGAGGACCCCAACCAGGAAGTCTACACCTTCCTACGTGGCTGGCTTAAACTAACTGTTGTGGATTTCATTGACTGGTGCCATGTTTTGGTTTGACCACCGCTAGTTGTTTTCCAGACTGACCCTATGTCAGCCACCATTGTCCGTCAAGGAAGGCGATGACTAGACATAGGTAACACATGTCCTAACCATCTCAGTCGATGTAATTTCACAGTCTCGTCGACTGATTTCCCCACCTTACCTAGCACTCGATGCCTAATCTCAATATTGCTCACCTTATTATACCACTTCAAGCGGAAAATCGAACGCAGACATCTATGATCAAAGACAGATCCGCTCTCAATGGCCAGGTCTCACAGCCATAAAGGAGGACAGAGCGGACTGCTGGGTAGTACACACGCCCTTTGATCGATAGTCGGATATCACGTCTACTAAGCCAGAGATGGCGTAAACTGGCATATGCGAAACTAGCCCTCTGTATCCGTGCTGGGATTTCGTCAGAGATCAACCTGCTGGCACTGGCTGATGCAACTTCCCAAATAAGTGAAGTGGTCAACACGCTCTACCACTTCACTCCCTATTTCCAAGCTAGGTATCAATGTAGTCCAGTCCAGTACATCATCTTACATTTGGTGGGAGCGAATTGTATGCCAAACATTCTTAGATTGCAACTTAAGGAGTTCAGAACACTATGCATTTTGTCAGCGTCTTCACCTAGAAGGACTATATCATCTGCATATTCCAGGTCAACGAGATTATTCCCTGGTAGCAAGTCAATCCCTGAGTCTCTGAAGTGAGTCGTCTATCCTGGAAACTAATTATGGTGCCATTTTTTTCAGAGATTGTTTCACTTATCATTTCCCTTTTACCAATTGTTTCCCTGATAAGCCTAAATAGTTGTCTGGTGTTACCAATCGTCGATGCCTTTTCCATCTCTTTTGCTTTTGTCGCCCACCACTGTTCACGGTCGTTACGAAGACTTCTTGTTAGTTTGCGTTTGAGTAACTCTCGCTCTTCACCATAACAGGAGCTCGCTGGAATCAGTCTTCTTGCGTCAATCAGTTCGGATGAGGCGGTAGAGATCCAATGGCCCTTACTAACTTTTGGTTTTACGTTATTAACAGCTTTTACAGCTGTGTATACTGCTAACTGTATGTTGTACCAGGCTACCTCAGGGGAAGTCCTGCTGTCGACCTCAGATACACGTTTCGCTATTTCTTCCCTCAATAGAGACTCAGGGTCTTGATGTAGTTGGGGATGGAACTGTTTCACTGTCAGTAATTTCTTATGTCCGTTTAGTCGTAAGCAAAACCGTGCACGGACCAGAGCGTGATCGGAGTCTACGCATGTGTTCCAAAAGGAGCGGCAGTCTTCTACTGACTCTCGTCAACGATATCCTATTGTTATGTGGTCTATCTGAGTCCAGCGCTGATTTGGTGATGGAGGTCGCCAGGTTACGCGGTGTCTACCTTTGTGCCTAAATTCAGTACTGACAAGGAACAGATGATTATCTGAGCAGAACTGTAGAAGACGATCACTGTTGTCGGTTCGCCGGCAGGGAACTCCATATGTACCACCTACATACTTCTGAGTCTGGCACAACTTCCCTACTTGGGCACTGAAGTCGCCTGCTAAAACAACTATATATGAACGTTTTGTTTTTTGCAGCAAATTAGACAATTTCAGCTAGAAATCATCCTTTATTTCATCCGAACTGCAGTCTGTTGGGGCGTAAGCGGAGACTATGAAAAGACAACGACGGGTGACTCCGTCCTTCCTTCTTCTAACGGACCGCACTCATACGACTATCTACTGGGACCCAGTCAATAAGTGGTTTTTCTGCCCTAACACTCAAAGCTATCTCTACAAACACGCTGAACAATGTTTCTAATTACTTTCCTCTAACCATGACACTCCTGTTGACTGTACAAATAAGAAACAGAATAATACTGCTTGAGTAGGTAATATTCTCCCCATTTACCCCAAAATGCGTTCGACAAAAGCTATGAAAGAACTACCATCCAACCTCAATTCAAAAATGATTGGTTACAATGTTTATTCCATAATCTAACTGTACACAGCACATAATAGGACCTACTCAACGGTAAAGTTTATAAGGTTAGATTCTTCATCGAAAGAACTTTTGGTTAATTTTGTGTACATTGACGTGCATGCACTTAAAAATACACCTACCATCTAAAGCCAGCTCGAATGATTAAGTATTATTAAGAGTGCGTTTTACTGCATAAGACATCAAACTATGAGTTTAAAACAAACAACAAATGTTAATAAAGCAATATTCAATAAATTCATCGAATTCCCGCAGAACTCCCCCACTGAATACGCAGTGATGTAACTGAACCGTAATCCATTATTATCTCAATCTCTCTCCCATATCCCATATGTATACGAACTTAACCTGTACAACATCCGTTCCTGTCTTTTGCATGGTTGATTAACTGTATTATTTTTTTTTACCAGCCATATATTTCTCAACGCATTTCTTATAATATATATATATATATATATAGAGAGAGAGAGAGAGAGAGAGAAAGAAAGAGATAGAGAGAGAAAGAGTTCAGCTGAAGAGCTCTACCAAAATCTAACGCACTCATGAAATCCTTGCTTCATGCGGGAAATAAATGTTTCTAAACTGTGAGTGTTGGGTTAGTGAAATTGCATCCCACTTATACTGAACATAAAACCTCATTATTAGACTAGTGCTCCTTCACAAATAACTATGAAATAAAAACTGAAAAAATAATCGAAATATGTTCACATAAAAGAATAATTATTCAGAATGAGTAATTTGTATTTTTGTGTTCATTAGCACCATATTAAAGGAATTAATTCAATAGTTATCGAAATGCTTATATGTATATATAGGATTATTGCAATGAAATAACGAAGTAGACGGCTCACAGCTACTTTAAACGAAAAGAACCGTCAAACAAATAAAAATTTGTTGTCAATATTCTATTTTTGAAGGATTGAAAACAAAACAAATAAATACTATTTCAATTTTTGCACAAACTTTGAATGGCACAATACCAAGAATATGAATGATGCGAAAAGAAAAAAGAGAGAAAATAAACGAATAACAACTCTGCTTTTGAAAGAAATATAAACCGATGGAAATTTCACATGATGCATGGAATATGTATGAAGAAAAGGACATTTTTACAGTAAAGTATGGTAGGTATATTATACAATTTGAATGACTTTGTCCGTTTTCCATTATCCGAAAAATCAGTGAGAGAAGTGTGTTGTGTATAGGGCATTCTAAAAACAGAGCATTAATAAAAAAAGGGAGAGTAAAAAGTGCTGCCATAATAACAATATTCAGAGTGAAAAAGAAAAATTCCAAAAAGTTAACGTGTGAATGAGTTAAGAAGACAACTGGCTATTGAGAAATATATTTTAGCGTTAGTTTATAGGAATTCGACTGTCTTCAATGCTGATCCCGGACTGACATCAATCAGAGAACCATAGAAAATCAGGGAGTAGTGGACAGCCATTTCGTCCCAATCTGTCTTTTCAACAATATGCATGTATTACCGCACCAGGGATGGAACTCAGGACACTCTGGTTACGAGTTGAGCTTGTTGACCGTCCGGCCACTGCGACAGAATCCAGTGAGCCATGATTTCTAACGTGCTGATGAAGAGTCCAAACTACGGCGAAACAGTTGTCCAGTACTCGTTTCTCTCCAATGGTTCTTTAACTGATACCAATCCGCAATCAAACTTGAAACACATTTCGCTTGAAAATATCTTCAACTATCATTGATTTTAATTTGTACATGATTCAGTATAACTTTCAGTTATTATAGCCTGTATTCTTCCTAACAGACAAGAGTATATTTGAAAATGTACGAAATTGTGAACTGTGATCTTGCCAACGCTTACCAGTAGTCCAATAATTATACAACTGCAATGCAAAACACCATGCTTTAGAGACTAAAGAAATCTACAGTATTCCTAATGTCTTTTAACACAGTGTTGTATCCATACAAAAGGGACTAAATCCAAGAGTGTGCAACTTATTTTTGCTGTATGCGACCTTTTTCACTTTGGAAAGTTCATGAAAGGCATTGAAAGAGACATCGATATTCTCAAGGTTATCAGATATACTCATGTTACACAGAATGGCTAAAACATTTTAACAGGCAATTCTTGTAACAGAAAAACCACAGGAAACGTAAAGGACGTTTAATGGAGAAAATTGACAATTGTGAATTAGACGGAAAATAAAATGATCAATAAAATGTCATAAAACTATATAATAAATATTGTGTCCAAGATTTCGGTGAAGATATGGTGTTTACACACTTGTGTCACTGTGTTGGACTCCGGGGTTATACAGTTTACAATAATATACTTGAAAAGTAAGAATTGTATGGATTCCAGTAAGGTATGACGGTTAAAAACCCGAATGCATACACAAGTTGTGTGGATATGATTATTCACAAGTGACCAATAGATACCAAGAGAATAAGTGTTACTGTTTCAAAACTGTCTTCCACTCAGATTTTGTTTTAACAAGACAACATGAAAGTGATGCTCCAAAAGGCTGACACACGACAGACAGAATATGCACAAGACACTGGTGAGAATTTCTTTACTTTTTGTTCTTGCTCCAGATTATAGAGAAACTATCGCCTTTTTACCCATTATTTGATTACTATTGTCAATTACTAACTTGCATTTTCTCTGATACACTACAAACTATACGAACAGTTGTATTTTGGATAAAAAGAACAGAAAAAGAGTAGTCAATCACTAGTGCTTCATAAATTTTACACTTGATTTCGAACTTTTATTAACAAAAAAAGGGTGTCTTAACTTTTCAGATCTTCGTATCAATTCTGGAGTCGACTTCCAGAAAATCCATTAAAAGATGGAACTCTTTCACGCTGTTCAAGGTCATGTAAAAACATTACGTTAACACACAGGAAACCAATAATAATTGGTTTCAGCTTCGTGAACATCGTGAATCCTGAAGCAATAGAAACAAACAATGTAACACCTTGATTGACAATGGGTGAAGACAGACTGACTCGCTTACGAATTTCAGACATCCCAAAAGACACTTGTGTGCTTTGCATGGCTGATTTTTGAACCGCTTTGATTCTTTAACTTATTTTCGTACTGCTCTGAAATGTGATCTTGGGTCATCCATTAGTTATAAGGGATTTTTTATCTGTCTAGCTCAGACATTTAAATTCAACCACTAGATTTCGAATCACGCTTCACTTTTGACTCGCGCTTGTTTATTACTGACGGTGGATTGTTTTTATGGCACAGGTCTGTTGTTTTCTTATTGATACACGGTATTCATCCTAGATATCTAACAACATGAGGAGAGCTGTAGTTTAGATAAATCCTGTGCTTTGTATTTTTACGCGTAACTGGAACGTTTGGTTTATTTAATCGAAAGCCCGATCCTACTTAGAAAAAATGTACACAGTGTATTAATGTCCTGACGTGTAAGTCAATTCTACTCACTACCAACTCCGAACACCGATGAGTACGATTTAATGTGCCTCATTTACTCTATACGACCAGCTTTTCTCCGAAAGTCTGTTAATGAAACAAATCAATAGACAATAACTATGCGGTGACGATGATGTAAAAAGAAAATCAGATCCATGGAGTCTGAGGCGAGTTTTATTCATGTGGCAGCAATAGAACTGTTTAACTTATATATTACATATATATTTACCCATCAATTACTAAATAAGGCTTCCAATGATGTACTGTTCTACTACTGTTAGAGATGTGGCTCAGCAGTGTAAGCAGTCGAATTTCAATCAGCAGTTTCCGAGGTCAAGTCCCAGCCCCCCTACTACCTCAGCCTGGGCAACTGTCGACCTGCTTGAATCACTGGACTACCTGAAGTTCAATCCGAGATGATGCATCTTACTTTCTTTAGTTCTCATTGTTATAATCGTTTACTTACGTCCGTGTTTCGCCAAATATACTCATAAATATTTTTAATTGATTTGCAACCTCTACTGTTCCTCAATTCTGGGGGACCGAAGAAGAATACCATAGATGATTTATTTTATTTCTCAGATCTAACATCACTACATCACATGGTGTGCTGGCGATGGCTGTCTTACTTTAAACTCCTGGATGAAGTGAAAATATTATGCAGTAAACTATGCTGAAAATTATGCATATTGTGTAAACTTATTGCGCAGAATAAAGATGTTGTTATTACTGCTAAAAACATCATCCGTCCTCTTAGCCTGGTGTACAGGAAGGATCTGTTCCGGGTAACTGAGTTCTACCAGCTTACACGGTTTATATTAACCACTGGATAATGGTAAACAAAGTTGCATATGGTGTCTGAGAAAAACTCTCAACTTACACACACACACACACAAGAAAACGATATTCATAGACTAAAAAAAAACTCACTTTGGAGATACTCAGTTTGAGTAATTAATTCCAAAGACTTCGCTACTGGTGTTGTTGCTGCTGTTGTTGTTGTTCACCTTCATTATTTGGTTCATTAGTGGGAGGAATAGGTTGTACTACTAAAGTTCCAGCAATTATATCGTAAGTACACCGGTGATATTGAAACACCATCATACAAACAAATGAAAAGAAAGTAAGGAAGTTTGTACTCTTCAGCAACGAACGTACTAGTGCTCTGTCAAAATAAAAATTGAAGAAAAAACAGATTTCGATTGTTTTTTTGCTTCTAAATCATAAAAGCTTATAGAAAATGAAGAAGCATTAAAACGTTATGATTGTGAAATGAATACATTAATTGATTTATTTTACTAACAGATTCCTTAAAAGGACTATTAGTGGAATAGATAACATGGATTTTTCTTTGTATTTCGCCTAGTTTACAATAAAGTCTGTACAGTTGACTGTTGATTAATCAACAGTCTAGCTAGCAGTGCTCATGTAATTTAAACGGTGGATGTTAATTCTGAGTTTAAGAGTAAACACAGACAAGCCTGTAGGAGGGTATAGCTACATAGAGCTGATGAATCGTTGGCCGAAATAAACTCATCTCAAGGATATCACTTCAGTCATCCTTTAAATAGCATAATAATGCAACAATCAACACTATTGGCTTTTTGATTGGACATTAGTAACTAGTGTGATGTGTCTAGTCCTTTCTTTGGTGCAGACTGAATTCTATCAGTCAGGTTTGTAATGTGGCCACCATCCTAGGTATCTCACCATCGCGGTGCACATTGATTTGATGATATTAGATGGTTGGAGGCAATCGGCCACAGGAAGCCATGTTTCACCTAGGTTTTGTGCTAGTTGGCGCTCAACAGTCAGCAAGGCGTATCTGAAACCTTGAAGGAACTCATGTCCCTTCTGAGATTCGAACCCGCGTCACCTAGTACTGCAGTCAGAGACGTTACCACTGAGCTATTCGGGCTCGCGATTGACTTCCTGTAGGACTGTAGTGGATATTTTGATTAGATACTAGTAAATAGTGTGATGTGTCTAGTCCTTTCTTTGGTGCAGACTATTGGCTTTGTCATTTCTTTCACCAACTTATCGCTAGAAGGTATCCATACTTGTCTAGTCCTCTTTTCAATGAGTCAATAAAACCTGAACAGTAAAATATTACCGTCATAGGCAATACCATTAGTGTGAAACGGCTTAATTTGTCATAGACCAAAACTGAAGATAAAGTAAATAACATATTGAATGAAAACCGTAAGATCGTAAGTAGTAGAAAATAATAAAAAAGGGAACTGAACTGTCAACGTAGGGCTTAGAATAAAAGAAAGAGATCAACTGTTAATATTAAAACTTAGGAGGATAACTTTATATCATATAGCCGTTCCTCTCTAACCACTGATTCCAATAACCTACACTTCCTTACAACAATCAGAGGTTTAATGAGTTGATATTAATTCTTGATCCGCATACTTTTGACCTTTTCTAAATGAACTCTAACTAACCCATCCCGGGTTTGAGCTGTTACTGGAAATACATAATACCTGAACCGATGATATTTGATATTTGTGTCTTGTCAGCTTGTTCTCTCAACTAAGACTCCGTGTCAGGCCTTCACATTTTGTTGACAACGCAAGGATGTAGTATTCAAATTAACGAAATCCATATATCATCTACCTTTGATAGCAATGCTATACAATCATAAATTAAGACAACCAGCTTCGGCGCATTACAGTTTAGAATATATAAAGAGTATGCTTCCCTATTAAGACGCATACCATTTAGCCAATGAGTTAAATATTCCAGTCCCACTCCATCTATTTAGGCCTTGGCTGACTGACTGGTTTCAACGTAGAACTGTGCACAGATGTGCAGCAGTTTGAATTGCCACACTCCATGTAGCACACAAAGCAAGAGAAAAGAGTAAAGGGACGTTCAAAAAAAAAAAAACAGATAATAAACAGAAGTGCTAGGGGGAAAAGAACAGATATATGGAAGGACAGCAGAGTTTTAATGGATATGGAAAATCACAAAAAGTGAATACATCTGAGCCACTGAGAACGATTTTTAGCCATATTACCAATTAGGCCAAGACGAACGGGTAGTACTGAAAAAAACTTCAAAAATAAAGTGTAGCTTATAGACTAATATATACCAAAGTTGTGTCGAGTTAGTTGCGTTAGACAGATTCACTTAATCAATAAGGAATGAACATCACGCCATGGTGAAATACCATGCACTTTTTTAGTGATCCATTGCCTCCTCTACGAATATTTCTACTTACTTTGATCACTTGTTCCTGTAAAAATGTTTCTGAGGTTGAAGATATTATTTAAAACTTAGACAATATATATATGCTGTTTCTTTTTGGTTTTTGGACGTTACAAAATGCGAAAAGAGTGCCAACTTTCTATTATTTAAGAACATAATGTAGCTTTTATTTCTCAACTTTACAAAACACCTAGAAATTATGCAACAAAAGGAAAGTTCTCACTCATACTTACGCAATATTCTGTAACAAACAACCCACTCGGCCAAAAATAATACAACTCAATAAATGTATACAGCTTCAGCCGATAGGTTATAAGTAATACAAGAAGGAACTAATAACAACCAATTGCTTTATGTTGAGATGAACACATAGAAGCAATGGGAAAATTAGCACTGAATTTAACTTACCGAATAATTCCCAAATCCGCTCCTGGGATTACTTCTACAACATCTGGAAAAGCTATAATTTCCTCACACGAAACGACTTTAAGGTTCATTAACCATTTTCCCAAAGTCGCACCCCCAGGATCAGATCCAAAAATTGATCGTCTGATTAACATTGCCTGGACATAATGGAATAAAAATTGACTTGTTACATTTCCAACGTTTCAAAAATGAAATTTTATGGGTAGCTAATTAACGGAAAGTTAAACCATCTATATGTCAAAATTTTACCACGACCAAAAACTGCTAAATACACGCCAAATAACCAGAGATTCTCCAAATTTTTGAAAACTAGACACGCGAAATGGCTCTTTCTTATAATATTTAATGACAGATTTTGATATGCTTATTCTAAACTTTAGGGCTCATAGTATCTGGAATGTGGATAGCCTTTTTAAACGCACACACTTATGAGTGAACCATATTTTGGACACAGTCACACCAATGCATTTGGACAACTTAACAACATGCCATATCTCATGACCTAATTCAAACTTTATTATCAATAACCGCACTTAGTAAAAAGGAAGTGCTGATAGATAAAGATCAATGTGAATTTTTTTGAAAGAAACGCTTCTGATTACTTAATCTTACACTGTATTATGTATTACAACCACACATGGAGGACCCGACTGAGCTAGGAGACATACTTTAGCTTACAGATCCGCTAATCCACAAAAAAGAACAATTCTAAATCCAAAGCACTAGACAAAATTGGAATAATTTCCCGACGCCTGAAGTGATTTATCACAAGAGGCGAACTTCATTACAACGCAAAAAGTAGTTGTAGGGATTATGTTTGCGTTCTTGCATACAAGCTGATGTCCGCATCAGTACTTTCAAACTTGGCAAAACTAAGTCACAATAACCCGTTTTTGTAAAAATTATAGAGATTATCAGCAAAAACCAACACAGCAGTTTGGATATCATGAAAAATATAGTTTTTGGTTTAGAGAGGATGACAGATACATGGTGCGACAAATCAACAAGTGACTGCTGTAATGACGACCACCTTTTAATGCCGTAATGTTGGATGAACCGACTACCCAATTAACATACCATGTGAATAACTACATTTAGCATCGATATGCTGTATACACTGAAATATATCAGATAAATATAGTAAAACAATTCGAAAATCACAAAATTTATTTCTAAAACTATGACATTAGGGAGTAAAATTAATAGCAGACCCCTCAGAGTGTGAAGACCTGGTCTAGTGCTTGAAATTACAGTTAAGTTTCCTACCCAGCTCTAACTGTTGCATGTTTGTATACTAAAAAGTTCCAAGATTACTAGTATGCTACGGATGTGGATAAATCCAAAGTAGCTCTGTAACCTTCAGTATTTTAAATGGTTATGAAGACTGCGTTGACTAACTTAAGCATCTGACTTTTATACGATCGTTCATCAGTTGTGTTAACATCCAACCTACATTGAATGGAGACTGGGAATAAGCACTAGCCCTCACACAATACAGGACTCAAGCTTGCGCATGGCAAATCTTTCCGGAAAATGCCTCACTCCACAGCTGAGACACGCCGTCAAAATACCTTAGTAACAGACGTCTTGGCAATGGTTACATGTGGCAGAAGCAGAGCAGGTGAACATTAGCTTATATACAGGCCATTTGGCGAGGGTGTCAGGTCAGCTATTGAGGCTGTGAATCCTCACGCTAAGATGTTCCCCTTCTTTAACTGGCGATGAACAGGTCAATCAGTATGGCTTTTCCGCAAACCAAAGAGCAATACATGCACCTTGCAGGAAATAACTGGGCCTTCAAGTACCTTCAACGACTACTGTTGAAAAAGCAAGTGGACGGAAACAATACGAAATATCAAGTTGTATACTAATTGTCGGTATATACTCACACTAAAACACAATTAGAACTAACTTTCACTTTTACTATACGTGACAGTGGAAGTCGATTGCATGTGTCTCACTTTTATTTCTAAAGCTGACAAAAGGTACGTTATATATAAGTAACCAAAAACTAGTGAATCATGCATAAAATTAGTGTTCTTTAAAAAACAGCTGATTTCTACCATGAAAAACTACTGGTTAATGCTCTTTTAAGAATCTTTTTTGTGATTTCAACCCAGAATTACGTATGTTTTGACGAACTTGATATTGCAAGCACGCACATATAAAACCCTAAAACCCACGAGTAGCAAAAGTTGTGTTTTATCATTAATAATCAATCAGCTTACTAAACTAGCTAAAGAAAACTCAACTATTTAAAAGTAAATGAAACTCCATTATAATAAAGGTTTTTGTATTTCCCAATGAGTGAAAAACAAAAAGATATTGTTTTTACTGACGTTGCGCTATTTAATGCTAATAGCTTTATCAAAGTATTACATATAGTAAATGAAACTAACTCCACAAAAATGTTTCTTACCTCTAGAAGGGCGCTAAGAAATCGGCCAATCTGATCGACTAGGATTAACATTTCGAAATCGAGAAAATCTTCCCTTGCACCCATATGTGCAAAGAAGAACAACCTCCAAATGCTTGAAACTTGGAAATCTTTGCCACTGAATTCCGACTTCGCCCAGCCATGTGCGTGCCGTAGCGTTCGATATTCTGGGACACCAGACAGGATGTCTGAACCAATACTTTTAGCGAGCTCACTACATTTATCTACTATAAGTTATTTATATAGTGTCTTACATCACACTTGAGTCATTCCTGAAGAAATACAATACAGTCAGCTTCAGTATCATCATTATTGTAACATCTATGCATTCAGCTGCAATTCGACGACATGGGTGAGGTATTATGTAACGCCGAGCTAAAAACATAAACCATTTACATTTGACTTACACTGTGCTCCTTGTCGTCCATCTGTTTGCGAGGTGGTGCCATCAGTAGTGGTACTGCGAGAATACAAAGACTGAAATAACCCCATCTCCTGTTGGTACTTTTTAAGAGCGAGTGCATTTGCACTAAGGTATTTCTGTTGCTCCTGCAGAGATTTCTCAAGACGCCTTTGTGCACTGGCTATACCATCATACTGTTGGTTAACCCATCCCTCGAGCCTTTCATAATATGAACCCCAGTCCATCTTTATTTCCAGCGGATTGGCGCGGCAAAGCTTCTGTGAAGAACGAATAGGGTGCGACCTTGAAACGGAGCGTTTGCTGGTTCAGTGTAAAATTACCCTCCTTAATAGTAATGTGAAAATGCAAAACAAACTATCTTCAAAATAAGAATTCATATGTGCTAAAAAATCAACAGTTTTCTAATGTCTTCAGATATAATAGAAAGGGACAATACTGTTTATCAAAACATGTAAGCTAGTTTTACAGTCATGCTATGATTTGAGAACATATGAAAAGATAAATGGTTCCCCATGATCAATAACTTTTAGCAGTAGATGTCAACGCTCACTGTCTGAGTAAGTCTACTTCATTATAAATAATCCATAAAGAAGAATCTGTGAGTTACTTTCGGTTGTCTTCATGCGACTCCTAGTTATTGGAAATTTGAAAACTAAAGATCAAAACATATCCACTTCCTCTTGAAATGGTGAATTCGTTATAACTCCTTTCTAGCTGCAGAAATATGGACTTTCTACCTCCAACAAATCTATCTAGTATTTTGGATGCTTCAAAGTAAATACAATCATTGAATGAAAGTGATCATACTCCGAATGAGATTTTTAGTTGGTGGCTCAAAAGTTTCGATCCAGCGTCCATCCTTTTCTAATGAACATGTGTTTGTCTATTCCCTTCTTGAACTAATCAGATGAGTTTGCAGACATCAGTTCCTAGAGTTCATAACTCGAGGAGAGGAGCACTACTAAGGGGCGACACATATCCTTTGCTTTTGAACTTTTCTGCCATGTCCTTTGAGGTTCTTTGGCAAGATGGATGGATCCACATTAATTTGCTGAAATTTGAAACGTCATGATCACTATCTAAGGCATAACGAGAAGGCGAGGTACAGTTTGTTAGTTTTTTCCCCCCATGGTTGTCATGAATAATGTGTGTGTGACTGCTCTCAGCCTTTTTTCCGGTAAATATGAGCCTGTCTTTAGACAAGTGCTGGCTATTCAACGAAAGTTTCCAATCTAGACCTCACCAGAGATGAAAATAAAGTGGTAAACGTATTACCAGTGATTCTAGTAAAGGCAATACGTATTGCTCAAAATGACCTAAAGTCGATAACCTCAACAGAGACACGGTTCGCTTCATTTTACATGTCGTGATTTACTGTACCATATTGATGAATACGCATCTGGGGAGAAAGCATGGTTATTCCACGTGCATTGTTTGCGTACACGAAGACCATCGTTGAATTTATCTGACCGATCTAACAAAATATTAGAAAAAACAGTTCAGAAAAGAAAATTTTCTTTATCGACTGATTCGCATTCAGATGCAGTTTATGAGTGCCAAAAACGTAGGATTTAATTGTGATGTAAGCACGTTGCAGTCATCCTTCAGTCGAGTGTTGAGAACTGTCAGGATCTTTGCCAGCCCAGGTGATTTCATGATTTACGGGATAAAAAGAGTTGGTCTAAGCGCTGTATTTTAGGGCGCCATCCACATTCACTCTGTTTCCCACAGCCAAAGGACTCTTAGGTCATAAAAAGCAGGATTCATGCCATCCTAATGCTTTCAGTTCTGTTGGCGGCCCTGTCAATTGCCTTTATCGCATATCCCCGTTATGATGCTAGTTGATATGTTGCTATGGGTTTCAAGTGGCCTTGGTTTTGGGGGAAGATTGAATTGATGTAATATTGCGATTGCTCTTTGAATACGACGCGCTTTTTCCTCTCCAAACGGAAAATATCTATTTTGTGAATTATCCGCTTGGGAAACCTGATCTCTCTAGCCGGTGAATTAAATTCAACTATTACTTACATATTGAATCTCTGTGTCGTACTGCCAAAACTTCAGGTGCCACTTCTGTAGCAGCATCATCCTCACTCGTTCAGATAAACAAGACTTGTCGGTCTACCACGTGATTGCTGTGAAGCCGATCATCCAGGAAGTACTAGGCAAAGTCGAAAACCTTTTCTTTTCCACGTCTTTTACTTTTTCAGTCTTATTTTTGTTCTTGCGGGTAGATACTATTGCACTCTTATTCTTATATAGCATAAGTTCTAGTGATTGTTAATATGGCTGTCGAAAGTAGCCTTAGAAAAGGCACTTAAACACCATACTCTGTAGTCACAAGGACTTCAGCCAGAAAAGGCAAAAACCTAGGGACATCAACGCGTTCTCGCATACCGATCGTAAAGACTTGTGTAGGTCTCGTCTGTTCTGATACCACGTCTGCATTGCCACGGTCTGGTACTGAAACGGCGCAGGCAATACCAGGTGGACAAGATATTACACCTGCATCAACTGAAAGCCAGTGTGTGAAACTGCAAATCTAAAAGGAAACGCTAAAGACGTCATAAGACCTCAGAGGCGTCATCAAGTAAGGGAGGCGAATGTCAGGCGTGCAGTATCATAGTTTCTAGAACTGACTCAGCGTTTGAATGCAATTTTTGCAAACGATGGGTGCGCTGCCGTTGTGACAAAGAGGTGTCGAAAGCATACTACGAGTTTATGAGAAATAACCCATGCCCGTGCTTTTGGTACATCTGTCCACTTTGTCGCCCCGGCATAGTTCCACATAGCGTGTCTGCGGTTAGCAGAAACAACATGCCGCTCTTGTGTCCCAACACAGTCCTATGCAGCTCCCCACCTGCTAACATCACACTGCCAAAACTTGGCACAGACAGTAAGAAGGACACTCCAGTCCTACTGACTATAAATGCCAATTTTTACAAGGTTGGACCCACAACATCAAGGGAAGATAGAATTAGAAAAGCACCACTTGCATCCACAAGCAAGCTTGGCAGCACAACAAAGGTTGGCCAGAACCTGATGAAGCCTAAAGTTGCTGACGCTGCAAAGGAATACAAGAAGCCAAAGGCCAGACCTAAGTGTGAGGTTAATCGGTCTAATTCTCTTATCCTCTTTAACGTACCTGTGAGCAAGGATAGCTTGCTTGAATAGCGGGCCCTGTTTGATCAGGAACAGTGGTCCAACCTGTGCAATAAATTAGGTCTGAACGTTAGTTCAGTGAAATTGTGCAGGCTGTACAGGGATGTCCACACGCCTCAGGGTAAGCCATCCCCATTAAGGGTTACACTGGACTCTGCCGAAGAGGCCGAAAAAGTACTATTGATGGTTCAGGTACTAGCCATCGACAGAAGTTCGAACATAAGGGTGAGACAAGACAAGCCATGGGCTATCAGACAAATGGTGAGGGAGTCACCGGAACTGATGCCTTCTACCTCTATGGTGGTACACGGTGTTCCGGAGCTGGGAACGGGCACTGCCTGTGAAAAACACATGCATGACGTACAGCAATGGAGATGGCTGTCATCTCAGATGGCCCTTGGCGCTTCTGGAGCCATCTCCATTTCCCGACTACCTCGCCCCGCTCATCTCACACTGATTAGCTCTCCAAAGCTGCTAAGTGTCACATTCAACTCCTCGGAGCAGTTGGCCATAGCACTTCAACGGTGGTATGAGACCAAAGGGAAAGTGGGAGGACACATCCGATGCTGCGAAAGCAGACCTCGAACCATACGGAGGCAGCAAACAGAGGCTTTAATATGTCCCCAAGCTTCAGTGACACTAGAGTGACGCAGTTCTGAGAATAACAGTCTGTGTCACCCAAGTGTCCTGCCTAAATCCATGGAAAAAGCCACAACGGGCGGGTTCCGTCGGAATCGGCCAACTAGTCCCAACATTAAGTCCCCTACCAGCAGACAGCTTCACGTCAACTACCCCACAACATGCTGAGGTTGTGAAACTCACTGTCAGCCGCCTATATAGCAATGTGAGGGGGCTGAGAGGAAAAGTAGGCGAACTCCGAAATCTCCAGGCACACCTACAACTGAAAATGATCATTCTCACCGAAACGTGGCTAACCCCCACTATCGCCGATAACGAAATCAGTATAGGTGATATGGTTCTGGTGAGGAGAGACAGGGATAATAAGGAAGGAGGGGGAGTTGCTATATACTTTGATAGGCAACTTAAATGTGTGCGCGCAACGGACCCACCACTTATAGAACTCCCAGACTCCATATGGTGTCATTTCACCGTAGGCCACACGAAGCATTTACTGTGGCATCTACCGATCTCCCACCTAAGGGGCAGAGCACAATCAGCTACTGCTCAGCACCACCAAAGTGGTACGGGACTTCGGTTATGACCAAATCACCATAGCTGGAGATTTCAATGCCCCATCACTGAACCTTGGCTCGGGGTATGCTATGGGAAAATTTGGCCGAAATCTACTGCAAACTATTCGAAACACGGGATTGACTGGGAATGCTGGAGATGATCCTTGTGGAAAGTCATCAAAACTAGACTACATTCTAACCAGTGACCAACTACTCGTCGAAAAGGTCCAGATCATGACTCCTCTGGGAAGTAGTGACCATGCAGTCACAGGTTTCGATCTCGTTCTCCGTGAGCATTTGCAGTGGGACGTTACGCGACCATGTCTGTGTTACAGCAAGGCTGACTATGCTGAAATGCGGAGGCTCTTGTCCGACGCAGACTGGCCCTTAGCATGGGATGAGCTATCTGTGGTTGAACACTGGGAGGTGGTAAAAAAGATTATTCATACAGTAATCTCGGATACCGTCCCTTTAGTCACAACACAGCCCAAAAGAAAGTCATCATAGTTAAAGAGAGGCACGCAACGTATTCTGCAAGCAAAGCGGAACGCTTGTTTTACGTGGCACGTATCTAAGAGTCAGATCGACCACGATGCATACCTGAAACTCAGGAACCGGTGCAATGCAAGAGTCAGGAGGGACAGGAGGTCATTTCAGGCTAAACTTGTTAAAAACTCCTGGCAAACCGAAGAATTTGTACCGATTCATGTTGGAAAGAAAACCAACCAACCAGGGGCATGCGCCTTAGTAGGCCCAAACGGTCAATATCCCACTAATCTGGAGATGGCTGAAACATTCAGTTTAGCCTTCGCCAAACACCTAAACAGCAATGTGGGTACTACCGTTACGGACCAAAATGGTGACACTACTATTTCACAGGAGGAAAACCAAGTGGCTACTCCCCAAATAACCCCCGCAATAGTACTAAGGAAGCTACAGCGACTCACACCTGGGAAGTCCCCAGGTTGTGGCGACATCAGGCCATCTGTTCTGAAACAGTGCGCCGAAGCTCTCTGTAGGCCCTAATGCGACTTGTTCCAACACTCCATGGAATCGGGGAAACTGCCAAGGGAGTGGAAAAGAAGCATCCTTTCTCCGATCTTCAAGGGTGGGGATAAGCAAAATGCCATTAGTTATAGACCAGTAGTTCTACTCCCAGTGGTATCAAAAGTACTGAAAATTATTATTGACGATCACATCAGGGAATATCTCGATAGGTCTAATATACTCCATGAAGCCCAACACGGTTTCAGGAAAGGGAGATCCTGCGTTACCAACTTACTATCAGCTTGGGACGATTGGACATCATGCTGGGATATGAATGTTCCAGTCCATGTGGTCTTCCTAGACTTTGAGAAGGCATTCGACACTGTTCACGATGACCTTCTGCTACAAAAAATAAGCCAGACAGGTATAGGTAAGCCACTTCTGTCATGGTTAAAGGACTATCTAGCTGAAAGGCAATTTTGCATTAAGGTTAGTCGAGTCCAATCATCTTGGCATAACTCGTCATCAGGAGTGTCGCAGGGTTCTATCCTAGGACCATTGGTGTTTTTGATTTTTATCAATGATCTACCATGCCGTCTAAGCTGCCCGACTTTTCTATACGCTGACGACATGAAGATATGAAGGGCGACAAAGTGCCCGGAGGACTCAGATAGGCTACAGGAAGATCTAAACCTTCTGGAAGACTGGGCGTTGGCCAGTGGCATGACTTTCAACCTGAAAAAGTGCAAAGTAGTGAAGTTACGCACCTACAGACTGCAGAATACAAGTTACACCCTGTGCAATGAAAGCTTGTCCTGCACAACGTCGGAACGCGACTTAGGTCTAGTTCTGACGGAGGAAATGGACACAAGCGTAAATTACACGGGGGATGTAGCGAGGGCATATGTGGTCGTACACTTTACACATAGACAGTTAGGTGCACTCACTCCTGAGCTCTTTCTAGAGTTTTACAAATCATACATCAAACCACACCGTGAAGTGCATAATATTGTTGCACCCCCACTGATTAGAAGAGACGCCAACCTCTTGGAAAGTGTCCAGCGACGGGCAACTAAAGGAGTATTTGGTCTCCGAAATAAACCATATGACGAAAGGCTGAAGAAATTAGTCCTATCCACACTTAGCAACCATCGACTTAGGGGATTTGATTACTGCCTTCAAAATAATAGATGACCAGAATCACCCAAACAAAGATGTTCCACCATTGAGTAGGTGTAGGCTCCCTCGTGGAAATCCCAGATGGATAACTCAACAGAGGGCAAGGACCAGGGTGCGCTCCCACTTCTTTTCACTGCAGGTTTGCCGTACCTGGAATTCCTTACCGGCAGATGTAGCTACGGCACTCTCTGTGGATGCCTTTAAGCGAAGGCTGGACAGCCATGCAGAACACAAGGACTGCAACTAAATAGCCTATCCCCTTAAAATCCCATACACTACTCAGGTGTAGACAACTAAGTTCGTCGTTTTACTTCTTTACATTCTCTCCCGTCTTACTCTCCTGACAACTTTAACTACACATATTATTGTTCTTACCGATATATATATATATCAACTTCAAATTTAATCAGCTGATTGTTGTTACGTTTTCTTATTTCTTTTTCTGTCTGTTGGTCTGAATAACTTCACTAACTATGCCTATTATTATTTTCTCTTTTCTTTTGACGACGATACCGGAGGACTAACTGGTGAAAGGATCAACTCCATTCACAGTAGTAACAGTCTTAACACACCTCATACTACAAACTACATATAATCAATCCCTGCACTACTCCTTTTGAAGTCAGCCAAAGCTACGACAGTTGAGTAGCGGGACGAGCTATGCAGAAGTTTACCGAAGCTCAGAAACCTATACCTCACAATCAAGAGGCGAGCACAAAGAAATCAAATTGGTTTACACAAGCTAGTAAAAGCGATATTGGAAGGCTTGTAGATCATAAAGAAAATATAGTTCCCCCTTGGTTACTCGTCTCATCCTTCTAAATTTTTTAATCCCTGACTGTCTCTGAGCGATCTTAGGCATTCTCCACTGTTTTTGTTAAGAATGTAGCGGTAAATAATTCCCCAAAATTATTGACCACAGCGATCATCACTCAACATTGGATGCTGACCCTCACTGTTTAAGTCGACTTGTTTAGCTGAAGGCTTCCGGTCAAGCATACGTCGGCAGGCTTACAAACGCAATGCGTCCAGTTAAACCTGCTCACCCTTCGACCACAGTCCATTGATGTGTTCGTTCACCCCTGTTTAAAAACTTCTTCACACATATTTGTTCGTCGCGACTCTGTGCGTCGCCCTCAAGAACCCCCGTACGGCGGACCATACAAAGTAATTAAACGTACAGATAAATTCTTCGTCTTAGACAAGAAGGGCCGCGAAGACGCCGTTAGTATCGACCGTCTGAAACCGGCTTACTTGGAAGGTAATCCTATTAGCCTAGAGCTAAACGTACCCCATAATCCACAAGTAATTGGATCTCCTTTAGTCTTCGAAGAACTCCCTAGCACGGCGAAAGCCACCGGAACTTCGGCCGAACACTCTAAGAAAACGCGTTCTGGACGTCACGTTAGATTCCCAGAATACCTTCACACCTATTTCACATAATTGAGTGGTGCGTTTCACCCAACTCATGCGTTTGTGGTATCAATCATTATTTCTCTTCAGACACATCAATTTTTTTATGTAGCATCACTTAACACAAGTAAACGATTTTTTTCCTATAACCGTACATTAAACATGCACTTAGAAAAAAATTAAATTAGATGTATATTTTTTTTCGATATTTTGAACTTTACATTATTTTACTGTATAGTAGATGCACGTCATTTTTTGTAAAAAAAACGCTTATTTGGTACATTTTCCTTCGACAAGGTTTTTAGCATTCTTGTTTTCTTTTCCAGGTGCAACGGGCACTGGACAGGAAACAAACGAAGCACGGGATCCAACGAACAACATCGAGGAAGCTATGTACAGACACCCTATTAGCATATGCAGACAAACCAGCAGGCCCTCCATCAAGCCGCTCGGAAGATTTTTTTCACCCATAAGGGAATCATCCAGATTTTTTACTTCCGGCTGGTCCTGTCTTAGGGTCCTCACAAACCCACTAGGGGGGAGTGAGCTGTAGCGGCAAATAATTCCCCAAAATTATTAACCACAGCAATCATCACTCAACATTGGATGCTGACCATCACTGTTTAAGTCGACTTGTTTAGCTGAAGGCTTCCGGTCAAGCATCCCGACCATTTGGTACTCCGTCGTGTCACGTGCGTGCACGATTACTAGCTAGCTAAGCATTCACTTCAACCCGCGATTTGGTCCCGAAATATAATACGTACTTTGGACGGCTAAATCTGGTCTTTTGCTTTATCTTTCGTGCTCGAAGAACGAACACTATAGAAGTTGTTGGTATAAGATCTTGCGTTAATATAATCCGTACAGTTCGCGAACGTCGATACCTGCAACCCCTAAAAGAATAACATATCGTCTAACATCACAGTTGTTCTGTTTATTGCCGTCCCGACACTTTAACACAATGAAACTCCTCTCCATTGCCTCTCATAGACTCAAAATTTGATGCCACTGGTTCTGTACAATAGGTTTGGTCTCAGGCTAGTAGTAAATTGAGAAATGCCCCTGAGGCAGACCTAAAACTGCCTTTGTTGTGTGGCCGGATCATACGAGTGTCAAACCATGCTCCTGTCACTTTTCAGTGGTCGCATGTCTGCTTCCCATCTATCTTGATGACTAATTAGGGTTTGGGTTGCCGATCTATAAAAATCAGGCTGTTTTTTAATCTCCGCGTGGTAGCAACCTAAAGTTGAAACTGTTCGAATACTATTTTTTACCGAAGTTTATCAAACGGAGTAGAATCATGACTGATAGAAGTAGGTTTCACATCGCTGTATTCTGACCTCATCAAAAATTGATATCAGAGGTTCATACTTTCCTGACAGTAGGTACACATTATCACTGCTTCACCTAACATTTTCCATTTTTGACTTCTCCACTCCACTGTCTAACCAAGAAAGAATGTACAGTATTCTAGTAGTGGCCTCACACAGGTTTTGTACAGAATTAGCCTGGCTTCATTGTCGTGAAAGTTCCTGAGTATGCATCCTAAGAGCATCCTCGACTTTTGAGTCTGTGATGCCACTTTTCATGTTCACATACTTTCTCTTTCTGGGATTCTGGTGCTGAGCCTACACTTCTATATACCTCCTGGTCGAGGTCGAACAACCCTACATTCAAACTGAAATGACCATTTAAGTAAATTCAAACTCAAATTCCATGAAATATCCGATGCTACCATTTGGAAACGCTGGCAAACATTCTGTACAAGGAGTATTCTTGATCTGAAATAAAGAAGCAACTGGTTTTCAAACAGTTTTCAATGTACTACTCAACTTACGTGCACAGTCTGCCATGCTGACACTAATGGCGTCAATGGATAGTTCTAGAACCGACCTCGGCCCCATTCCATGCAGTAAAACAATGTAACATGACCTTATCCCGTTTCCGTATCAACGATCAAATTTCTTTCCTATTATAAAACTACGATTAGACTTCTGAAAAAATGGACTAAATGCATCACTGACTCAAAATAATACATCAATTAACTTTAACTCAACGATGCTGTTCACAACAAAGTTATATAGGAGAATTGACTTCAAGCTTTATTTTTCCCAGATATTTGTATTACATTCATCTGATGTCTGGGTTTTTTTGTTGATGCGAAGACAATATTTCTATATCTCTTTATGTGTTACACAGACAGACTATTTAGCAGACTGTTCCGACTGACTCTAATGTCAGAAAGAACAAACAAACTGCAAATTCACCATACATCGAAACATGTGTAATTTATATAATAACTTATCCATGCCTGTACAATTGGTATATTCCTGCATAAACAGGAATAAATATATATATTATTATTATTAAACTGGCGTTGACTAGTCAGTGCTAGGAGGCGTTTAATAAGTTTAAATGGTGATTAACTCCCCACTTAGTGTTAACATTTACGGATATGTTCTATGCAGCTGGTCTGTTCATCCAAGGCACTATCTTCAGAAGATAAGAGCTGTCATCTCGCAAGTGATACTTCATGGGCGAGAAAGAGCTGTCGCGCATACCTATCAAAAATTGGATAAGAAAGGGGCGAACTATTAAACGGCCCACAGCGTGGTGTTAGCTTTTGTATGCCTCCTAAATTATTTCCGACACTATATTAAGGTGCGAATTGCCGGTCAAGCCTAATTACAAAGAGTTGCAGCGCAGAAAAAATTCCGTGATACAGACGGCTAAACTACTCGTTGCAAGATCATTTGCAGGGGGTGGATTTCATTTGCGAATTTCGGACGGAAGTCCCACACTGCAGCACTGATGCTTCATCACGTATTCTGTGAACTAGTACAACACTGAACACACTGCTTATTGCCACTGAAGAAGCTGAGTGGGATTCTTTCCAAAAAACAGGACGCGCACGAGCTCAAGGTGTGCAGGAATAATAAATCTTCGAGTCGCAGAGTAAAAGACATATTGCTAATGTAAGAATATCTACGCTTGGTTAACAGTATTCTTTATTTAGCTGAATTAAGGGAAACATTTAATCTTGTAGTGTAACGGAAGAAGATGAGAGACTTGGTAGCAGGCCTTTACTCAGGAAAAACACATCGTATTTAAACATTCCTAGCCATATCAAAGCACAGCTAGGTCAGAGGAGAATAAATTGTTCTCATTGGTTGTCAGTTAACCCAAGAGTAAACATGTTGCCCAACGTAAACTACATTCAAATTTGAGGAGTAAACACCTCTGCAGCCACTGACATAAAATGCTGATTTCAATTTTGACTGCTTCCTATCATTTGGCGTCCCACTACAATAATACCCTGGTCGAATTCGCGATCTCTTTTGACGAAAATGTACGAAGAACTAGAACGAGCTGGATCTTGCAGAACAGAATTCTCCATTCAGTGAAGTTTTAGGTGTCCGTTGTTACATTATGATACTGAGGAGGCCGTAGAAACTTGTGAGACGTTATCACCCATCAAATTGTCACCCCTTAGACCATGCGCAATGATGGTGTTGAGGCTAAAAATAAGACCACACCCAAATGTTGGAACTGACATTATGGAACACCCGTTACCAACCAAAAGCGGTGATCGATATACCCTGGTTAAGATCAACTGCCTCACTAAGTGATACAAAGCGGTACCGGTCCCGCAGCAGGAAGTATTTACTGCTGCAAAAGCGTTCTGCAAAACATGAGTGGTACATAGAGCTCCAATGGCCTTATATTCTGGTTAGCGAGTGAAGTTTGGAAGTGGAATAGTAGCCCGGTTTTGTTGATTATTTAAGATTCAGAGGACACTCACTATGCCGTATTATCGGTGAGAAAATGGCTTGGTTGGATGAAAGAACAATACGATTAAAACAACAATTAGTGTTTTCGTTAGTGGCACATCAAGTGATTGGTGGGATGAAGGTCTGCCACGATGCATACTTGCACCGAGTATCTGCGTACTCATCAATTGGATCTTTTTCGGCCCCTCTGCTTCTAGATCATGAATCAAGCTTACCATTCAAAAATGCACCTGCCACTCTTCTCACCCTACAAGACCGCGGACCAAACTGCATATTTGGGGGAGATTTCGCAGAATAGCATGCGTACTTGCAGTCTGTGAGTGGTCATCTGAAAATGAATCATGATCGACAAGCCTAACGAATCACATACATACGGGTATCGCGTATCTCCAGTTTGATTTAAAAGAAATAAAAATTCAGTGCTGAGTAATAATGTAAGCTGTAAGGTTGCAATTTTAAGAGATTATTTACCGTCACAAGGCTTTTATAATTCAACATTTCGGCCACCAATTTGTTAATTTATCGTCCTTTCACAAGCATAACTTCTAACATTTGAGTTTACCCTTATTCAAAAAGATTTCTTTTACTGCCTAATTATCTCAATTATCCTGCAGCATCGTTAAATTTTCGACATTCATTCATTCTTAGGTAGACTTTCGACTTAGGCCATTCTATTGATATTTATAAGCTGTTTAATTTCAGTAACTGCAGACGTTAAGAAACGACGGCAGAAACATTTTGATGAACTAGACCACTAGTGGCTGCTCTTGAGACACTTCATCCAAAGGGGTTAATGCATGTTATAGAATTGTTTGTATCAGTGTAAATACAGTCCGAATTAGACCTCACTCTCCTTGGGTCCTGATGGCATTCTGTCCTCCAGAAGATCATAGTATATCATCAGCGGCTCAATGGCACAATCCCGAAACTGTTTTTCATCCTCATCACTGTTACAAGATGCATTTACCCACCTACCTAATATGACCCTCCCCCCAAACTACCGGTTTTTACCTTCGGTTCCTGAAAGTTCACCATGTCTACGAGGGTTTCTACT
Source organism: Trichobilharzia szidati (assembly GCA_944472155.2). NCBI lineage: Eukaryota > Metazoa > Platyhelminthes > Trematoda > Strigeidida > Schistosomatidae > Trichobilharzia > Trichobilharzia szidati. Next base: position 94,007,913 of record OX235271.1, on the reverse strand, counting down.
TCTTTCAGGAATCCTGTTACATCTCTCTTTTGGAACCTCTACTACCATGACATTTTCATCTTTTCCAAAAACTGTGGTGCCAGTTGTAGTAAACAATCTTGTTGAGGACAAATACAATGTCCGCTTAAACAAATATATACGCTTTTAGATAAAATATCAGAACTTACACTCAAGTGCATGTCGTGGATATAGTGCTGATGAGATCAGCTGAACTTCTGTGACAATGAATTTTTTTTTTTTGATTTACAGCTTGATTTCCACACCGTATTTTCAGTACAAGTGTGGAACTTTCAGCATGGATATCGGTTGCCCAAATTCAGGCATACCATAGATATCGGGTGTGCGCCGGCAGGGGTTCGAACCCCGGACCATGTGCATGATCGGCGAGAGTCCTAACCACTGTGCCACCGACGCACAGGTTATGCATAAATAAATGCTAATTTGCAAAATGAATTCGTACTAAATACTTGTTATGTCAGTGGTGACATGATAATACTGCCATTTTGTGGGTGTGATACTATTACGCATCACCGATTACTTCTGATTTTAACAGAACAAAGCATAGTACTTCAGTGAGACTATATCTACATGCTCAAATACATGAATAATTTCGCAATTAGTATCGACTATCTGCATAACCAACCTACAGCTGATGAATGAAAATGCAGGCAGTAGCTAAATAGGACTGTCTAAGTGGAGCTAATGAGATCCATTTTAGATAATACGAATAGTAAACCAGTTGAATACCACTCACAAATTATCAGATGTCAGTGCAATGCAGCCTTTATGTGCAATCGAGTACATGCTTAACATGTGCCTAGTGTGCAACTTTATAACTAGTACAGTGGAAAAAATTACCGAAATTGCTTACGGAAAATACTCCAACCTACTCCAGAAAGAGATCGTATTATGTGAATGAGATATTCAATGTGGAGCCGATTTAGAAGGAATGTAAACGGTTATCGCATTCAGTAAGATCAAAATTTTACTCTGATTCTACGAAAAACACCCAGGGTATTGCATCAAATAAAGTTCTGATATACGTTTTCTTACAATGATTAATTAAGCTCACGAATAAATAAGAAGTTAGTGGCATTTTAGCAGTAAATATCTCCCCAAAATTATTAGCCATATCACTCACCTTTCAACAATGGATGCTGACCCTTACTGTTTAAGTCGACCTGTTCGTGTTCAAGCACTCACGCCATTTGGCACGCTGCCTCGTTATGTTCGGTTGTTTATGCACGATCCCTTGCTAGTTAAGCAGTCATCCTCGCACTACGATTTTGGTCTCGAAATATAATTCATATTTTGGACGATTAATTTGGTGCTTTTGCTTTTTCTTTGATCTACATGGAACAAATATAGGAATTGTGGGTATAAGACCTGGTGTTAGTATACGTCGTACTATGCGTGAACGTCAACACCATCAGCCTCTAAAACATCTTTCTCTATCGCAGGGAGATATTAGAGACGTTTCATTCATACTGGAAAGTTGGGACTCTCAGTATCCTAATTTCCAAACCTGATTGCTCTTGGTTGTTGTGACAGATATAAATTCAAATCAAACCACATGACTACTTTGGAAAATAGTCATAAAGAGCGTCTATAGGTGATAGGTAAGTCCATATATATATGAGAGTTATTTGAATTTGTGTGGTACTGGTTGTGCTGTTGCACTAAACCAGCTTTGCTAAACTCGGTATGCCTATTTACCCAAGCAATCAGTACTCCAACTAACTTGTAAGTACTGAGAGAAAAACGCAAATCCGAAGGAGAAAGTCATTTGGAAATGACTTTTGATAAGCACCATATTTGAAGAGAAGAAGTTGAGGTTATTTAGGGAAAAGATTTTATAACCTATCTGGCTAATACGGCTGAAGTGTGGACTCAGAGTCTTTGAATGTTAATAGCACAAGGAAGGAAAACAAAATAAAGTACAAGCCTGATGAGATGCGTACTTGTTAAAACAACAGCTAAAACACTTAAAGCATCGGCAGGTGGACAAAAAATTTATTTAGATAATATTAGGTTGTGTTGGATTGATTGTCTCTTTTGTCTCTCTTTTGTAGACGATCAATTCAGTATTTTTTTTAAATTTTAGACACGTATTATGTTGAATCTAATCTTCCAAAGGTACCGAACAAATATTCCTGTTCGCAACGAAAACATGAAAAGGCGTTGTGCTCTCCGCAGTTTTGCATTCAGTTTTCTCTTGTGTATTTTTTTCATATATTGCCATCACTTAGTATTAACAGACTCTTATCCTGTTATTGGAACATCATTATCGTAGAGATCGTAATTATTAACCCAACATCACTCAAGATTCATAACAATTTCAACAAAACTAGACAGTTAAAATACATCTGGATATTTTGTTTTGGTAGCTGAGGATGCTAAAATATTCAACCCTGAAACTCAAGGCGTTACTCACTAGATTATTGAGCAACGGGGATAGTCTTTTATGCAACAAGTATCAATTATTGTAGTTCCTCTAATGTAGATGCATTCATTGGAAGAGTCCTAAACAAGTGGTTTCGAGCTTACTTACAGTCACTACAAGATAAATAACGCCAATACTGAACTCAATAGACTTCTATGACGCTAATTTTTGAAGCTAATACGCCAAGATGATATCGAATAATTTGATTTTATTAAAATCAACAAGCAATAATAAATTGGAACGATCAATATTAGCTAAAATTGTGAAGTGTGAGGGCGATTTCCAATCTGCAGTTTGACTAGCTTTATGAGTAGTCATTCCTTGTTGAAATTTCATTGCAAAAGTTGCATACGATTAACTTCTTACAGTCACTGTGCCCTAAGCATTTTAAAAATGACTAAGAATAATATCCTTATAGCTAACAATTCCGAATGCAATTCTCACCAATAACTCTAATCATATTGCATTTGATATATCTTTGTACAAAATGAAGACTAGTTCCAAGAATAAATATATTCATTTACTTATTTTATTTATTCTGAACTGCTTCCTTACATTCGTGTATTATTTATTCAAAAAATGTCTAATAAACCCGAGACTTTAAACAGTCTACTAGTATTCTGTAACTTTGGCTTATATTTGTTATCATTTGAAAGAAAAAAATTCAAATATTTATACTGATTGATGTCTATGTCACAACCGAATATGATTTCTGTGAATTAATATATTCACTGACTGGTTTCTAAACACTTTTTGTAAAGTTCAAAGTTTTCTTTCGTGTTTTTGTCAATAAGATCCTATGCATTGGATACGATTTCACAGTGATTTTCAATAGGTTTTGGAGTTACTGCCTTCGCTTCGGAAGGTGGACACTGAAATTCTGGTTGGGAACCATCACTTCGCATTTCCTTTTTCTGATAACCAGTATATCCTGACATATTAAAGCTCCTTTACAAAATGTATAAAGAAAAGGAAATAATAGCGATTCACATATGCAGATAAAAAGAAAAACATTGAATTGTTCCTGAAGTTAGCGTGTTGTTCAAGGAAACAATTAAAATATTTGAATGTTACGTCAATATTTTATGGTAAATTTACTGCAATACTGATTAATTAATGAAAACTTCTTTATTGACAGTAATATATTGACCTTTGAATTAATATTACCTTTCTTGAAAAAGTAATACAGTAGACTTCACATACATTAATCTTATAATGACAAACTTTATACTCAGCAGACATTAGAGTATTTCTAATTAAAACACTTTTTTACAAAACATTTATTATATTTGAATCAATTGTCTGCTTTTCCATCTTAAGAAATTGACATAACAATAAGGGATTGAATAAAGTAAAGAATTTTGTATTTTATTATGAAGTGTGCATTCAACTACATAACATTAAAGAATTTGTACGCAAAAAGGTTGACAGGTAAAGTAAATTAGCCCCATTCTATAAAGTTTTATCGAATTTCAGGTAGCCTGATGATGCTGTAAGATACTGGTAGTCTTATCGGTTAACTACACTATACCAGCCCCTACTAAATGAAATTTGCCTTATTACCCAATAAATCAGTAAGTACTCCACCTAGCTTGTAAGTACTGATAACAAAAAGGCAAATCAAAACGATTTAGTTAGTTCGTTAGTAATTAGCCCTGATAAACAGTATATCCGAATGAAATAAAAAGTTAAGATTATTCAGGGCAAAGGATTTAGGACATATCTAGTTAGGATAGCTGAAGCACTGACTCAAAGAATGTGAGGCTTAACAGCACGAGAAATGAGCGCAAAAATGGTATTCCAGTCAGACCGTGTGTATACCGGTTAAAACAAAAACTTAGAATACCGGAAGGTGTACTACAATGCAGTGAATATTGAAGTTGGCATATTATTATTGTTCCCTTGGGTTCCTAGTAGAACATAGGGCTTCAACTGCACATCTCCATTTGCTTCTGTCTTCTACTGTACTTTTCACCTGCATCCTTGGACGTCCCACTCACCGCTTCCCTTTCGGGTTCCACTCGAGTGATGGCCTGACGCCAGATGTCACCCAGCGGCCTCCTCAGCGAGTGTCCAATCCATCTCCACTTTCTCCTGCATATTTGTTGGGCGACTGATTGTTGTTTTGTTTGTTCCCATAGTTTCTTGTTGGTGATTCTTTCCGGCCATCTGATCTTGAGTATAGAACGAAGACAGTTGTTGATAAAGGTCTGCAGCCTGTTGCAAATATTCTTAGTGACCCGCCAAGTTTCTGATCCGTATAGAAGTTGGCATATACAGGGATGAAAATTTTCAACTGTTTAAGTTAGAAATTGGACAGAATTGACATATAACACATGGTTATAAAGGCTTCTCTATTTCTCAATTAATTAAAAAACTAAACAATGCTGTTTTTACGGATGTTCCGTTGTTTAGTGCTAACAGCTTCATCAGAGTAATGTTAAACCAGAATTTATAAAATCTCAACTTATATATATATATATATCGTAGAAGTCAGACCATACCAGAAGGCAATTCAATAAATGCAACATCAGAGTTTTCTTCAAAACATCAGATACACTAGAAAGCAATCTTGTTCATGTAATAAACCGAATTCCAAAAGATTCACAATCTTAGTGTCTATAAAATAACATGCTTAGAATGTGGTAAAATATACACTGGATAAACCTCACAGGAAATCCCTGTCAAAATAAATGAACACCTTAGAGCTCTATTCAACGATAAGGAAATCCCATGGAAATAGAAAAGCCTGAAAAATCGTCGGTCATAGGTCTAAACAGTATAGAATCACTCCAAACAGTTGATTCTCACAATGTCGAAATCTCTCAGAAAGATTTCTGGAAATCACAAATAGCATCTCATATAGAAAACACTTCACATTAAGTGGAATCTAAATTATCTGAATAGAAGTGACGAACTAAGAGAGAATTTGACCTGGTTCAAACACCTCTGTCATCATGAAGTAAAACATCAACACAAATATAAACAATTTCATTATGTGAACACATGCTGTTCTTATAATTTTGTACATTTGTCAGATCCAGCAGTCCACCCCTCCCCTTTATGTTTAGTTTGACTCTCTTAAGAGATAATTTTTCTTGATCTTCTGAGTTCTGCTCACTGTATTACATCACCAACTTCTCATCTGACCTCATGTGCACCGTAATTTAAAAAAAATTTTGATCTTCTCTTATCTAATTACGTAACTATTGCTAATTGTCTTTTGTTACCACCCTAACAACACAACTGTTAAGTAATTTTTTCCAAGAAACTTCTCTCTACCAAGATATATATATATATATCGTGACACTTTAGACACTCTGTAAATCTCAATGCCTTATTTTACTATGACGCTCTGACAATATGCTTGCTAATGGACAAAGGTTTGTTAAAAAAATTGTACACTATTTATTTTTAATAACAAAAATTCAGGTTGTATGCAGCTGATGAGAACCAACGAAATAAAATGGATCCAGATTATTCTGCGCCAGTGTTTCTTCTCTCTTTGTTCAAATTTATAAAAGGGAATCGTTGTGTGAAATAAACATGATTTGTTATCCTCACCAATTCATCCATCTGATAACGTTTAAAACCAGCTCATTCTCAAGAGCCGTGATTAAGTTACTGTATATAAGCTGAGATTTCTTGTAAATTCTGGTTTAATATTACTTTGTTAAAGACATTAGCAATGAATAGCGAAAAGTCATTAAAAACTGTATCGTTTTTTCATGCACTGGGAAATACGAAAACTTCTGTAATCATGAATATCACATAGCCAATACCCGAATTTTTAAAAACTTTTAAATGTGAACTTGGTATGGACATGTATACCTGAATACAACGAATGAGTTTTGAGAGTTCAGAAATCGAAATATGCACAAAAGCCAAAGTCAGTGTATATTTTTGATTAGACACTAGTTACTGACTAGTGTCCAATCAAAAACGTCTAATACAGTCCTACAGTAGCCCAGATAGCTCAGTGGTAGCGTCTCTGACTGCAGAACTGAGTGATGTGGGTTTGAATCTCACAAGGGACATGAGTTCCTTGCTGACCAGTGCCAACTAGAACGAAGCTTAGGTCCAGGAGTTCCTGCCGATTGCCTCCAACCATTTAATACCAACAAATCAGTGCACATTTAAATGTATTTAAATTGGATGAAACTTCAAGATGTCTGCGACAAAGGAGATAAACAATGATTCAAGAGTTGCCCTTGAAAATACAACAAGTAGAATACGACAGTTGGATTATTGAACTACTGAGTTAGCTTGTTCTGCGAATTCTATTATTCTGTGATGAGAAGTTCTACTATATTTTTAGCCATCTTCATAAATGCAGTATTTCTAAAATTCAAACTTATCTGATTTATGAAAAATATGCATGACTAATTAATACATTTAGTTCCAAACTAAATGGCTGTCTTATTGGCTGACAGACTTATGTTGAATGTAGTTTACTCATGTTTCATGTTCACATTTCACATAGTCATTTGTTTTAATGAATACCAGTTAGAATTTTGGTTGGTGATTTGCTGAATTTAACTGTTCATATGAGCTTGTGTGACAGATAAACTGTTTTAGTTTACTGAAGTCACAGTGTGCTGATCGACTAATCTGTTAGTCATCATTGACATGACGGGCCTCTGCCAAAGTGAAATTAGTTTGGGTTGCCTCACTTCCACTAACTGCAATAAATATAACTTGATCTCGTTAACTAACCATCACTTCACATGAATGAAGAAACTTCATGGACTAAAACTGTCGTATACTTGTCTAGTGTCTCTTTTAGACTCACGAGTGTATTGTATTTAGATTAAGATAAAAAAAACTATCAAAAACCTTGCAAAACTTTCTAGACGGTATTGAGATTTGCAAAAATATTAAAGCTGCTTCACTTTAACTTATAACGTGAGTTTTTCTAGTCTAGTTTCCTAGTACAGTTCATGTCTAAGTTAGTGTACTTAAGAAATTGAGGGCTTGCAGTGCGTAAATTAGTTACACTTCTATGCCTTTTGTTAAAATCTCTGAGAAACCTGCAAGATTGTTTTCCTGCATAAATTCATTGAGCAGCAGTAATGCTGTAAAGGAATCTCCTATATGACCGCGTATTTCATAATTCATGTATTTCTTGGTGCTATAGTTTGAAGGATACAGAAGCTCTGCAGTCCAGAATGATGAGGTTAAAGCGTAATATGTGCCAGACTTCATAAATTTTGTTCAATTTAAAAACAGACGGAAGTTATGAAATTGAGGACTAATATTTTTGACTTCACCAAAGAATGAATTAATGATGTTGATATAAATTTAAGGAAGAATAGCTGTTCTTTCTCTGCCTACTCACCAGTCATCTCCGTGAAAATATAACTGCCCTTCAACCAATCGCAGGTTTTACCTTTGGGATCCTTGTTCTGCTTTAGACACCGAGACTGATGAGGACATTCAGTCTGAGAACTCAAGTAGTCGAAACAGAAATCATTTAAAGCGTGTGTTAATGATTTCAATATGTTTATATTAACTGTTTTAAATTGATGTCTTCAGTACTTTATTGAGTTTGATGATGATATTATTATCATCAGGAAAAATAGGAATTTAGAAGAAATTGTCTTGCTACTAAAAAAAATTCTATCGACAGAAATAGTGATTTTCGAAATCTAAGTGCTAATCTGTCATATCATGCTCCAGAACTTTCATGATACTGTAGACTTAATGGTGAAACTTGAAGTAGATTCGGTAATGCAAAGATGGGATCTTCTCTTGATTTACTTTGAAATAACCATTTTCTCACCAACCTGGGAGATAAGGCTTCTATTACAATAATCTATAAACTTTAGACATACAGAATACCGTGTGACTGATACTTTACCTGTTTTCCCAATGACGCCATTGTCAACACATAACTGAGGAACTTTAAAAGTTGGATCTTTTAGGCAGAATAAGGAAACTTTGCTGCCTCATTACAGACGAAGTAATAATAATAATAACACATACGGAATTTTTTAACTCTTGAAGGACAGCAGACAGATGAAAGATGTATATGACGTTATTTAACGCTGATTAATACTTGAAACTACTTCTAGATAAGTGTTGAAAGCTTTACAACGACGTAGAAAACCAGTATGAACATTTTAGTTATATTCAGTCCCAGATTACATTTCCAACAGATAAGTTGACAGAATTCGGTTAGCAGCTGGTTATTTCACTGAGAAGCGCGAAAATGTTTTGCAAGTGATTTGACTTTTTTTCAAATTTAATACAGCTTGTATAGAGCTTTGGCTGATTTAAATTTAACTTCAAGTGTTGGTTTGTAGGGATTTGATTGGTTATAGTATTTCAACATGAGCTGACATTAGTTAGAGAACCATTGGAAAACCTGGGAGTACTGGACAGCTGTTTCGTCCTAGTTTGGGACTCTTCAGCGTCCTAAACTAGGACGAAACAGCTGTCCAGTACTCCCAGGTTTTCCAGTGGTTCTCTAACTGATGTCAGCTCATGATGAAATCCTGTAACCAATGAAATTTAACTGTTGCTGGTGCAGTATATCCTCAAAATATGAATGCATGTTATTCAGGGAATCGCAGTCAAAGTATGTACATCGAATGTTTGTAGTAGTAACTATCTGGAAACTTACATAAGGAAACGACTCAATTTAGATATGAAAAGCTCATCAGCGAATTCTGTTGAGCATAACCTGCATATTCTTATTCTTTTACTTTCTGATATTAAAACTATTTACTCCATTTATTACTTCCTTTCGAATCAGTATACCTGCCTGCTACGCAACAAATTGCAGAGCTTAGTGTTTACATTTAACAATGTTTTCATTGGAGGTGGATTGACAAAGAGGTAAAATCTAAACACTGACCTCAATAAGTACAATTCAAATCTCTTACATTTAAGAAAAGAATGCCCTTACTGAAAAAAGATAAGAGATACTTGATGGAGATAATTCCCCAGTGAACTTACAAATCAAAATTGTATTCTTGCGGAATTTTCTGGCGAACCAAACTGACTGGTTTATATTCTTTATATGGATTATCACTATCAACACGTCTGTCGTTTGTGGTGAATGATCCACTGAAATTAAATTATACAATAAAGGTAGATAAAACTATTGGGGAAAATTGAAACTGAAAGCAGTAATCCTAAGTGTAAACTCGGAATAACAAGTAGATAAATTTTAGGAAATGTATAGACGATTTCTTTTACAAGTCGTAAATGATCGAATAACATTTGAAAAAAATAAGTCAGAGCCGCATATTATTGTTGTCATTTACCGGACTCTTTTTGTCAACTACTGACGAATAATGCTCAGCGTGATACCTTCTGATTCTGTGAAATATATCAGAGAAGTCTTTTGAAAAAATTAGTCGTCCTGAAAACTCAAATACTTTGAAGATCATCCAATAAATGCCAGGACACAGAGAAGTCAGTAGCCAGTTATCATCTATTGATACAACTGGTTATTTCCATAATTTTACTCCTTCGGAGCATGAACTATATCATATACTGGGTAGACTCCTGTCTTTTAAGTCTCCTTAAAACTAGTCCAATTCACCCTCTGGATGTTCATAATGCATTGAAGAAAATTTCATGTCTAGGTTCATCATCAACAAATGGTCTTCTCAAAATCTCTATTATTGTGTATGCGTATACTGTTGGTTGTGGCACTGGTGTGGTCATCTGTGAACAATAACTAAACAGTTGGAAGAAAACTTGGGCACTGTGGTAGAGCATAACTCCATTATGGATAAGATTTTATTTTGATAAATCACACAGTGTTGTACAGGAATATTGTGGTGAGAGCTGTCTACTAGCCAAATTGATAGACAGTAATTTACGTCAATGTTTACGTTCTCAAGATTTGTCGTGAGAAAATATGAACAAAGACTGTTTCAAAACCGATCACAGCAGACTTTGCGTAGGCGGATGCAGTTAACATATAAATGATCTGACATTCAAGAAACAGTCACAAAGAGATGAAAGATTGACTTTAAGTGAGAAACAACCAATCAGAAGACTGTTTTTGTTTGCTTAACTAAACTATAATAATGTACATGAAAATATATAAATATGCTTTGATTTCCTTAATAAACGATCCGTAACCTGGCCCTTGTCTTCTGTTGTTACAATATTATGAGCAATAATTTGTGCTCGAAACGTCATCAGTTAATATTACTGTACAACACTGTGTGATTTATCAAAATACAATATTATCCATAATGGATTAGAAAAAAATCTGCAGCACATACATCTAAAACACTTTTCTAAACAGGCATAGAGTCATATTCAGAAATCATGGTTACAATAAGAAAATTTCACAAACTGAACGGTGACAACCCCTTCATTTTGATTACATATCATAATTCCACATTAGATGATTTGATTTCATATAACATAGTGATACGGTATTGACAACCGGATGACATTTCCAGTACCATTTATTGTTTATCTTCTCCAGGGTGAAAGCATTAAAAAGTAATGTAGTTAGGTGGAGAGAGAGGTTGATCATCGGATATTTGTTCATCGAATCAACACAAAACACATGCAATTGAAACGATACATTGTCTATACTGGATATATGAAAAATTACAATCACCAAATTATGCAGCTGTGTGAATACCCTGATATGATTAAGAGCAATAAATTGTGTCCGAAACTTCAACCAGGTACCAACAATGTATTATAGCTTGTTATATCACATAAAATTATCTAATGTGGAATTATAATCTACTTCAGTGCCCCAAATCTACACTTACGCCTAATAAGTCTGTTATTCTTATTATTGGTTCAGAAAAGTTTAGTCCCATGCCTACGGTTAATAGCTAACGAAAACAAAGTAGGTGATCAAATTACTGGCATATGATTTTAAAATTAAAAACAATTCAGCTACATGATTGAGTCATTCTCATTTATTGTTCCAGTTAGTAAAATATCGAAGGGTAGAGAATAAGGATACTGTTATCGAAGCAGTGTCACTGTAAACCTACAATGATCAGAATCTTATAATATATGTGCTGCCTGTGCTCATTATAATATACATCAAGCCAAACAACAAAATCCAGCTGATTATGCAACTTCTCTTGTGTGCTTAGCCCCATATTTTATTTTTTACAAAACATTGACAGTAATCTCGACTACAAGATACCTCTTACCTTTGGAAAATGTTTTGTCGAGCCTAATTTTCTACAACTAAGAGTTATAAATCAGTGCCAGTCAATGCATCCATATGTTGCGCGATTGATGAATACACACACACATCTAATTTTAGCAGACAAATGCTACAATGTATGTTGGAAAATGCGTAGAAGTGTCAGAAACTGGGCTGAAAGCTTAACATTATTGAAGGCAAGCTTAAGGTGAACCCGGCTCAGTGGGAACGTCTCCGACTGCAGCACTGGGTGACACGGGTTCGAATCGCAGAATGGACATAGGTTTCTTCAAGACTGCAGATACGTCTTGCTGACTAGTGCCAACAAGAATGAAACCTAGGTCTAAGACTTCTTGCCGACTGCCTCCGACCATCTAATACAAACAACTCATAGTGCACTGTGGTGGCAAGCCATCTAACATGGTGGCCATATTGTAAACTTGACTGATAGAATTCAGTCGGCACCAAACAAAGGACTAGACACATGGCAGTAGCTAATTAGTGTTCAATCAGAACACCTTTAGTGTGTTATGAATCAACATTTGAAATAACTTGATATTCACTGAGGAAAATCTCACGTCTACAATTACGCCTTTAGACAAACTTTAGGAGATACTCCATCAGTTTGAATCCCCAAAGTACCAGTCTTCGCTATTTGGTTCGCGTCGTCAGCATTCTCAACGTTTTGTACTCCAAATGCTTTTCACTGTCTAAGAACCCCTTCTTTGTATTTCTAAATTATCTGGATATAAAACCACTAGTTCAATTTTATTAGTTGTATACTTCATTAGGGAGTAATTAACATGTATGTACTGATGAATAGGTTTTTAGTTGTCGTATTTTACATATAATGGGAAGTAATTTTGTCTTCTTTTTCATTAGAGTTTAGACGGCTGAAACATTACTCAACTGTTGGCAAACGGTAGTTAAGAAAGGATACACAGGTTGGTGAGATGGATATTGTAAGTAATACTGATGTAAGAAAGTTATCCTGATTTTCTTTAACGTTGACCGAAAATGTGATTAACGTTCAACTGATTGTTTTCAAAAAAAGTTATTCGTAGGTGGGATCATTTCGCTGGAATTAAACACGCGCCATTAATATATATTAGGATTTCATCATGAACTGACATCGGTTAGAGGGCCATTGGAAAACCTGAGGAGTCCCATATTAGGACGAAACAGCTTTCCAGTACTCCCAGATGTTTATTGGCAACTTGGTATCTCCATATAGCCAAATTATGTACACCTTATCTTCAACGCACCATTTGCACAGATCTTCGTGTTGTGCTACTTCTGGTCTTCATACCGTGTTTCTTTGTGTTCCTTTCACGTCTCCCGTGTTTCCCCACAACTCTGAATTACTTGCTTCCCCTGACATCAAATCTATCTCCCTTCTATTTGATGTTTTTATGCCAATGAACGTCTCTTTAAATACTACTGATAAAACTTCCCAGTATTATACACATGTATATGAATACGATAAATAAGATGGACCATATGACTGCACGCTAGACTGAATTGCTACTAATATTTCTGAATAAAGCAAGAACAACAGTGGTTTGTGCAGAATAATATGGTACCATCATTTATTTCGTAGGCTCAATTTATTTAGACTGTAAGCAGCTGATGAGAAGCCTACGAAATAAATGATGGTACCATATTATTCTGCACAAACCACTGTTGTTCTTGCTTTATTCAAATTCATCAAGGGGAATAAATGCATGAAATAATATTTCTGTAATGGGAAATCTTTGAAGTCGTTTAAACGACGTTTCATCAAAAAGGAGGTTAGCCGGTCATTTGATATGCCACTTGTTCCGAATGATTTTAGTTTTAAAAGGGGAGAAGGGTCATAAAATTCTTCAAAAGGCTTGATGAAACCGAAGTTCACTTTTCAATCATCTCTAAAGTTTATTATATGACTAAAGCGCTTTAAGCAGTAGAAAATTAATGCAGGTATGATATGATGAAACAGTTGGACAAATATTTATTTATGTAGATTTATAGTGAATATTCAATTGTAGTCATATAATCTCGAAGAAAAACAAATAATTCTTTCTAGAGGAAACAATTATTCAACAAACTTTTGGTCAAATTCTAATACAGCCGGTTAAAAGTTACATGCCAATTTTTTCCCAGAAATGCAAACTTTATGTTTTCAAGCTTTTGTTCTCACAAATGTAAATGGGCTTTGACATAGAATTTAACATCATGATAATCAAATTGCTTATATTAGGTTGAGATGATGAAATATAGAAAAAAATAACAGGATAAAATTCAAAGAAGCAGTATATATAGTTCTCCTAAGAACTGACTGCCTTCTACGACAAGTAAGCCACATCAAGTGGTCAAATATGAATGTTAAGCAAGTACAGAAGACTTCGTTGTTGTTGCAACTATTTTCCTGATCTTCAGGCCATTTTAAATTGTATTCCATTGACAGACTACCAACTTTGTAATAGGCTGAAATTTGAGTCGTGACAGAACTTGATCTAGCCGACTTCAGATTACTAATCTGTTACTTTACCAGCTCAGCTACTGCACTCAGTTTAAAACCAGGTCATCATTTTTACTGCATTTATCTCAGGAAATGCCAAGACTGCATGGAAATAAATTTTAGGCAATTATTTGTTTATCACAATACTAACTTCCCACCCAAGTCTTCTCCTATCAGTCTAAAGCATACTGAGTTAGAGGAGAACAGCTGAACTTGTAGTGCTCAAGCCGTTAATCTCAATGCTTTTGCAGCCTAGATCTCTATTCTACTTTAACTACTGCATTATTGTAAGTTTCATTTTCGACGTGGAAAGCTGAAAACTTCGGTGAACATTCAGAGGCCACTGGCATTATGTATGCATGGTTTTATAAATCAATGTCTCATTGAATACCTTCCAGGAATTCAAAAAAGCAGAACTTTTTCAAGAGATGTTAACACTGGGTGTAGAAAGACCAACGATATAGAGATTTTATTCCCTTCATATGAGTATTTAACAAACCAGTCTTCTTGATTATTTTCAGGGTTTTTTTCATAACTACTCAACTGGCTACTACATCTTGCTAGTTTTGCCACTTCAGCTTTCGAAGTGGAATGAAGAGCACTAAGTAGAGAAACTAATTAATTACTTGTCTTTGCTTATCACTGTCAAACAGATATAATCGATATCGCATTCACTAAAATAAGGTTTAGATAAGTCGACTTGTATTTCCACTTGAAACTTGGATAGGTATATATTAGTTACAGTTTGTCTTACGAACTTTTTGCTTCAATATTATTCATATATCTTAAAGTTCAACTTGGTAAAAGAAATGTTGCTTTGACTTTTACATAATAAGACTAACTGTTTAATGACAAAAATTGATGGCATGGACTAAATTCTTATCTATGCTGGTGTATTTATTACAACAAATACCAGTATGTAAATAATGGTTAAACATTTAACCGTGTTTGTTATAAGGTTTGCATTTTCCCATTAATATAAAACAAAACAATCAATTTACTACTAGCTCATTGATAGTGGTCCCAGAAAGCTACTTTATGTCATGATTTCCCATTATTCTTTCTTTACTTTCTCCGCATATTTGAATATGTACATCAGCATTTTACTACAGTTTAATTTTTACATGTGGATCGGTAATAATTGCACTTTGAAATATATTTTTCCATATGAATTTGTAAGGCATAGACTTTAGTCAATGGCATAAACTTTCTCCATGACAATCTTTTCCAAAGTGACATATTCTTTCATGTAGAAATATAAGTGACATTTCAATCCTTTTCTTCAATGCTACTTATAATATACGCTGGTGATAATGAGTTCATTAATTCTACATTTGAAGACAGTAATTGAGTTCCGTACTTTTTAATAAAAATTTATACTAATCAATGTTGATTATCAATTTAAAGAGCAAACATGGTACTCACCTGTATCCTGGTATCTGATCAATACGTGGGTAGTGTGAACATCTAAAGTAAAAGAGAAGAAAACGGATAATGCTACTAAAGGTCTATCACGTGAACCAAAAATGGAACTCTTTCATTTTCAATATTCTAAAACCCATATATCATTTCCGTTATTACTTGATGGCATTTAAGTAGTTATGGTGAAACACATGGCAGTGTGCGCTAACCTTATTCAAATCTTAAACCTCTCGAATGTATCTACTTTTGTGAATTTTTGAGAAGGGGACTGGGAGACTTAGGTATGTCAGTTACTGAGCTATAAAACTCTGCCTCTATTCGAAGTTTGACTTGGAGTCAGCTGACAGCAGAAGTCTTCACACTGAAATAGGCAGGCTTTTTAACCTGAAAAATCTTGTTAAAATTTGATATAACTGCTTCTAAAGTTTTCGCAAGCATGGATTGTAATAAAAATCATATTCAGGCCATTTTACAATTGATGATTACCGTCAGGTTGAATCTTTTTGTAGTCACACAAAATGGGATATACTGGATGAGACATAGAGATAGATTGGAACAAAGAAAAACATAAATTTAAATTAACTAAGAGGCAGATGCAATAACTAACAAAATTTGAAATATAATTGTCGATATACAGTCTATAAAAGTCGTTCCACTAATCATGTTAACTACGGGTAAGAGTACTAGATACGAATGCAATAAAATTACTCTTGTGAATTCAAAAATAAAAATATATTCCTCATTATTAATTCAGAGACTACTAGTTTGACTCCAGTAGCAACCCAGATTTTGTTTCAGCCGTATACTTGTTATGAGATAAGTTTTAAAAACAATACCACTTCAATGCAGTTTGAACAGAATTGCTTTAGAAACCAGTGTAGTTCATCACATGTCATTTGAATAAAAGTAATCTCAAATACTTTGTAAATGCATCGAAACAATTCAAAAAATAAAACTAAACTAAGAAATGAATAGCTGGCTCACACTTCATAAGGTCTGTCTTCATTTATATACGGATATCTCGTTTGCTTCAGGTCATACTGAACTGGATCAAACTTCTCCGGCTATTGATTGAAGAAAACAGTAATATATGTATGGAGAAGAAAAAAAATTTAAAGCTGCTTTCCTCATTTTAGTTTAGCGTTTAAAATGAAGAAGCTAGCTATTTGCATAAAATAAATAAAACATTAAGGTAAACAGCAGAGACAAGTGGTTATTTGTCAAATTAATGAAGACGTCAATCATTTCTTCAGATTACATTGTTCAAAAACCCCATGAAAGCAAGGTTTCACACATTCTGCTTTGTCCTAATAATGT
This sequence comes from Trichobilharzia szidati, assembly GCA_944472155.2. Taxonomy (NCBI): domain Eukaryota; kingdom Metazoa; phylum Platyhelminthes; class Trematoda; order Strigeidida; family Schistosomatidae; genus Trichobilharzia; species Trichobilharzia szidati. Next base: position 93,991,086 of record OX235271.1, on the reverse strand, counting down.
GAAGCATTCAGAGAAGATGAGGATGATTTCTTGCATAATAGAAAAGTTATATTAAACTTTTCAAAAGACATGCACAACATATGTCAATTATGCTTCGCTCCAACTGATAATTTTTGTAAGTTCTTATAGATTTCAAGGCAGTCCCTGTAGATCGACAACAGAGGAGAAAAATACTGGAAATCACTGAGGAGTGAATAGATGTTTTGTTTCCATTTAACGTTGTATATCCTGGTTCATGAACTAATGGACGAAGAGTAGGCATGTCGTGCGATTAACATTTAGTTACTGAGTTCTGATCCCACAAATACTCTTTCTAGCTTTTAACAATTTTAAGGTATGTCTGTAATATTCTCTGATCTCATTGGATTTTCTCCATTAGAGTTTCCGCTTTTATTGCAACTTCTGGAGATCCATCGCATGGCACGTAATTAGTGCGTGTCTGCTTCACGTTAAATTATAATCTTTTATTCATTTTCGTTGGAGACCGAAATTTCTAATCCACTTTTGGAGGTAGTTTTAATTTTCAGTTTCCTTCATCAGTGACATTTTGGTAAAGTTAAGTGGAATCAGTTAAATACATAGTATGACGAGTTAATATTTACTGGTGTCACTGTCACATTTAGTACAAGAATTCCTCTTGACAACTAAGACCATTGTTCTAGTTTTGATTATAATACTGTAAAAATCCCACTGATCACTGGTAACGAAAGCAAATATAGAAGTGACATCATCTACTGAAGTTTTCGTCTTCAATTAAACTATACAAAATTAGGTCTGCTGACTACATTTAATGACAAGAAGGAAATGGCTAATTCAATACACCACCCAGTAAAATCAAGTGAACGTAGAACACATATTGCCATTCAGCACAAATAAGAAACTACGTGAACTTTTAATTCACCATTCACTTCAGTATTTAAAACCGTCCGTATTAATTATGTCCTCGCGTTACTAAAATGCTGGTCATTTAATTGTACTCACACTTGAAAAGATCAGACATTTTTGAAAATAAAGTATAATTTAGTGGAGAAAATGTAGGTAGATTACTTTGTTTACGGTCAAAATCATCATATCCTCCTGCCATAAACTAGATTTAATTCTGAGTTTTTACTACTGTAAATTGTAATCATGCTGACTGAAAAGCTGAGTGCTCCAAGAAAGGATATTTGGTTGGTAAAAACAGATAAGCTTACCATCCATGAACTGGTAGAAGGAAAATACGAATTTTCCTTTGCAAGAAATTTCACTGGATCTGGAATACTCTCCAAGGTTCTTATTGGGTATATACGTCGACAACTAGTATTGCCAAAAATTACAGGTTTTCCGTAGGCTCTATTAAAACCAGAACTATTAGTTTCTCATAAGCTTACGCTTGATAGCTCGTTGTAAACAAGTAACGTTGTAGTCTCTTCTCATCTTCAGATGCTAACCTAGCATTTAAAGTTTCCTAATAAGTATCAAAAAGAATATGAGCAAAAACGTTATATAGAAAAGATAACGTACAAGCTGAGGAAATACGGCAGATTTCAAATATGGTTTTTCATGAGGATTTGAATTTTCAAGGCTAGCTTAACAATTCAGATGGAAATGTGAGACTTTACCACCAAGTTTGGCCCGAATAATACTATCTCTGACGTAAGGCTGATCCATTGGGATGGGATGACCAGTAGTTTCTGGAGGCGCCATATATAAGTTTTCTCTGTACGAATTCATGCTCTTTCAAAACAAGGCAAGACAGAATTATATATCACTTAGTTTAATAAAAAGATGTACCTTAGTATATAATTTTTGGGGTCCATCTCTGCACGGACTTCCAACTTGCGCTGTGGTGTAAGCCTTGTTTTTCGATGAAGAGTCACATGTATCCTCATAGTCTTCGTATTTAGCCATAGAAGGATACTTGGGAGGAAATCCTAACAATTCACGTTTTTTCAGTAGATGCTGTCGTTTATTTAAAATCATGTTGTTTTTTTCTTCCTTTCTTCTTGCCTCTCTGTCCAGGACACTTTCATTTACCCAGTCGATTTTCTTAAAAGTTTTTTCCATTTTTCATGTAGTAGTTTTAAAAAACCGAACGAGGTGTTTCTAAAAGGGACCATACAAATAGGTGATTAAAACAAGCAATTGCTATGTTTCTTCAGGAAGCTGAAGACAACTTTTCTGCTATTTCAAATAATAATTAATTTGTAAAAACCTCCAATTCTTTTCTGAATAAATACATAGCACCTTTGGAAAGTTTAACAGGTAGACATATTCATGAACTTTGGTAACAGAAAGTGTAAAGTTCTAGGTCATCCTCGCATAGATAATGCAGCAGACATATCAGTCTCGTGACACTTTTCATTACTCATGGTTGAACATTTTCTAGGATAATCGCTTTCTTGCAATAATTGTGAAACAAACTAGTGGTCAATCCTCCCAGACATTTTCGAAAGTTTAGCTAGTGATCCCAACTACCTCTGCATAAGCCAGGAGCACATAACCAACGGCGTATCTGTCCTCATGCTTGCGTCGCTGGCCCATTTATACATACCATGTTTCTTTGTTCCATATATATATTACTGTTTCTTTTTGCAAATATACTTTCCGTTTCACTGACTCATGTGTTCTTACTCATGTAGCAGGCTGGAGAAGTCAGACAGCTGCTGTATATGTTGTTGGTCTAGGTATTTGATTTCGTGATCACCACGCTGATATCCAGCTCAACGCTTCACAAAACATAAAAGTACCTTGCTAATAAGGTTCTTAAAGTGTCGTTGATACAGTGCGCAATCTTGCGTCAAAATGCTACATATCATCCATCTAAACACTAACCATGTGTCTCTTCACGTCCTAACTAACTTAATGGGTTGGAGACCAGGCTGCACATCATGAATGGTGCAATTTCTGAATACTTTTTTCTGATATTATCACATCCCTTTTCATAACTCTATAGACAATGGACCCCAGTGATACATGCTTCCAACACTTCCAGTATCGATACCCTCTCCCTTTGTGTACAGTGTTTACTTCTTTGGTGGATGCTACAAGTGCCTAAGTGCACAGCGAAAACAAATGTGAACAGCGTTGAAGAACTCCATGTTTTCGTACCCCACGGACCAGCTGTGGACACACAGTTTTAGTTTCAGTAAGGATGGCATTTTCGTTTATCGATGAGAGCTTCCTTATTTATTTTGTTAAGCATCACAACAAATTGCTCCAATAAATGTATAAAGATTGTTAATTTTTTGGTTCGGCGACTTTAGAGTGAAGCGCAATAGACCTAAAACTGTTTTCAGGTTGTAAGATTGTTCCATACTCAAGTATTCAAAGGCAGACTTCGGCGCTTTTGCATCCTTTCAGGTGAATCGTTTGGTTCATCTGCTTCTTTATTTGAACAACTGACTTATGTCCTCCGTCACGTCTTCTATTACACCTAGAAAAACAATATTTGTGTTTCATATTCCAATTTGCATTCTGTGTTAATTAGACAGCTTGTGGTTCATTGGAGTGCTATACATTTTTGGTTGAATGCACATTTTTGTTGACTGCGAGATATTTTGTGTTCAGCAATTGTGCTGGTGTTATTTATATGCCGGATAACCTCATATTTGAAGTATGGTTCAATATTTATCTGATAAATTTTGTTGAATAGAACAATAATCTTTGAGTTCTTCAACAGTTTTTTCAGTATAATTCTGTTCGGAATAACTTGGCTTTGTTTTTGGTTTGGTCGTAGACTGCGAGTCCGTATCTTCACAGCATTATTCGTACAGCGGCTGAAACACCATTTGTGCATCGATTTTGAAGAGAATAGAGCCACTAAAGTGTCCGAGAGTCCATTTCATAGATCAGAGTCCTTATTAACTTCCTTTCACCGATTAAACTGTCTATAAGATTTGGACAGCAACACGCATTTTTTGACAACTTGAGAATTAAACAGTCCGGACCTTCAACAAAAAAATAATAAGGGTTGTACAGATCTAATTATAAATTAAAAGGTGCTTTGGCTCCTACTATCTACAAGCCTGTTCAGCTCCTTGTCAAGATGCTACCCGTTGGTCCTTACAGAAATTCATGGGGCATCTTACAGGTCAGCTTGTTCTACGGCTTCCAATTTTCCAGATCTTTGAACTCACTCCTCACTTAAATAACACTTACCTACCTCACAATAATGTTTTTATTTACACACTATTATACTCTATCTGATCTTAACTACCTAGGCCTTTATTGAATCTGAAACTTGCTCTTTGTTCATATTTGTTGCTTGCTTTAAGTCTGGTTGCCTTGATTAAAAACACAACAACACGAATGATTGAACAAAGCTTTATTTTCATTGGAAACGTGATAGTTTCCATGCTTAGACCAATATGGTTAGCATTAAACATTGCAAATGTATACTATCATTTCAAGTACTATGTAGCTTCTTCTTGTATTTATCTTGTAAATATACTTCCAATAATGTGTTATTCATGATTGCATTTTAAACCACTTTGCAGCTGCGCGAAATTTTCTCCTCTTCCTGAAATAGCGTTCAATCACGTGGCGGCATAGCACTCACCCAGATATACGCTGTTCACTGGTTGACCATAACTCTCAGCAGGAAACAGAACGAAGCTTGGGTTGTCGCTCAACTTTGATGGTGACCTTAGTGAAGGGTTTACAATTTAACATTTATAAGAACCTGTTCGAATTACTTGTACAATAATTAAACAATTCCGGCTTTTGAAAAATTATTAATTTATGACACTTCAGGATTGTAATTTATAACATTACTGATCGTGCCTGTAAAAATGGCATGCATTTCTTGCAAACTTACCCGTTTATATGAAATATAAACTATTATTATTTCATGACTGAGGTAGTTCTAAACTTCATCACACGCATTAAAACATATTATGAACATCTGCAAAGTGTACGTCCTAGTGATCCCAATGTTCCAAACGAGTAATACCAACGTAGAGGATACCGCCACTGCATCAATACCGTGGACCAAGGCAGTACCTTTGAAAAGAGGGGTTAGAATATGTAAATTGTGAGTGAACCTGCTTTAGCATAGCTTGAATGATCAAATAATTTCTTATTTAATTCAGGGATATAGTACCGGAATGGGAGGGAATGGTCAATTTCAGGATTCGAAATAACTTTGGTGAACTGGGAGTGGCATTTGAGGAAGTATATTAATTGTGTCCAGTGGAACTCCCACAGGTCTTCTAGAAGTGTGACGCGGTTTCACTTAGTGGACGTTACGAAGCTGGTGCTTCTTTCTAAATTTCCCTTGACTACAGCAGTCAAAAATTTATTTCGAGTTTTATGCATAGGTTTTGTCGGCTGCGGAAGTTGTACTAGCTACTTCACAGTTGAACTGTGTAGTGTTTTAGACGCTGTCAGTCAAGTTTAGTTGGCTTTTTGCAAAGGCCTCACAATACTGACTGGCATATAATTTCTGTAAAATCTGTGAAGTGAAAAGTTCTTGTTCACTCATTTCGGTAAATCACGATAGCTTGATAACACCTGAAACTTGGAGCAGCCTCGGTAGTAGCGACTTCATCTTATTTCACCTCTCGGTCAAGATGGTCCACCAAATGTACAAATGTTAGTAACTTCATTTATGAAGCGTTTTTCCACTAAGATCTATTCTTACTCAGATTTGGTCCTATAAATGGGCAGTTTTAACTATTCCTGTCTTTGATAGTGTTGTAAATTCCCATATTATGAATTGAAAGTCAATCTGAACGAGGAATATTCTTTTCAATAATTTCTCTTCAGGTTCTTACAATCATAAAATATAATATTTGTTGTCGTTACAATAAAGGCCAGTTATGCGGCAGGTACATTTTTAACGTAGAATAACAGATTAGTTATGAGGTGTCAAAATAAATAGTCGTATTTGTGTGACAAACGTGCTAGGCTGAATTCGATTACAAGATATTGTAAAGTGGGAGACAATGGTGATTAATCATAAAAGATTTGTGGAGTGTGCGGTAGGAAAATTGACAAGTCAGTTCAAGGTTATAAAAGGTGTCAGGTGAGTGGCTAGTACAAAGTGGTCTGTGTTAAACAGGAGATAGTAAGACTGCAATGGGAGGTTCATAGTTAGATAACGAACATGTGAAATGAAACAGGTGGAGGTATATATTGAGAAAAGAGATAATATCGCTAATAATAAGTCCGGATAGATATTGATCTGGCCTGAGAAGCCTTAAAATACCATCCCACCCCAGCAAAGCACGTAGGAGCCCTCGAACTATGGCCTGTCTGCGGCCAAAACCCATTGATGAGCAGATTCAGTACGTCTTTCGGAAACGCTTTCGCCAACAGCCATATTCTAAGACTACACACAGATCTTGTAATGCGGCTAAGATACAATATGGTTGCCAAATAAATGGCTTAAAGTGCTCGCTAGATATTGGAAATCGGAACGATAACTCTCCTATTGCAATGGCACTAGTGCAGAAATAAATAGGTGAAATCAGTGGAACAAATCTTTTTTACATCAAAACATAGTCAAACATGGAGGCGGCCAATGTTCTTTGAGCAAGAAGTGATTTGGTGGCAAGCGGATATCGCATATTTTCAAACTATAATACTAGATAACCTGATCGAAAAGCATTTGCTGGTGTCAAAGTGGAAATTTCTCATTCAGAAACTGCAAGATTTTGCCCAATCTTCCCCGACATTTCTGAAATAACAGTGTAAAATGCAGGCACATGGGCTACAGCTTACTTATGCTGACATTGCGTTTGTCCAGAGAAATTGACTCAAGGAACTTATGAACTGTTTGACTCGGTTCATTCCAATTATCAGGTTAAACACTTCGATGACAACTTAGGTAATTTAACGTGCAGCTACATAAATAAATAAAAACATAGGTCAGATGAATAGTCTGTTTTTCAAGTCTGACACTCGAACATTACGAATTTAACATTCGATGTACTACTACATATTTGTCTAACACAAGACGATAACAGTGTCATCAATTCCACCTATGTGAACGACATACCAAATTATAAGTTCTGCCTCAGAACTCTCGCTGATTTGCATGCTAATCCCAAGAGGCGAAGTTAAAATATCAGTCTGAGTTTGAACAACCAGTCAGAATCCATGCGAAAAAGTCCCGAACACCATTATTGCATGACATTACACTTTTTAACTGTATTTTATGTGTTGCAAGAGCTTCTTCCATTTACTGTAAGGATAACCCGTGGAGAAATCACACCCTGTGTGATGGATGTATGCATGGAGATGACTGTAGATTACGATACTCTAGGATCCATTGATATTCCTGTCATTACTCTCTAAGCTAACCAGAATTCTAGTTTTTTCCTAGCCTAATGCCCTGATCAAAACATTAAGGTGAGGCCAATTACCCCTAAAATCGTTGAGCCCACGTGACCGTGTTGATTTGCAGAAAAATACGCCTCAGAAGTGGGTGAAATGCTGTACCTATCCTCACTAAATCCATAAGCGAGGATTAGATTTGATTTGGAATGACTTTTGTGGTGTTCTTTAACATGATCAGCGCCTCATTATCAACTTCCTACAGATCTTGACTTTGGTTATGACAGTTTAAGCCCGACCCTAAACATTCATACTCAAGTGAGCCATTTATAGTGAAATGCATGATGATGAGAAAATTTATGATTATTAGGCGACCCATCATGCTCAATATGTGTAACGCAATTTTTCAATATTGTGCCTTCTGAATGCACTGAAAAATTAGTCTTCGAAAGAAAAGTTGTACAAAACTGTTCTATAATCACTTAAGCAGAATTGGTTTAAATCGGTATATAATTTTAGAAGACATAACAAGTGGTTCTCTGTATAGCTTACGAGTTATTACTTGACTCCAAATTACTGTGTGCCTGATATTGTCAGTGTCTGTAAACTGGAGTCTCTCAAGTACAAAACCTTGAAAACAGATATTATCATAACACTTTCAGTGAAAACTCTGGAGCCCTTACAAAATATGATATTCTCCAGATTCTCAGTCGTTTATAGGTTTCCTGAAGCTTCAGTATATCTGTATTCACACTGTTATTTGCATTTTGTTTAATATTCATCCGAAAGCAGACAGACGTTTACTTTATAGGCGACCCAAAGTTATTATTTGAGCCACATAATTTTGCCACTGAATAAAAACACTTGTGAAACCTTTCATCAATAAGTTTAACCAGAATGATTTTTAATAGACCAAAATACTGATCAGGAAGATAGTTTCTTTCATTAGGTGTTAGGGTAAACGCAGAAATACTACCCTGGTATTGGTAGGATACCAGTCTATTAGAACAATTCATGACAAGTCACAAAACCAGATGCCAACAAAGTACAAAACGGAAACTTTCGTTTCGCGAAGATTTAACTACCAGAAACTCATAATACAATGCGATAACCAACTTCCAGATAAGAATCAATAAAACCTAGAGAAATTATTCGAGTGACTGTCAGCCAGGTGGTGAATAAGACCTAACTTAGAAGCGTTGACTGAACAAAGTAGAGTTGGTCACCACAGTGTATAGTTGACCACCATGTAAATCTTTTAGGCGAAAATCAATGTAATGTGCATTATAACTTATCATACTACTATTCAGGTCTTTTGTCAACCTGCAGTTAACAAATCAGCGTCAAGAACTCCTACCTCCGACAAATGAGAAGATAACCCAAATGAACACTACCTATTGGACACCATTTCGACAGCAATTTTAGTCACATAATTGCCACATGTCAAGATTCACTTAATCCCTTTAAGCTCTACCATGATTAAAACTGGTAACTTGAGTAGAATAATTTCACCGCTCTGTAAATGTGCCGAACTTTAGACATTTATTATCAAAGGCTTAGAGCAGAAACGCTATTTTGACGTAAATTTAACTAGCATGTTACGGAATGAATAGCCTACACTTAGATGGCTAATCCATTGAACCAGTGTCAACCTGTTCTACGTAAAAGTGCATATCGGTTTACTGTGTGGGCAGAGTAGCTTAAAGAAATAAGCCTACAATCATCCTTTTCACCAGTCAGATGCTTACTAAATTGAATATCTTCTAGATTTACGTACAGCTGATACCCAGTAAAGCATCCACAATTCAAGTATTTCTAAGGCAAATCGAAAACCATGTTACACGTATTCCTAAAAAGTTTAAGTATTTTGCCTTGCGTGCACTTAAAAGAGGTTAAGTAATATAGTTTCCAACTCATTTATTTATATCGGAGCTGGTCGTTTGAGAAAACATCTTTCAACTAGACAGTTTCCTTTAAAATATATCTCTAAGGTGGTACCACATTTCTGAAGAAGTGTTAGAGGGAGGTTTAACTGGAAGACATCTGGGTTAGTAACCTGCCATTAAAAATCTGAGCTAATGAAACGGATTATGTCACGTAGTGATCTTAGAATGGTGGGCATACAGGTGCAGTCTAGTAGTGATAGAGATTTTTCGTGTCTACTAAAACATTAGGTCGAAATACTTAGGATATTTTACTTTGTGTGACTTAGTCACGATTGAGCTTCGAAGCTTATTGTTATAGTTGGTGTTCTACTTACCCGCCATTTCAACATTTTTTGTCTTATGTCTTCCTCTCAGTCTAGGCGTGGAGTGCGTAAACGTACACATGACAGAGCTTTTACTGGCCATTCAGCATCTATGGACTCAACGCCTGTAGCAAACAATGGTCAGAAACCTCCATCAAGTGTTCATTTTAAGACAAAATCTATGTCTACAAGTTTGAAAAGGTTTGTATTACACTGACAAAATCACATTACTTAAAGGATACAAAAAGAACTGACAGATATTATGTCAGATCCACCACCTAACTGCAGGTTTGTCGATTTTGTTGGTTACTGTTAGTGCATTTCCTCGAGGAGATAATCTTTACGAATGGGTTTCAACTTTGCTGGGACCCCAAGGGTCAGTCTACGAAGGTGGAATATTTTTTCTCGATATCCACTTTTCTACGGAATATCCATTCAAGCCTCCTAAAGTAGTTATTATAATATGCTGACTTCTACTGTTCAGGTGATATTCAAGACGCGCATCTATCACTGCAATATAAACAGTCACGGAATAATATGCCTGGATATACTCAAGGTGAGCCATATTTGCTTCAGTTTGCTGCCAGTTAAGTCACTTTTTTGAGTTTTTTCTGCCTACCTAGTACTAAATTACTGGTATCTAGAAGAAGTAGGTATTACCTCATAGTTTTACTTCATCATGTTTTAGAACTGGGGATAACTGGATTTTATTGTTTGATGATTTTTTGGTATAAAGTGTCGTTGGGAAATTTACTCTTGATCAGAAGTAAGCATTATTGGTTTGGAAGCTGATGCAACCAAGCAGAAACTGAGGTCACAACTGGAGAGGCAATTAATAGGATAAGGCCAGGTGATGTGAAAAGTTGTAAACAGCTTTTGAATTAGTATAAACAGTTAAAGGCCATGTCTCAATGTAAGCAATCCAATGATATGTGTGCATGGGCATTAGTATGTTGGATTCCGAACCATGGTCTTCAAATCAGCAATCATGTTTTGATACCTCCACAGGCGTGCTGGGTGGTTCGCAAATCAAATGTGTTTAGGTTTTTCCTCCCGTCCTAGTCCTCTACAGTTAGTGCTGTTTGCTCCATGCACATTCTCTTAAATTAACTAGTATAGCCGACAGTGAGTGGATTCCCCTCTTGCCTCAAAATGTCGACATACAGTCACGCGTCTAGTTATCACTTCGGTTCACTGAATGCTGGCGTGTTGATAGTATCTTGGCCGTCACGTGGGGTTTAGAAAGATTCAGTTATGCGGTGTTACAGCTTTTTACACTACATTGGTCGTATATTCGAACATTCAGTTCATTGTCATTCTGATATTAATATTACTTACTCTGATGAGTAAAATGCTTTGAAGGCAAAATGATTGAGCGAAGAAATATTTACTTCTAAAATTCTTCCTGTTATATTAAAGTGCTTTACATATGAGGGTAGAGCTAGAGATGATATAATTTAAAAGTAAGCATTTCTTCGCTCAATCGTTTCGCCTTCTATAGTAAACTATTTTACTTAACTTTTATTATATTAGCACTTCTTCCGCGTGTATTTTCACTAAATGCTCGTAATTGTTTCCGTAGTCTGTCTCTGCCGCTATGAATTGCTAATCACATTTAGGGTAACATATGACAACATTCGTTTTGTTTCCACCTACAGCGTCCTCACATCAGCGCGAATTAGAATGAGACCTTGATTGTGTCCATCTTAAAATAGTTCTGTTTACTATATTATATTACTGATGTTACCATTTATATCGAAACTACTAACTGTTGTCGTTATTATTAATTTGCAAAAAGCATTCGTAACTGCATTGACTAGATGTTTCTCTCTGTCACTTGTTAGGGTATGGTCACATTTTTTGCGGGCCAAAAGACGTTTCTTTTGATATTAAGGTTATCTTCAGTTTGTCGCCGTTTCTGTTAGAGAATAGTATCTCTGAGAGGTTAATCAGCATCTTGAAACCGCTCAGCTAGAGCGCGTCATTTCTTACAAATAGTCCTCGCCACTCTGTTCAGACGGCATTTTGGTTAGATGGGGCTACTCCATACTTGTCATAGATGACATTCTAAAGACAGCTGTGTAGTATGTATGAGATGTAGGTCTACGAACTGGAGACAGACTTCGACCGAAAGTACGCAGGCCATATCGTCTTACTGAGCGGTAACATATAAGCAGCTCAAATCACTTAACCAGTTAAGTCAATATCTGTAAGCATGGTATCTGCTTCGCGTCATCCAAAAGCCCGTACGCTGCACTCAAATGAGTCATTAAGATCAGCAGAAAGCGTGATCATCTAAGCAATTGTGTGAGCGCTGTTTCCAATCATCTGGAGAAAATAAGCGTCTACCTGAGTCGCCTCTAGCGCTGTGATAGTAGTCTGGTCACCAAAAATTGGTTTTGTAGCGCTTGGACATGTGATGATCCTGCGTGTTCTACCCTAACTATTGCCGTAGAACTATGTGTATCCTATGACGTCACTGTGTAAGTAATTCTTATGTTTTATGACGTCTGTCTGAACATGGACGAGGTTGTCCTGGAATACCACTTTCCCTGCCATTTATGTATGCTACGAATGCCATCCCCGGTGTCTTTGATAACACTAACAGTTATCTAGCCTCGGAGTTGCTCGGAAAAGTGGGCGAATGCACGATAGGGTTGGATGAAGTGAAGTAATGGGTTAGCATCTTTGGTGCAACATGATCCCTAGCATAGAAAGCTGTCCAATAATACTTCAAACTAGTTTGTCAAGGCGGTTAGACATTTATATCAGGCTTTTTACGAAAAGTTCTGTGATACCAGTGCCGTATTTACAGCGAAAAGCTGCGGCATAATTTTAGATTAGATAGCAAAGTTACACTGTAACTTAGTGCATTAATTTGTAATAGAAGCGAGATCAGTATGCAAACGCTATTGATTGAAGAATCAGCTTAAAATTTTGCATAGACATGGATTAGTTCAGGCTGAGTCGCTTCGAATTGCCACAGAAAAAAAGGTGACTGAAATGTAGTGATACTACAATTGTCAGACACAGAGTGTAAGAGTATGAAACCACAATTAGTGCAGATTTTTAGATAATAAAATAAACTGCTCAACTGTGAACGGTTTTTGAGTCATGTCACTGTGAGACTCCATCCGTTGATCCTTACTATCCTTAGGTCCCGAGCTAAGCAACTTACACCTCCTTACGTCGTTGACGTTTTTCGACAATTCTCTCATAGTTTGGTGTAATGCTTCTCTTCGATTACCTTAGATTTCCTAACAGCCTAACCCCATTTCATTTAGTATCAAAGGCAAACGTATCACCTATATCGATTGTGATTTGGTTAAATATTACCTAGCGTGCTTCTAAACTTGTCGTTAGTAGTCGAATGAAAATAGGCGTGATCGAAAACCTCTAGTCTTTCCAGTCAATGGCAGTATGAAACGACTTTAGAAGAAGGACTAATTGAAAAAGTGTATAGTGCACATGCTCATTGAAAAGTAGCCTAGCATTCCTTTAACCCCTAATACACTTGAAGTTGGGGAATACCACATAAATCTTTTATTCATGTAGGAACTCCGAAAACCACCAGGACTATTGAATCGTCCAAAATGAATAAACGCTCAACTGTTCCACACACAATCTTAGAAACAAGAGTCGACCTTTAATTTAGTCATATGTCTTACGCTGTTTAGGGTTACTAACAGTACTGTTAGTCTTTCTAAGTGTTGAAGGAACTATGTCGACGTTTCATTCAAACTGCGATCAGATATTAGGTGACAGTAGAGTAAAACTTGCTCTCACTCTATACACAAGATGTATCTGAGATTTTCATTAGTGGTTGTTTTAATTGACTAACCTAACTTTTTAATCTTACCAGAAATATTTGTGACTTCAAAATTGGTTTCCTCAATTTTTTAGGATAACTGGTCTCCAGCACTTACTATCAGCAAGGTTTTACTATCCATTTGTTCGTTGCTTACTGATTGCAATCCTGCTGACCCCTTAGTTGGGTCTATTGCTAGTCAATATATGCATAACAGATCAGAACATGATCGTATTGCACGATTATGGACACAGAAATACGCGAATTCTGCCACATATCCCTCTACTGGACATACGCAGGGGATAAATGCCGATTCCGAGTCAAATAGACGAGATTCGCAGGCCATACTGTTACCAGTTCCAAGGTCGTCAGATTCCGAACATTCAGGTTGTACATCAAACAAAGATGATATTCTGACCGAAGTACCGTGTACAGAAAGTAGTAGCACAAGTGCCTGTACAAGCGTTGGAGCTAGAAGTGATGGTGGAGAAAGTGTGGATGAAGTTCTTGATGATGAAACTCCTGTACCTTCTACAGAATCATCTGTTGTTCATTCATTCACTCCTGCTTGATTTTTTTTCAATATTGTTCACTTACCTGGTTCTTTCGTTTCTTCATGGTTTCTTGTTTTAATTTAATCCACTAACTGTTTTGAAATCCTTTTGTAAAGCGGAATCATGCATACTTTTTATAGTTCCTAGGAGATCCCGATATATATATATGTCGGGATTTAGTTTTTCCTAATTGCATTCCCTTGTTGGCACACGCTGTTTCCGCTAATTATATAATGATTACTCAAGTTAAAGGTACTGATTAAAACCGCTTGAGTAGAATATCTGTAATTCTATATCTCAGGTTTGTTAATTTTAGGCACTTACATTTTAAAAAAGTTGTACATTTTTGTGAATCGCCCTCGAAGGGATTCTATAATGTTGATATACAAATTTTTACCAGTTGTATAAACATGTATTTAGTGCTTGTTTCTCGAAAAATTCATGTGCCTCCGGACATATCAGCATTTCTTCGTTCGTTCTTGTCTCATATGTTGATGTTTGTTGAATTAAAATAACTTTTTAATCAAACAGTGAAATTCCTCATCTTTTGTAAAGTTGTACAGTGATTGCTAACGTGCAAACTTCGTAGTCAATACAGTAGAGACGTTCAATCGCAGCCTCTTTAATCTAAAAGGACAGCGCATGATGGGAACACTCACAGTTGACTTTCGATGTAATTATCGACCTTAATCAAATTAAAACATGTGCGAAAGTAACAGCAAGTGTTGAGACGCAAATTAAGGTGTAGAGATTGGTTCGCATTTTTATCTGGTTGGTCTTAAGCTTTTGGAGGAACCTTATAGTTTTACGAACAAAAATAGAAGTCACCGTGGAAACATTTAGGCGAATACACGAAATAATCGCCTTATAGTTCGGTTGCATAAATAGAAGTATTTCCGATATTATCCTACTGCTGTTGTCCATAACCTATCGATTGTTTAATGGAGTGCAGAACATGTCGATCAAAACTACATTGCTACACTGTGGTCTATCGTGAACGTACTTGCTCTGAATAGTATCTGTAAATTTCGTGAGATCAAAAGGTTAGTTGATGCTTAACTCCCTGTGTCGTTTGATAAACTGAAACTAATATTTTGCTAACAGGTTAAAGTAAACATTATAAGCATAGAAAAATAAACGTAACATTTATTTTCAAAAAAGAAAGAGATAGAAACTGATCTTTTAAAGTATTATTGGTAAAAAATATGAAAATATACATCAGGGGGTTGAAGCAAGTTAGCATGATAATTTATCTCATCATATATATATATATATATATATATATATATATATATATATAAATCACAATAGGTTAAGCGATTCATCGAACCACATCAGGAGGGTTTTCAAAAAACACGCCTACACGAGGTAGTAATTCATAGAACAATATATAAGCGTTATCATTCTGGAAGTAAAAAGAAAAGCGGTCGTGAGTGATAGAGTATGGCTTCAAAGGCGAAAATAATCAGTAGAATTCATGTAAAAGCAGGTTAAAATATACTTCCAATGCTATGCTATGAGAGGGATTGGTAACTTTTAAAATGGCGAATAGTAAATCGCCATCTTAATTGAGGCTGATTGATTCCTAGGAGTTGTATTATGGTTGACATGTTGTCTAAAGATTCACTTGGTAGGTAGCGCGCTCACACATTTTAATGCTGCACTTCTCGAAAATACTGACGCACATTTACTTGTTTCACTTACTGTTTCCAGTCAGGACAACATAAATTAGTCGAGAGAGTAGCTTTAAAACTTCATAGCCTTATATTTCTTGTGGCTCTGTTGCGAGGGAAGCAAACTGTCCAGGTACCAATTCAATGGACTCGCTTGTCCAATGCATGTTAATTCATTCGTCAAAAGCTGACGTTTTCTCACGTCCTTACTATTAATGAGATATGCTTATGTTAGATGGTTGGAGGCAATCAACAGGAAGCCCTGAACCTGGGTTTCGTGCTTGTTGACACTCGTCAGCATGGTGTGCCTACAATATTGAAGGGATTATGTCCCCTTTTGTTTGGAATTCTAGCCCGCGTCACTTATTACTGCGGTTGGAGACGTTACCACTTAGCTATTCGAGTTACGTATTCACATTTTATAAATTAGCTGACCTATTTCCCACCTGAATCAATGAGGAATTAGCTTCTGAAATTCTCTGAATTTTGGAAGCATATCTTGAGGTGTTATAGTTACAGTTTGAAACAAGAATACATTTTAGTATTCAGTTGTTTGTCTTGATGAAGTACTCACTGAAACATCTATATATTTGTCCTAACTAATGTTCTGCTTCAGTGAACTGATGCGAGAAGCACATTAACATTTTGAAATCTAGCATAATATCATTACCACTACTACCACTACTGTTCCCCAGAGATTTAAGCAATCACAGCCCATATTGTATTACTTTCCCTGCGAGTTAAATGTGGAATACTTGTGCAGTGTAAGATGCGCAGAGGAATTAAAGTTATTTAGAATGATGCACGTGAGCAATACAAATTCAAAACATATGGTTACCATGGTCTTAATATTGAGTGATAGGAAACAAAAGTCATTAGGTGGTAAATGAGGAATGCAGTTTGAAGCAAATAAGAAGGCAAACGAAAAGATTTCTGCAGTTCCCAAATTTTATATAGCGCTCGCAGTTAATTCATATTTTAAACACATCCGAATTGGCAAAAGTTAGAATTGATAGGCATTTATTTTGATTCCGTCCCCGTGACTAAATGGTTTAAGAGATTGAAATAGCTGTCCATTACTCCCCAGTTTTTTCAGTGGTTCCCTAACTCTGAAGTCAGTTCGTGATCACGCTTAAAATTTGAAGTACAACGCAACACTGCATTGCATAAGTGGTATCCTTTTAAATGTTTTTCACAAGTTATTGAAATAACGCAGAAGACTTGTAGGTCAGGTGGTTATGTGGTGGTGTAAGTTACCCAACAGGAATAAGTGTTTCGTTTAGGCTTTGTGTACGAAAGCTTATCCATATGGTTCATAAAAATGTTCAACTTCAGCGATTGATGTGCGTCGGTGACTCGGCGGTAGAATACTCACTAACCCACCCCCATGTGGTCTGGGGTTCGACCCCCAGTCGATGCGAGACTAAAACCTCTTTTAGCCGGTAACAAGCCCGGTAAAGAGGGGAAGTTGGACGTGAGGTTAGAAACCCCACCCCGTAAAAAAACAAACAGCGCTGCTACTGGAACTTCAAAGCTCAAGCTTGAAGTCCTATGTTCCATTCGGAGCGCATAGAAATACATACGTAGTCGATAAAGTCGCTGCTTTAGGTGTATCATAGAATGATAACTAAACAAGTTAAATTATTGAATGAAGAAAATCACTGTACAAAGCAATTACATTCTAACTTACTTGTATCTCATTTCTGCTAAGTAAGGACACATTTTCATCATCATATTCATACCATCGACCATCACGGATATTGCGACAGTATGTTGTATCTATTTGAAACAATAAAAGAAACGGTCTTGTAAAATACATAATGCTATGATAAATAATGGAAATATCACAAAGCTTATGCAAATATCATAGTTAAAACCAAAAGGTATGCGGTAATTTTAGAGTGATTGGAACCGCACACATGAGTCACTCATTCACGTCGACACAAAGGTGAAATCCGAAAGGGAAAATGTGTAGGATTGCACTGCTTATTAAGTAAGTATGACACCGTTCCATGGATTTAAGTGGGTCAGATTCGTTTAATATCATTTCGTGTCTTAGTATAACTCTATAAGTGACATTTTAAATGTCATCCTGTCATTGAAAGGTTGTCATAAAATAAGGTGAACTCTAGTTTTTATTTTTTGTCGATACAAGTGTAACCAATCACCACGAGACTTACTCAGGAGTGTGTTTAACGCTCCAAACACTAATCTAAAGAAAAAACTTCACATCAAATGAAATTAGCCTCTGAAGAAATAATAAAATAAGAAGGGAAGCACGATCAAGGCGGAAGGAAATACAACCATTTTTCATATGATGCGCAAACACTTGCTGATTAAAACTAATTGTCACCGTAAAAAATTATATGACGATTACTTAAAATTTACAGAAAGTAGAAACTATCCTTTGTTCCCATAGAGACAATTTTATGCGTTGTCCCCGCAGTTTCATAATTCCGCTTAACGTAATTTGATCAGAAGGGTATTTCAGTCTTGAAGCATCATTTGCCACATGGGGTGAATAAAAAAGACTGCTCTCTCTCTCTCAAGATGCCCTTCAGTATTCGCAAAGGTTTCTGGGGATTCAGTCGACATATTTATTTAGCGAGAGTATTTCATCTAGGTAGTCTACGTCAGTTGGGTTGTGCGCATCTTTAAGTTGTAAACAAAAGATGTTGAGTGCAGTAGTACACTAATTCACGCGGAGCCAAGGGTGATTATCCACTTTTAAAAGTTGTTGTTATACAGTCAGTTTCTATAAGCCCTTGTGAGTTTGGAGATAAATAGATGACTTTTAGTGACTTGACTTCCAGTAAATTCTATCCACTCAAAATATCACTTAAGAATGAAAGAAATTAACGAAGTTGAAGGTGTGACAATTCATGCACACGGTTGAGAATCAGTCTGCCAACCTATAGTACTAGGGATTGAGTAGTGCAAGCATAGTCTACATATAGTGTGATCTGAAGTTTTGGCTTTTTCAGAGGACACCGTAATGAAATTTCACCTTGGCTTGCGTGCTTTGCAAATAAATAACTAGTTGTATTTTTTGTGTTTGTCATAATTTTTGGAAAAGCCTATTCACAGAAGAAAATTTTGAATGAATGTCATGAATTGACAGAAGTTAGAATTCATGGGCTGGCCATTGGATCGAGTCCCAGTGGCTTAATGGTCTACCAGCTCGCTAGCCTTGTAACCAGAAGATCCTGGGGGTTCGGACCCCGGTGGGTGCGTACTGATGAGGAGTCCCATAGAGTCAGGACGAAACAGTTGTCCAGTACTCCATACAGGTTTCCCAACGGTTCTCTAACTAATGTCAGTTAATGATGAAATCCTCCAACCAATCAAAACCTTGAAACTTTATAAATGCCCACTGCATAGAGCTGAAGAGAGAAAGTTTAGACAAAATCATGTACACGGTATAATTTTTTGACATAGGAAGCTAAATAGGCAAGTAATTTGACTCAAGTAAGATAAAATCATTAATTTAAGAAGAACAATATTTTCTAATCAACTTACAGTGACCACTTTCCATTGTACCACGATGATTCTGAATTGAAAAAGAGGAGAAAAATCATAAAATACTGTCTCACGAAAACTGAAAGGTATTTAACTTAGAATCAGGTGTTTAGAGACGATATGTACCTAACAACCCAGTGAATCACAATAACACTTTAGTGGACTGATATGAATAAGCATGGAACACTCAAATCTCAATCTAGACTTCAGTGTTCTTAGATATACACTACACTAACAAGTGAAATGAAACGCGAAGTATGAGTAAAAAAAATGCTTCGCGGAATAAAAGACTATTTGATGTTTCGAAATGTTGTTCTGTTCTGAAAATACACTACATGTTAAGCGCGGTAAAATTCAAAGACGTAAAAATCCACTGAGGGCTACGCGGAAGACGGCGCATCTAGACACTACTGTTATTCAGTATATATGTGGCGTGTGCTACTGACAAGCTTTATGAGTAGTATATAAGTGAAAGTATAAAAATCAATGTCATCCGTTAGAATATCGAACAACGTAATACGAATCACATGTGCAAATTGTGAGTTAAATATATGGTAGATGTGATTTGCCTATATCCGCACATCTAGTTGCCAATAAATAGCTCCGTTATCAAATTCCCCTATGTTCTATCGTTGTAACGGTGGGAGACAAGGGAATTAGTATAGAAATGTTTTTTTAAGAATTCGGTATCTCTACATAGCGAACCTATCTGCAAATCGTCGTTTGCACTGATCTTTCGTGTTGTTCTGTAACGACAGAATCCAAGGGCCAGGGAACAGACCGTTTATCGAGAAAATCAACAGATATTTATAGATTTTTATGTACATTATTATTCGTTATTGTTAGCAGAGAGGTAACATCTTATGATTGGTTGTTTTCCTGCTGAAGGTTATTCTATCATCTCTTTGTTGCCGTTTCTTAGACAGTCCGTTGATACATCTGCTAATCGTATCCGCCCATATTGTGCGATTAGAGGTTAGAAATGTAGAAATAACAAAAAAGACAAGTTGTTTGGGTAAAAAAATCTAGTGGGACCATAACTAATGTAACGAATAATTGTTTATGCAATCAGGGTTTAGATATGTAGAAATAATAAAATGACAAAATAGACAGGAAGTTCGGATATGAAAATATGGTAGTGCAAATAGGGATTAAGAAAAACTTAAAAATAACATGAATAAACAGGAAGTTTGGATAAGAAAGGCAATGGGATGGTCATTACTAAGAGAATTACCTGTTTATGATGGCCATGGCAGGGACAAGGGTTGGACGTATTTCTTTTGGATACATAGTGTGGGTTTGAGCTTTTGGATAGGTATTGCCTCGGCATTGCCCAGATGTCTTAATTTCACTCCCTTTGATAGGTTTGATCGAATCTTGTATATTATTTTGAAGGATTTTTCGAAAGGCGCTGAATATCCTGAGTTGACCAGATGTTCTGTCACTGAACTGTATACACGCTTTTGTTCTCCTTTTACTAACCAGGCTGGATAGTGCTCGTGAGCGCGTTTTTCAAGTTGGCGCATGGTACGGCCGATGTACTCAGCTCCACAAGAGCAAGTAAACTGGTATATGCACGTTGAAGTGACCCAATGCGACATCTTGTCTTTCGCATTCTGGTTGAACAGTTTCTTGCAGGAAAATGTCAGTCGTAGGCTCACAACGAAGTATCGTTTCCTCAGAGATTTGGACAGGCGTTTACGAAGGATTTCTGCTTCAATGTCACCTTTGGACTCTATATTAAGCAGAAGTATTTTCTTTGGGACAGATTGGATCTGTTCGGAAGTCTTCTTTGCTTTGAGATTCTTGTCTATGGACCTGGGCGGAAAACCGTTTTCCATTAGGGTTCTTCTGAGATTACGCAGTTATTCATCAATCACTTCCTCGCTGCATATCTTCCGAATCCTCGAGGAAAGAGAGCATATCAGGTTCCTCTTTCTGCTTAGGGGCACGGAGCTTTGAAAGTTGATGAATTGTCCATTCCATGTAGGCTTTTCGTATTTGGACCTTTTCAAAGAGTTGTTGCCGTTTCTTGTCAGATGGACGTCGAGGAAGTGGAACATTCCGTTGAATTCAGCCTAAAGAGTAAAGTCGATGCTTGGTTGGGCTTCATTATTATCCCATTGGATAACGAGTGGGACATAGGGCTTCAGCAGCACATCACCATTTCACTAGGTTCTCTGCAGTCCATTTTATCTGGTTCCACAAATGCTCATAAGCTTCCATCACCTTTTTTCCCACTTTGTCCCAAGTCACTCACTACCTTTGGACGCCCAACTCGTTGTTTCCCACTTAAGTTCTACTCGACAGCCTGGCGCGTGATGTCACTCAACGGTCGCCTCATCATATATCCAATGAGTCCTCATTTCTTTTAGCATATTTGTTAGTCTATAGGTTTTTGGTTAGTTTATTTTGCCGGAGTTCCTTGGCGCTTGTCCTTTCTGGCTATCCGATCTTCAGTATCGAGATAAGACAGCCGGTGGTTGGTGGAAGTCTGTAGTAGCCTGTCAGAAATTTGACGCATTCAGTTTTTGAACTATACAGGAGCACTCACTTGAAATTAGTGGTGAAAATCCGAATCTTGTTCCTAATGCCGAGTGCAGTAGAATTTCCTATCCTGTCTTTGACATCCCCCACCTGTAGTTGAAACGATGCTG
Organism: Trichobilharzia szidati; assembly: GCA_944472155.2. Taxonomy (NCBI): domain Eukaryota; kingdom Metazoa; phylum Platyhelminthes; class Trematoda; order Strigeidida; family Schistosomatidae; genus Trichobilharzia; species Trichobilharzia szidati. Next base: position 93,969,367 of record OX235271.1, on the reverse strand, counting down.
TTTAGGTAAGTGAAAGAGAAGTGAATTCTGTTGACGTTCTTTAAGAAAAGTACTTAAATAATGTCTGAAGTTGGAGCAGAACCTGAAAAGCAGCCAAACATCAGTGTATTCATGCTCCATTTTTATGCTAGACAACTTGTTCATAGAGTGTCAGAGATAATTCCATAAATAATCCAAAAAAAGAACAGGTATCAGGAAAAATTCCTTTTTTAATGAACAACAATTAGAAAGATCACTTTGTTAAAATGCATAACTTACTAGGACAGCGAATAAAGCATATTCACTGGAATGCAGTTTGGGACCAACAATAAAGGAGCTCATATCTAAGCTTTCAATGGGGAAGTTAACATTTGTTGTCTGTTTTCTCCAATTACCATGTTCATATCGAAATCTAAGTACACATTAAAGTATAATAAATAATTAAATCATAAGTTTCAAGGAAAATATTAGTTAAGCGAACTCTTTCACCTAAAAGATTTCATTGAAAAACAGGTTCATTCATTCTATTAATGGATGAATTAAAACAGGTATAAGCAATTATCTGTTGTTTTTAGTTCGATTTTGATATTTCCCCCTTGATTGATTGGACTGAAGTGTTCGGCCATTAATCACACGTCAGTTCCTAGTACGAGCGCTTCCACAATGTTCTGGAGATGATCACCTTGAGGTTAATGGGTGGATGGCTGGTGACTAGCTGCAGAATCCAGGATGCGTATTTCGTCCAGTCCTATTTAGGACTCGTCTCTGTATGTACCTGTATTCAAAGTAAGTCATTATGTCCTGCCGATTGCCTCCAACTATCTAATATCATCAAATCAATGTGCACCGTGATGGCGAGCTACCTAGAATTGTGGCCACATTGCAAAACCTGACTGATAGAATTCAGTCTGCACCAAAGAAAGGACTAGACACATCACACTAATTACTAGTGTCCAATGAAAATACCCACTACAGTCCTACAGGAAGTCAATCGCGAGCCCAAATAGCTCAGTGGTAACGTCTCTGACTGCAGCACTGGGTGACGCGGGTTCGAATTTCAGAAGGGACATGAGTTCCTTCAAGGTTGCAGATACGTCTTGCTAACGAGTGCCAACTAGCACGAAACCTAGGTCCAAGGCTTCCTGCCAATTGCCTCCTACTATCTAAAGTCATAATGTCCCTCCACTAAAACTCGAGACCAGTACCCATCGTTTCAAACGTCAAAGTGTAATCCACTAGACCATTTGGACTACGGTGATTCGCTTCTTTTCAAAATTGAATTAAAAACCAATGATAACCGATGCCTGTTGCATAAGAGGTGGCTTCCATGGCCCAAGTGGTCTAGTGGATAGAGCTTTAACACTTAAAACGATGGGTGTTGGGTTCGAGTCTCAGGGAGGGAAGTCACCACTCACTGGGAATGCAAGTACATCCAGATGACGAGTCCCAAATAGGATGAAATAGGCATCCTATATTCCAATGTTAGTCACCATCCACCAATTTGCTTGAGGTATAAACAATGTTACTACACAAATATAATCTCAGTAATATATGTATTATTTGATTAATTAGTTAAGCACAATAATACTTTACCTACGTTTCTATAACTTTTTGTCAATAAGTTAAACGCTGTTATAATTCAGATACTTCTAGAGTTTCTCTAGTCGTCAGTCATGTTAACGATTCCTAACTGAAATTTACACAGCTAACAACCACGTCAAAACATGAATCATTTCACACAATCAATATGAAAACAGCTTTCTAAGTATGGCAATATAAACTTTAAAAAAACACACTTTAAAAATCATCAAAAGAGAAAAAGTAAAAGTTTAGAAAATCTCATAATTACAGGCATCTTTAAATTTAAAAAAAAATATCAATTTAAATAAATAGAGGAAAACACGCGTATATGATACGTGAACATGTGTGTTTCAGCAAGAATTTTCAATGAACCTTCTATTTTCAGGTCTGCAAGAAACTCCACAAATAAACCTAGTGAATGGAACATGCTTGTCCAACAAAGCTGCAATTTAGATATTAACTTCAGATGTTTTGATGCTGTAAAGTACTGAATGAAATTGCTTTCTGAATTTCTTTTTGGTCTTCTGATGATTTATCATCAGGTGAGGAGACATTGTGAGAGAGAGAAACTGCTCTGGAGGGCTTGTCGAACGATCTATGCTTGTTTAGTTAGACGGATATAATAATGTCTCCAGAAGTGGATTAGCTAACCGAATTATTGAAATAATCATACTCAAACCCTGTATGTTAGTTTTTTTTAAATTAATTTTATTCCTTTTGCTTTCCCAGTGGAATATAGGGCTTCAAGCTAGAGTGTAACTCCATTATGGATAAGATTTTATTTTGATAAATCACACAATGTTATACAGTAATATTAACTGATGACGTTTCGAGCACAAACTATTACTGCTCATAATCATATGAAGTTACTCACACAACTTTTTCCTTCATTTATAGATATGTATGGAATTGACTAGATATTTGAATAAAAATCAATATGAGATAATGTACATTCAGAGATAATAACATGAGTGTTGTTGATCAATTACAATCAGATGGGAAATAAGACGAGTGCTTTTATAGTCTTAATAAGTAACTTGTTAGAATATTGTGATGTGCTTGAATTGAAATAGAATTTTGAGATTATTTGTTATCCTCTTCTGATTCGACTGGCGGTAATAATATCTTCCATATTTCTGGCATTTGCATTGAGTGATTTCTGTTGCATGTGTTGGGTGTAGACTCAATGAACCAGGATTCCGTAACCAATCTCTCTCCACCTACATAGATTACTTCCTAGAATCTTAACCATCTCCCAACCTATTGTGTGGTTTTGTGTTAATGCATGCACTGCTATTGCTGGGCTTTTTTCTAAATTACTCATCTTCTCGCGGTCAACCATTCTTACCTTAGCTAAATTCTTATGTTCCGACAATCTGATTAGCCCCGCCGATCTACTAGTTTGACCTATGTAGTTGACCTTATTTACAGTCATTGCAAGGTATTTTGTAAGTTATATTATTTTGTTTAATTGACTCTACAGGGTCCTCTAGCCTACAGAGTTTGTAAGTTTGAATGCCACCCTAATTCCTGCTTTATTAAGAATCCTACGTAGGGCCTCAGATGTCCCCTCCTTATATGGTATTACAGTGGATGATTTATATTCTCTCTAATATATGTTATCATTACTAGTTTCACAATTATTTTTATTTTGTTTTCGGCCTTTACTGATCTTCTTAATGAATTTTATAGGATAGTTAATTTAACACCAACGCTTCTTCTATCTGTTTTCTTTCATCATTTAGGTCTTTTCTTGTGCTACTTAGTGCTATTGCTCGGTTTGTTAGACACTTGATATGATTATGAGCAATAGTTTGTGCTCGAAATGTCATCAGTTAATATTACTTTGTAACATTGTGTGATTTATCAAAATAAAATCTTATCCATAATGGAGTTACACTCTACCACAGTGCCCAAGTTTTATACTTATATCTTCAAGCTAGAGTTTTGAAATTTAGGTAGTCGTGGTGTTTGTTTTCACAGAATGAGGTTGCTAGCCTCATGCCCAGTCTTCACTTTTTAGCAGTCTTATTACTGGCTTAGCGAGGTCAAGGAATGTATCGACCAGGGATCGAACCCCGAATCACATGTGCTTGGTTGGCGAGTATTCTATAGCTGTGCCACCGACGCATGTTAGTGTTTTGTAGACAGAAACTGTTCATGAACACCTGTTAATTAGAATGCCCTGGCAACGTGGAATGTGACCGGTGTGTTTAGTAGCTTCTTCACTGATTGATTGATATGTCTATTGATTACAAAATGATATTGATGCCAAATTTCGTTAAATTCCTCTGTATAAGTTTATGCAAGCGGATTTATATTTGTAGTTATCACGTGGATCAATATGTGTATGTATGTGTGTGCTCGGTGTGATTTATTTTATAACGGATAAAGTTCTATTCATAGATCATAACCGATTCATTTTCGCTGCTTTCATTGTCTTCTGATCTGCATAGTAAACAGTGCAGTGGTTGGTTTATGGGCTGGCTTGTGAGTTACATAGGTCTTTAAGAACCTCACAACAGATTTATTATAATTTGTGAAACTTTCCTCAGATTAGAGAAAAGAATCTGTTTATTGATTGCCAATGATAACTCTTTTTTAATTGGGAATGAGTTTCACACTTTCTAAATGACGAGAACTTTAAGAAGGCGTAAAGATCGATTGATAGCTTGGACAATTGCTTTGCTACTTGATGATGTCTCGGAGAGGCGAAATGAATGAATAGTTTGAATAATATAGTTGAAAGTAATCTACAGTGAAATAAATGTATTATACACTCAGGTGAAAAGTTTGTTCGATCTGCCTTTTTAGACTATACTACTGCTTTTGATTTTATCCCTAGGACACTTTAACTAAGCAAGATTACATCAGCAAGCAATAAGCCCTGGATCATAAGGTGTTCGTCTCCCTATTTTTCATACTATTTTTATTGGGAAGCGCTCCAATTCTGTGCCTACGGAAGCTGATGTGCCTCAAGGTGCTGTACACTTTCTCCAATTCTTTCTTTTTGCATAATCTACCGTATTCTTTTAAGGCTAATTTCAATATATATATATATATATATATATATATATATATATATATACATATATATACATAGGCTGATGATCTGACGATTTCTGTCCCAGGCGCTTTGGCATTAGATTTTTGTGATATGAACAGTTTCTTATTTTAGGTTAACCAGTAGTAGTAGTAGTAGTCTTACTCAAATGGTTTCAAAACTAAATACTTCTAAGTGTCATACTATTGATTTTAGCTTCAGACGTGAACAAGACTTGCGTGGACTAATTCAGTCGCATAATTTTTGAAACATCAAATGTTACCTATCTAGGTATCGATTTCTCTTCACATCTTTGTTGGTTGTCTCCTATCTTGTTGATTTCTTAAAAAAAATATCTTTCACCTGACTTATTCCATAAGGAAGCTGAGAGTTTCTGGAATAACTTAATCTCTTGTCTTACAGTTTATTAATTCATGTATTCTGCCGATTCTTCTTTATTGTTCTGCTTCATTCTTCTCTACGATTCTCAAAAAGGACTATGTTTTATCACGTAGGACTTTGACCAAACTAACTGACATTGTTGCTATCAAGCGCTTTAATTCTTGAAAGCAACGTGATATCTTGTCGGTTAGTGAGCATCCTCCTTCTTATTCGCAACGTTCTCCTCTTCGGGTAAAACCAAAAGAAATTTCATAAGGATTTATGCTCGTGCAGCAAAATATAAAAATTCAACCAGACTACACATTTAGCACGAGTTTTATGTGAAGAGACAAATGTCAGGGGAGAACTTGTAAACCTATTTTTCAGTCCATAAATAAAAAGCAAATTATAACCAGGACTATTATTATTATTATTATTACAAATATTATTCATCTGTTAACTGTCACTCTTTGAGATTTTATTACTTTTACTATTTTATTTATGAATTTATTTGTAAAAAGGAGATAAACTGTTGCCCAAAATGTACAAAGCTGAAAATTCCATTCTGTATGAAAAATTATTGTTTGGAGAGAAGTGATTATTATTACTGTTTTATGTTCCGGTAGTTAGACGACGTTTCATTATCATCATAACAGCTATTTTGAAACCTTCTCACCCTTACACAACTCTACGGTTATAAGGCGTCGAGTGACTAAGTAAGGGGTGGGGGAATCGATCGACGAGGTTGTGAAATTACACCGATTGAGATGGTTAGGAAATGTGTTGCGCATGCCTAGCCATAGGGGGGCAATGTTAGCTGACTTACATGGGATCACGTTGGAAAAGAACCAATGGTGGCAAAACTGAAACATGGTATCAGTTAATGAAATCCACAACAGTTAGTTTAAGCCGGAGAGCCACGTGGGGAGGTGTAGACTTCCTGGTTGGGACCCTCGGGGTGGTAAAAACCAATGGCTGGAGAAAATTGGTGATATAGATCAAAATTGTTCTCAAGGGCACAAATGCATTCACTCTTTGCGATTTATCATATTCAAAAAAACTACTCTTTTCCATTTAACTATTCTTTTTGCCTCATATCTCTGTTTATTATCTCTCTTCTCCTGCTCTGTGTGCTACAAGGAGGTAGGTTGGCTACTCGAACTGCTACACACCTTTTCAAAGTTCTACGTTGAAACCAGTCAGTCAGTCAGTCAGTCTACGGTTACAGCATTTGAAAAATGAAAAAAAACACTACGTACAAACCCACTGAAACAAAAAAAATGGAAATCACCTTTTCAAGTGTATAATTAAATAAGTCGGTAATTTCCATAGTTCTATCCACTTAGAAGCATCACGTCGTGTATTGCATGTTGGACAGTGCCAACGACATGGACCGACCATTTCTTCTTTTTCGAGAAATAACTTAAGACAATCCTGTCACAAAAGGAATAAAGAAGAATAAAAAGTGAGAATTACAAAGGTGTTAAAAAGTTATCTCATTGTACAATAAGAAAGTTGAGACAGACACTCATGGTAGAATTTCAAAGCGTAAAAATTGTATGTGAGGGGTACCATACATTTACCTAATCAGACAGTGTTATATCTGTTATACGCATTGTGAAAGTAATGTCAATCAGTCAACCAGTGAAAGGAACGGAAGCACTAATAGATTACTAACTAACCTCACTTTCGTATATCTACGATTTCATTGGCTGTTGGGATCCATGCTAACAAGCCTAATTTACGCGTCCAAAGGAAGCTAGTTTAGACATTATCCTGACCCGCTTGGTCATCTAGGTTTGAATGATCCTCAATTTGTTGTGTAAATCTCCCTAATTTTAGTTGATATTCTATTATTATTATTATTTAAGCATCTTTAATGAACTGTAATTCCATTGATCTTACTTTACAAATCGATATTATTGAAAAAACACTAATATTGTTATTGGCGTCTATATATATATATATATATATATATATATATATATATATATATATATACACAATTATAGAGCCAGAAGAGGAAATTATCGAAAAGGATATTCTTTGCTCAATTATTTTGTGTTTTATTCTGTTTTTGTTGAGAAATGCTTGGTTGGGGAATCGCTTCATGAACAATCTACTCACAACACTGATACTTACTCGAGTATTTTAACCAATTTTTTTTTAAATTACTACGCTTTTCCTCTAACTTGTATTATAATCGTTCTAACATTGACCTGTCTTCTTTGGACTTAATCCTTATCATCTATCCTTCCTTTTGGTTGGTTACCATTTTTGTTTCGCTTTGGTGTGGTATGATAATGGAGTGTTGACCTTAATGTGTTTTATGGTTACCATTTTGTTTGAATGAATTAAATGTTAATCCTTGGAATAACTGCATAACCTTGTTCTATACGCGGGAAACGTGTTTTGTTCAGTTTTTATTCTGGTAGACACAATGTCTTGATCCCACCACCTTGTCGGGAGTATTCTTTTTATTGATTCTCAGCTAACTGATTGTTGTGTTCGGTTAATTAAATTTGTTGTGCATCATGTATTTTGTACCTAAGACACTTTTGGAATCTATAGGCTGCCGGGTGGTATTTTTGAGGTAGCGGTGTGTTTTTGACATTACGCGGACGTAAAATTTAAACTGTGTGTAACTAGCAGAAGTTTGGCAAGCTACACCAGAGAACGCGCCGATTGTGGTTTCTTGGATTTAGAAAGAAGTGTTTTCCACGTTCTTGGGTTTTGGTCATTAGGATGTTCACAATGGTAAAATGAAGTTTATTGATAACGGTAAGTTGTTTAATTCAACTAAAGTTACCTTATTCAATTCAATTTTAGATTTTCCCGTCGATTGATTGGACCGGTCTCAGGTTGACATGTCAGCTTCTTGTGCAGATGCTTTGACAATGTCTGGGCATGCAATTAGGAGTTAATTGGTCGAAGGTGACTAGCTGTGGAATCCAGGATGTGCATTTCGTCCTATCCAAGACTCGTCATCTGGATGTCAACCTGAGACCGAGCACTTCTATCCAATCAATCGACGAGAAAATCTAAAATTGAATTAAATAATTAATATGACCCGTTGCACAAGAGGTTGCTCTCGTGGCTCAAGCGGTCTAGTGGATAACGCTCTGGCGTGTGAAACTATGGGCACTGGGTTCGAGCCTCGGTGGGAACATCATCACTCACTGCGGAGTACAGGTACATCCAGATGACGAGTTTCAAATAGGACGAAGTGGGTATCCTGGATTCCACTGCTAGTCACCATCCAACAATTATTACAGTTACCTTATATTTCTATCTGGATATCATAATAAAAACTTGTATCAATAGAACAGTTTAATCACAGGATTTTCCAATGTGAAAAAAAGCAACATGAATGACACAATGAATACATTTGCTTTTTCTGTGACAAATATACCTAGCAGTAATCATTTTTTAATTAGTTCGTCATTTACTACGCACAAAAGAAAAAAACAACTTCAGTTACCCAGATAAGTGTGTGTGTACAATATATCATCTCGAAACAAATAAAAAACAGTAAAATAAGACAAGTTGATCTGCATTAAATATTTTAGCTAATCTATTTATCTGATGACGTCTTTGTTAGTTAGCAAAGTTGAATTCCATATAAAATTATAAAATTCACCGAAAAAAAATATATAATTAGTAGTTAGGGTTAGTATTATTAATCAGCTGTTTGAATTATAAGTAAGTTCCATAATATTCGTTGCCTCCTATTATACAATACAGCAGTAATTTCATAAAGTGATAAAGAATCTTGACTAAAGTATTCAGTAATAGACCAAATCGCACAGTCTCCCACTAATTATTATTCATTCTTTGAGTTCTGAATAGAACAAAGGACTTCACCTGATTATATCTCTATTGCACTCGGTTCTCAGCCGTTTGTTTAAGATAGCTTCATGATTGCCAGAAGCACTCACTTCCTATTCAATGTGAATTGTTTTATGTCAACCTGAGACGCCCAACTCTGCCCTAACCATCCAGGTTCCACTCGACGATCCAGCGTGTGATTTCACTTGACAATATCCTCGGAGTATGTTTTCAGTTGATCTTCATCTGCACACTTGTCAGGTGATAGGTCCTCGGCTGTTTCGCTGTCTGACAGAATTCCTTGTTGTTTATCCCTTCCGGTTGGTTATCTGATCTTCAGTATCGAGCGAAGGCATCTTTTTGTGAAGCAATAGGTTTCTGGACCATACAGAAACACTGGCTTCAGAGTAATGAACGCCCGTCTGACTTTTCCGATCCTGACTGGATTTGACATCCTTATCTATGCCACCTGCAGCTGAAACGATGCCGCCTAGATATGTGAAAGGGACAACTTCCTTTAGATTTCTCTCATGATGGTAAATGGTGTTTGTTATTGTGGTTTCGGTATCTGAATCACCACTATTTTCATGTTCACCTGAAGTCCTGTCTTGGTTGCATCTTTACCCACCTTGTGGATTTTCGTTCGTATGTGTATAGAGAATTCGTGTGACATCCGCGTAATAGAGCCATCTTCACATTCCCCATGGCCTGCCGCATGACCTAATCCGCCACAATCTAGAAGATCATCGGTGAATTTTGGCAGTCAGTGTCTTACTGCTACAGGGAGCTTTCCGTTGTGAATTAATTGACACGTGCTTCACGTGTCATGTGGCTGCTGAACGAGGTCTATCAATGTTTGCGGCACTGCACAGAGTACTTTTAAAGCAGATGCCAAATTATATCACGGTTGACGTTGTTAAATGATTTTTCCAAGTCGATGAGGTTGAGGTAAAGAGTTGACTGCCAATCTATATATGCTCTGTCCAATGATGATGCTCAATATTGCAATTTGTTTTTTCTTGAATCCAGGCTGTTCTGGACGAAGTCTTCCATCCAGTGCATCTTACAGTCGTCCCAGGATGACGTGGTTTAACACTTCGCTTGGGGTGGACAGGAAAATGATGTGACGCGTGGAAGAGTTAATAATATTTTGGATTAAATTCGTCATCTCACCATTTCCACCAGTGGCACGTTAGTGAATATTGATGAAACATCTAAGGATAATGCATGCTTCACATTTACACTAAAATCATCTAAATTACAAAGAAATCTGAAGATGTTTTACACACTGTGATTCACAAACTTGTTTGTGCAAAGGTGTAAGATTGCATTCAGCTATTACTTTGAGATCCATGTCTAGACCTAGGAGAAGCAGTCTGGACAATTATGACGTGTAAGTTGCAAAGAGTTTAGGTTCATTTTATCTTTAGAGGTTTCATTAATGTTCACTAACGTACCACTGATGGAGACAGTGGGATTCGCGTACCAACAGATAACAGAAAAATAGGTTGATGTTGGAATTCCACTTATTATCCTAAAATAACTACTTCTAAGATGTTTCATGAATGTACATCTCACATTCAACAACATCTATTATAGACAGATCGATGTCAACTCCATGGGTTCTTTATTAGCTGCACACTTATGACAGTTACTTTTTTCTTGTTAAGCTAGAAAATGGTCTATTGAAACTAGTAGTAAATAAGCTGGATTCTAATTATCATCATTACGTTGATAATACATTTATAATTCCTGAATGGGAAGCAGAAAGAGATGTTTACAGAAAGACCATGTTTATGGGATATATATATATATATGTATATATATCCGTTTGTTTGTCATTTTCTAACAGCCTAATTATTATTGCTTAGGTGAAGGATAAGTTACCCAGATGTACTGACTAGCAGTGCATGATTTAAGTTATTAGCCTTTAATGGATACCACAGTTAACACACGAAAATAGAAATTACACAGTTACAACAATATGTGCTAATCAGTAAACGGTATTTAACACAAACTGTGAATTCTCCACCAACTTTCTAGTTAATGAGAACAAAACACGTAGATCAGCGAAGAGTCTCTTTTCGGCGAATTCATTTTCTTAGCTGTACAATCGCAATTAAATTAAATCACTTGCCACCCGCATCCGACGCATCTGCAGTCCTGACGCTCTGGAAACAGAATTAGATATTCTAAGAGAAATCTTCATCCAAAATGGATACCCAATGAGATTCATCGACAAAAATATCAAACCAAGAATTCGGAGAAACGAAACTCTACTTGCGCCAAAAAAGAAACTCTACATGAACCTGGATTTCAAGGGAGATTTAGCAAGCGATATTTTCAAGAGAAGGATCACATCATCTCTGAGAAGAACATTCTTTGCAGCCACGCTAAGAATAGTGTTCTCCAGTCGCCCACTGATCTGCAGAAGCCTCAAGGACAAGATCCCGCATCTGACCATTTCTATGTGCATATATCAGTTCACCTGCTGCTGTGGAGCCAGGTACATCGGTCGTTCGATGCGCACCCTGTCCAAGAGGATTCAAGAACACTATCCAGCATGGTTGCGAAAAGGCAATAGTGGTGTAATAAAGAGTGCAATAATTGAACATCTGGTTAACACTGATCATTCCATTTCAGCAAACGCCTCCTTCAAAGTAATCTACAGAGTCAAGAACAACCTATCAAAGGCAATAAGGTTTCGCCTTCTTTGTATCGCTGAAGCTCTGGCCATTCACATAGAAAAACCGGAGCTGTGAATACAAAAGAGGATTACTCAAGCACTTCTACTGTCTTGGTAACAACTTTTTTGATTTGATTTTTTGATTTTGATGACTTAATTTTGTTTATTTGCCTGTTCTTTAACTGCTTATAACTCTTGTATTCATTTAGAACTCTTACGTAATTTCGTATTATCTACTGTGTTCCTATGTGCATCCTGAGTAAAACTCACTCATCAAACTATTCATATTATTACATAACTTCTTTAAACAACTGTTTGTGGCGACTCATCACTTTTGTTACTACCCTAATTTCACTAACACCTAGTTTTCTTGACTGATTTTGTATTACGTAACTCCAATTAATAATCTTCACCTGTTTAGTTTAAATAACTATAACCAATTGTATTTTTGATTGATAAACTTATTGTACACATAAATACAAAATAACACATATATATTTGCGATTGTACAGCTAAGAAAATGAATTCGCCGAAAAGAGACTCTTCGCTGATCTACGCGTTTTGTTCTCATTAATGCCTGGATGAAGATTATACATGAACTTTCTAGTTTACATATGTGACTACTCATAACGGAAACGTATGCATTACTAAAGTGTACTTAACCAAGTAAGCTAATGATTAAGGTTGGACTGTGGACTGACACTAATTAGAGACCCATCAGAAACCAAAGAGTAATGGGCACCTGCTTTGTCTTAGTTTGGGACACTTCAGCAGTACGTAACTATAAATCACAACGGAAGTTAAATTCAGGACCTTCAGGTTAGGAGATAAGTCCCGTTGACCATTCAGCCAATGAGACAGAGTCGCATGGTTAATCAATTCAGACTTCTACCTTCCTTCGATGCATAGAGAACTGCCAGCTAATGTCATCATGGAGTATTTGTCTTCACACCCAGCTTAGTAGACTGCGCTGGTCACGGAGTTTCACAGAAACCCTAGGCAACTTTATACTGTAGTCTGTCTAGATTAATTCTCAAGTGTTGGTTTTCAGGGATTTGAGTAATGCCCAGTTGGATTACAAACTGACTTCAGTTGGAGCACCATTAAAAAAAGAAGAAAATTTGCGATCTAACGTGAAATCGATCAAATCCCTGCAAACCAACATATTTACTGGAAAGAAATTAATTCATCATTATAATAAATGTATTTCTAGTGGGTGTTTACACACAATGATTGAAACAGTACCATATGCTTAGGAACTTCAGGATTTGTTGTTAAAACTGTGTCGGTTGGCGGTTAGCATTCATTAGAAAATAGAAACAATTCTGCAGTCATGATGGAAGTTATGTTCCCTATCAGACTTGAGTTTGTATAGCCTAATGCTGACGTTCTGGGACAACTAACCAATTTAAGCAACGAATGAATTATTTATGTGTACGAGTTATTCACTCCAGTGGAAATTAACGTAGTTATTGAGTTTTTAGTGATGATTAAGCTGAATGATACTGAAACGGTAGAAGACGAAAGCCTTGGTAAAGGAATGTTTATTTGCAATTTGGTATCTCTATACAGCCAAATTATGCACACCTTATGTATCTTCAGCGCACCATTTGTACAGATCTTCCGTGTCGTGGAACTTCTAGCTTTTCTTCATATTGTGTTACTTTGTGTTCCTTTCACTTCTCCCATGTATCTTCCTGCTATTTGATGTTTTTATGTCTCTTTGTATACTACTGATAAATCTTATCAGTAGCACTCACCACAATACGATACTATCATACACAGTGTGGTGTAATTTTGTTTGTGTCGGATGGTATGAATTGAAAAGTGAACTGCAGCATCACCGCTGAACATTAAACGTATACTGTATTAGGATGAACAATTACTTTAGTTAACATTCGGTGAATTTGTGAATCACAGCTTAACTACTGCGCAGAAGCTGTTAGAATAAACTATGACAAACGTGCTTATGAACCACCAACTAAGTGATTTGAATATTAATCAGACGAAGATTAGTATTTTCTAGGGGTTTGAGATTATCAAGCGTTGTAAAATATAATTCACGACGCATAGCCCCTGCCAAGTAGATCCTATTCACTACCTTCAGGTGGCAGGGGTATTCTCCACTAAAACATGCAGATGTCTACCTAGGAAAGCTTGAAAACCCTGGTTCCCAAAACATGATGTACATGCGCTTCAGAATCCGAACGAATAGAATGGCGTATGAACCTGATCTTGGTTACCGGAAACCATGGGAACGTAACTCATAATGCCGCTTCAGTGCCCTGTAGATCAGACTTTGAGTCAAAGACTCAAGAGGTCCTTTAAGTCATAAAGACGATTCATTTAACGCCAGAAGGAATTATAGACGTTAATGATAAGTATCATGATAAGAACAGACAGCTCTTTCTCTCTGTGGAATTATGTAGTCTACAATAATTGACAAACGCATATTAACTTGATGTGATGTGAAAACCACTAATCTTAATCAATACTGGCTTAAGTGTAAGTGTATATCATCATCATACATATTTAGGCATATATAAACTTCACTTCGTGAATAAATAATTAAGAATGTATAAAGATTACAATTACTAGTGTATGTTACTAAAAAGGAGCACTCATGAATAGATAAGTGATTAAACAAAATTTTTTAAAATAAAAAAAACACTTTATATATTCACGTGACAACTGTTTTAGACATTTTGTCGTTTAGCGATAGAAGCAGTAATGGTATCTGAAGGGTGTCATCAAAATGAATCACAGTTGGTGATAACAACCACATACACACACACACACACGCAAGGTTATCAAAACCACCTAAGGCAACAGTAAAATGAAATTACCGCTAATAATAGTAACAACAATTACTATGTTTCATATTCAGAAAGCATATATGCGTATTTACAGCATACCAGTCTTTGTTTTATTTAGTTTTGCTTATTATTGGGAAAAGTAGTAATAAAGTGAAAGGTGTGTGTAACTCGACTTATGAAGACGAGAACAACAGTATGCAATAACATCATGCGAAAATGAAAATAACTTACTTAAATCCTTTGCGTTCCGAATGGGACATAGGACTTTAAGCTTGAGCTTTTAAGTTTCAGTAGCAGTGGTGTTTCTTTTCACGAGACGGGGTTGGGGGGGTGGAGGAGGTCGCTGGCCTCACACCCAACATTCCCTCTCTTCAATGGGCGTATTACCGGCTAAATGAGGTGGGAGTAGGGGTGCGAACTCCGAATCACGTGCGTGCTCAGAGGTTATTTCTACCAGTGAACCACCGACGCGCATGGGAATAAGACTTTAGTAAATCCTCAAATACACATTTACACATTCATAGACCAAGAGAAGATGAAATCGCTAAAACTTACAGTTAAATGGCATGCATTATTCTGTTCCATTGGTAAGGATAACACCATGAACACATCAAATGTTATCGAAGTTTTATGACAATTACTACACTTTACAGTAGAACGAAGAAGTCCCTATAGGAAAACAAAAAAGAAAAAAATGAATACGCCTAATTACTGGGTAAACTATTTAAACCATTAGTAGTTATTCTTTGAAGGGAATAGAACATTTCTTTCGTGAAAGTATGGATACATATGTGGAAGTGTTCTCTGAGCGAGTTGAGACGTAGAACTCTATGGGTAATAATGCAGCAGTTCAAGTTGCTACAACACCCCATGTACCCCCCCACACGAGGGTATGGAGAAAGAGACAGAATTAAAAAGAACTATAATTAATGAGCAGAAATGTACGGTAGAAGGAATAGTAACGTGAAAAACATGAGGAATTAACGGATCTGGAGGATTACAAAGACTGAATGCACCTGCACCACTGAGAATTATTTTGTGCTACATCACCCACAGTCTCCAGCGAGCAGTTCCTGGAGTCTCGGAGACCCCAGTTAGACACAGTCTACCTTTTTGATTTGAAGCTAGTAACTAGTGTGATGCGTCTAGTCCTCTCTTTGGTGCACACTGAATTCTATCAATCAGGTTGTAATGCGGCCACCATTCTAGCTAGCTCGCCATCACGGTGTACATTGTTTGTGATGATATTATATGGTTGGAGGCAATCAGCAGGAAGCCTTGCTTCACCTAGGTTTTGTGCTAGTTGGCACTCGTCAGCAAGGCGTATCTGCAGCCTTGAAGGAACTCATGTCCCTTCTGAGGAGGAGGTCAATCGCGAGCCAGAGTAGCTCAGTGGTAACGTCTCTGACTGCAGCACTGGGTGACGCGGATTCGAATCTCAGAAGGGACATGAGTTCCTACAAGGTTGCAGATACGCCTTGCTGACGAGTGCCAACTAGCACGAAACCTAGGTGAAGCAAGGCTTCCTGCCGATTGCCTCCAACCATCTAATACAGTCTACCTTTGCTTACACGACTCATATCACAAGTCAGAGACTTCATGGATTCATGTCAAGTTTTCATTTTGTAACAACGGAGGGCAAGACACGTAAGCCTACGTATGCAGTATTGAACTGTGGGAATAATATTCTGGCTCTAGCAACAAACAGAATGTTCCAATAGACATATCATATTCTGTTGCTGATTTTGTAGTGAACTGTGGGAATATGTGCGAATAATATTCCGTTGGAACACACTGTCTGTAAAACATTACCACAATTTGATCACGCGTTGCTCTTTTCCAAGTTGAACTTATGTCAGCTAACATTGCTCGACGAAGAAGGAGGTGGTATCAGTTTGAGGGGAGGAGTTAATAGGAAAAATTAATGGTAGAGTACTGACGAAGCCTAGTTGGCATTATCAATCAGATAAACAAAGAATGACAAAAATCTCAGGAAACAGTCACAGTTGCATAATTTTACTGATGGCAACTGTGAATAGAATTAAATCACATTATTCAAAGTGGTGGTTTGTCGTGCTTCCAACTACTAAACAGATACAACTGTAATTAAAGTGATAACGGTGAATGAGTTAACTGTTGTAATGAGAACTTAAATAGGATTCATTTCACTTTATTTCGTCTTTGAAATATTATTTCATGGCTATTAATGGAGACAAAATGGAAATTATTGAGAGACCTCTGTTGACTTCAATTTCAAGACATGTTCAATGACATTTTAAAGGCACTAAAACATACTTTTTAGAAAAAAAACTACGATGAAACACGTATTTATTTATTTCTAATCTGATACTGATCTCAGTGAATTGGACAACTTTCTATGTACTAAAAGTTACCAACCACACTTAACATATGAACACCTATACATCAAAACTATGGTGTTTTGTACTTTACAATAGTAGATATAAGTAATTGTAAGATGTGAAGCCTTCTTACAAAAGTTTAAGTATGATTAGTACAGCGTTTGCGGAAGATCAAAAATATTTGAACCCATTGACAGCCCCTGGTTGTTTGATGAGTGAAATTAACCGACATGTTGTTAGGTTATTCTTATACATAGAAAAAAGGGCGAGCGACTATAAGCCATATCACTTTTTTGCAGTGGTAACCACGTTTATCCGGTGGGTATTAGACAGTTTCAATAAATAGGCCGAAATAAACCAGTATGATATAATGAAAATCCAATAATAAGCGTTTAATTGGTTGGAGGATTTCATCATAAGCTGACATCAGTTAGAGAATCATTGGAAAACCTGCAGGGAGTACTGGACAGCCATTTCGCTCTAGTTTAGGACTCTCCATCAGTACTCACCCACCCTGGCGGGGGGGTCGAACCCGCGACCTTCTAGTTACAAGGCGAGCTCGTAGACCCAAACTAGGATGAAACAGATATCCAGTACTCCTAGGTTATTCAATAGTTCTCTAACTGATGTCAGCTCATGATGAAATTCTCCAACCAATCAACCAAAATCCCTACAAAAACCAATACTTGAAAATAAGCATTTAACTTTTGAACTTGCTGTCACCTTTACTCCATTACATTGCGCAGATATCATTATCAAGCAACCCTTTCTGATAAAAGTGCAGCAAATGTAACGCAGTTCAAGAATATGATGTCACTGATAATATATGTACACACCAGGAAAAAATTTTCAACGGTCAACGTCGTTACAATTAGCGGATATATGCAATGAAGCCATTCTAGAATAAATGTATCCAATTCTTAGTTGTCGCATAACCGTATGTCTTTTGACTGACTTAACAACATGTCGCTTTCAGTCTTGTTTGATTCTAATAATATTCAACAGATCTCACTCAACAAGGTAACCTAAGCTTCTTTACATGACTCTGGCCCCAAAATTCACAGAATCTTAGCGTCTACTGTTTGTTCACATATGACTAACACGACCGCACTCCAATTAACAGTAAAGCTCGGTGACCAATACCCTGTGTGTTTTGTTTACGTTTGACATTCTAGCAAAATATACAGCTACATATGATTGCACAAGATGAAAGTGATGCCGACAAGTGGACAGAATGTAACAACATGTAGCTAAGTCATTCACAAAACGCATAAGATAATGACAGAACTAGTATATTATGGACACATTTATTCCATTGTATTTCATTGGCGTGTCTGTCAGTATGTCGATTAATTTCAGTCCGACTAGTATTACCGTAGTATTAGATGAGTGAATGACCATATATATATATATATATATATATATATATATATATATATATATATACATATAATTACTTAAACGCAGTAACGGCTTTTTAATTCAGTTAATTGTAAAAAAGGAAATTACGACTAACACAAATTATACGCGTCTGGTTGCAAATAAATCTTGATCAATCAGTGCCAAGGAATATAAAATTCACAACGGGATTTACTACCCGATTAGTTGCTCTTTCTTCCGTTCCTGCACTACTCAAGGTGGAATACAAGCCTTCCTAATTAGTAAATATATGCTATGTGTGCCTATTCAAAAGTGAAATGTTGTTTGAAGTAAATAGGTTGTTAGAAGAGACATAACAGCAGCCACATTAGGACATAGCATCAAAACACCAAGTGGACTAATTGAAGACGTAGTAAATAATACATGACAGTTAAAAAGTCATAGGTTATTTGGTGCAGAATACACTCACTACCGTTATGGTGTATGCGTATTCTCAAAGTTTATACCAATAAAAGTTGCACTATTTGCTTAATCTTTGTCCCCTTTTCTTCAGTGACTTTAGACGACCTCTTGACTTTTTATATAGCCCTAACATCTTTTACTCTAGTTGTGCTATTTCCGACCGAAAATAAAAACAGCATGTTGCTAAGCTGTTCAAATATATTGCAATACTAGTTTACTCATAATTATATTCTTTTTGAATGACTTAGCAACATACCGTTTACTTGCAGTCGTTATTTCCTACTTGATGTGTGTAAGTATGCGGCCTGACAACCTGAATCGCTGAAAAGTTACTATCGGATCCAATATTGTTAACATAACATTTGTTATATAGCATTTAAGTTGTAGTATAACCAGGATACAATCGTAGTAGATTCACACACACAATGCGCGACTTACATGAACTGGTTCGTTTCCATGATTCTAGTATCTTGGATGGCACTGAAGTTAAAACTAAGTCGAATGTTAAACACCTTGGATTATGTATAATAGCACTCTTCATCGGGACGGATCAGCACCCAAGTTTTGATTACTTAAAATCTCATGTAGCTGCTTTCTGTGCTCAGCTGAGATCAATTGTTTGACATTTGGTTTAGTATCGAAGACACTTCGAAGTCATTATATCGATTATATCAAACCTATGTGCGTCGGTGGTATAGCGGTTAGGATGCTCGCCGTCCATTCACATGGTCCGGAGTTCGATTCCCAGCCACGGACGCACTCCTTTACCTCACTAAGCCAGAAATAATGCTGGTGAAGAGGAAAGGTTGGGCATGAGGCTAGCAACCTCATCCTGTAAAATAAACACTGCTACAGAAACTTCAAGCCTCTAGCTTGAAACCCTATGTTCCACTGGGGAACGTGAAGGAAAAGAAGAAGAAAGAAGAATATCAAACCTATTACTCAATAACGGACTACTGTACATTTTTGGTAAATATAAATACGACTGTACAGCCTCTGAAGATGATTTCTTCGATAAAGAAATTTTTTTTCGCTGAATTGACTTTTATTTTCTTTATGACTCAATGGTGATTTGAAACTAAGCAAGAACCCCATGACAGTGAGAGAACTTGATATGTTTCCTAAGTTTTCTGTCAAGCTTGCCCTAGCGAAGACGAGAATCAGTTTTCTGAAGAGTTGTATAAATAAGGAAGAATACTCCAAGCAACACTGGAAATGTCTTCGTCGCAATCATATCAACCTTAGATTATTGCTTTTCCTCTGATCATTCCTGATCTTCCCACATAATATTAGTTTCTAGGATGATATTTCGTCAAACGTTCTATGTGAGGAAGTTAAGACAATCTGGTATCACTCAGTCTCTCTCTACTGTTACAGTTTGTTTCCATCTCTCCTAGGCTACTTAAGAAAGACTTTATTACACTACGAAGTACAGTAAAAGTTGTCAATAAGGCGAG
The DNA here is from genome assembly GCA_944472155.2 of Trichobilharzia szidati. Lineage (NCBI taxonomy): Eukaryota > Metazoa > Platyhelminthes > Trematoda > Strigeidida > Schistosomatidae > Trichobilharzia > Trichobilharzia szidati. The sequence continues at coordinate 93,949,394 of OX235271.1, read as the reverse complement.
TGAGGTATCACTATGCAGATTTGTTAATACGGCTGTAGATAGACACATGGGCTCATATTAGAAATTAGCGAATATCGTCCCCTTTCCATGCACAACTCTCTCTTCTTGCATATCAGGTAGGACTACAAGTTACTATAAAAGACCTTATGTTCGGACGACTAAGTATAAAACCTCTATGATGCTTTATTTGGCATACATTTTATGTTTTGAGAAAAGTGTGAGGCGCGACACTACTAACTTACTGAGAAACCCTGAGTAAACGGCTCTTTATATTCTTTCTTTCATGAATATGTTGTCGTTAATATTTCCATTTAAATTTTAAATTCTTTTTCTTATTGAATAATATTATGAATGTAGATGCCCTGTTAATTATTGGCCTCCCTCCCGTGTTATGTAGTGTAAACAGAAAATTAGATACAATATTGTGATACATACTGAAAATCCCACAATGTATCAAAAATACTTTTATTTAATTGAATTTTAGATTTTCCCGTCCATTAATTGGACCGAAGTGTTCGGTCTCAGGTTCACATGTCGGCTTCTTGAGCAGATGCTTCGACGATGTCTGGGCATTTAATTAGTATTTAATTGGATGGTGACTAGCAGTGGAATCCAGGATGCCCACCTCGTCCTATTTGGGACTCGTCAGTTGAATGTACCTGCATCTCTCAGTGAGTGATGATGTTCCCACAGAGGCTCGAACCCAGTGCCCATAGTTTCAAAAGCCAAAGCATTATCCACTAGACCACTTGAGCCACGAGAGCCACCTCTTGTGCAACGGGTCATATTGATTAAATTGAAATTTCGATTTTTCCGTCTCAAATCGAACACTTCGGTCCAATCAATCGATGGGAAAATCTAAAATTCAATTAAATTAATATGACCCGTTACACAAGAGGTGGCTCAAGTGGTCTAGTGGATAACGCTTTGACGTTTGAAACTATGGGCACTGGATTCAAGCTTCGGTGGGATCATCATCACTAACCGAAAAATGAAGGTACATCTAACTGACGAGTCCCAAATAGGACGAAATGCGCATCCTGGATTCCATTGCTAGTCACCATTCACCAATTAAATATCAAAAATACTGTTTAAAATAAAGCCATTATCATTATTATTTATATTATTATTAACAAAATAACAGTAACACCTAAAAACTAACAACAAAATATCAATAGTATTACTTACTTGAAATGATGACACTATAATTGAATTATTTAAATCTTTATGCTGAATCCATGCAGCCTCTGCTTGTTCACGACTCGACGAATATTCAACACTTGATTGATCCTGTAAAGGTTTTGTAGTACTATTCCGTTGCGAACGAGCCTTTCAGTGAAAAAAAAAATGAAATCACAAGTGGCAAGACGGTGAACAAATAATGTATGATTGAATTTTTCAATATTTATTTCCAAATGACATTATTAATTGATCAGTTGGGGGGGATTTCCTATGACCTTTTAGAAACACTATTAAACTGTACAGTTTTCATGAGAGGTTATAAAAGGTATATTCCTTGTTGACCTATCTTAACTATCCACATCACAACTTCGGGCCAGTTGATGAAGCAACAAAACTACGAGGACATAGCCCTCGTGTCATTATTAACCACATCGTTACCCTTTTTTCAGTCTTTCATCCCTAAAGGGTTGTGTGAGTGCTGATGGAAGCGTGGTGGATGAAATCTCTGGCAATATAGTGAAAGCTACAGTGTCTATACGCCAATTGGAACCACCTCTGGCACAGTCGAGACGTCAACCTAGCTGTCAAAGGTTCGGTTTGTAATGCATCAGTGGGCGCAGTCCTGGTCTACACCTGTGAAGCCTGGACTCTCCAAACCGAAGACGCGCGGCGACTCCGCGTTTTCTATCGTCGCTGTTTCCGTAGAATTGCTTGTACCCGATGGCGTCATCGTACGAGCGATTCTGTAGTCCACAGCGTGTGTTTGGATGCTGTAGAAATCACCATTCACTGAGTGTTGTCATCTTGAAACACTAGCTTTGATGGTTGGGACACGTGCCACGAATATCATTCCAGAGGCTTACGTACAGGTCTCTGTTCGCTAGCCCTGGGAATGGATAAAAAAGCAGAGAGGTGGCCAGACTACGATATGGCAACGTGGGATCAAGGATATCTGTGTTAGGTTTCTCATTGGTTGGTATATCACGACTCCCTGGTTGAGGTCCAAGAGATAGTTCGAATAGCTGACTCGAAACGTTGTCAAGTACGGCCGAGAATTTCAATCAATGGCGGACATGCTGAAATTTCCTTTTGAAGGTTCATCAAAATTTTTACAATTCTAGCTAATTCTATTAACTTGTTTGTATTTTACGTAACTCTTCTGAGTCATCCTATTCTTCTTAGTCATCATTGCTATTTTACAAATTTCTTGATTACGTAATAACTTGTTGCCAACACCTAAGAAACAACTTATCTTGAATTCCATAATTAATTCTCACCCCTCCTTTAAAACTTGGATATCTTGTTACTAACGTCTATTAGTTATTTGTTTTGATGACCTTTAACCTCTTGATTTCACTTCCGCCTATACCTAAAACTGATTAACTAAAATAACCACTTAACTGGTAAAAATTTTGATGTAAAAAACTATATATTAGCGTAGAGCCGATGATGAGGAACTAATTGGAGAAAGAAATATATTTCTTCGCTCAATCTGTTGTTTTTTTCTAAATTAGTTTTTTCCCTGTTGACATTTCATCATTCATTATTGCTTTTTTCAGGCTTTAATCTTCAGCCACAGTTTTATTCATCAGGATTAATGTAATTTATACTTTGTTTGTAGCTGAAGCAAAGACCCGAAATAAAATCAGAACATAAGTTTTATTAATATGATTATGAGCAATAGTTTGTGCTCGAAAAGTCATCAGTTAATATTACTGTATAACACTGTGTGATTTATCAAAATAAAATCTTATGCATAATGGAGAAAGTCAGAACACTTTATCCTGCAACTCTTGTTTTCCTATGTTTGTTCTAACAGAGATGATTATAGCTAAACGCACATTCTATACAATAATTAGCAGGTTACCACCCAGAAGAAACTTACTTCGTTAAGATCTTCGTGTAGACCATCTAGTAGAAAGAGAAGGAATTCCAAACTGTCCTGTTGATCGTTACTGGAAAATTTGGCTTGATGTTTGGCAACAGCTGACTGGATATTAAAAAAAAGACGGAATAGGAGATATATATATGCATCAATATTTGCTTGCATACAACAACTATTACTAACTGAGTGATTACTAGAACATCAAAAAGTATTTCTATCTAATTCATCAAAATGATACAAGGAGAATGATAAAATTGTCCATTTGCCTTAGAGCTTTCACAAAGCTCTCATAAAGTAGCTTGAACAATATTATATACGAGGATGTATTAGACGTTAGGAGTGAATCATAAAGATAATTTACACTACTTATGTTTTGTGTTCATAAATAATCAGTAGAAGGGTGTAAATGCAACTTTAAAACTCAGATCCATGCTACATAGTGCAGAAGCCCGCACCACTGAGCTGTCCAGGTAATGGTCGATGGCCATTAAGGCTGGGTAATAAAGATCAATGGGTAGTCATTGCGGCTGTCTGGTTTCATATGCTGATCAAAATTTGTACAACGAATTTACACTGTGGTCCTCAATTCAAAGAATACGAGGGCGAGAGATGTGCTTGATTAACAGAATTCGATCAGCACTAAACATTTACATAAATCAACACATCAGGCAACCAATTCTCTAGTATAAAGTGAATTGTAATAAAAGTACTGTCAATTAAGCTGTAGTAATTAGAACGTGATTGTAAAGAGAAACTGTCAACTTGTCGATTAAACTGAGTTTCACAGTGCCTTAGAGAGAGTCTAACTTTACCAGTTATAGACTAGCTAATGCATGTGACTATTCTATTAAATCACCTTCTAAAATTTTTCATACACAAGAGGTGCTGAAAAAATTGTTCTACTTGTAAGTTAATTATTCTGAGACAATTTCACTTACTGTGTTATACAACTAAACCATTTATTACTAACTAGTAAGTTGAATGGTATCCTTAAATTAGAAAAATAGATCTTCCTTGCACTGCTACTACTACTACTTGATAGAACATGTTGACCACTTCACCTATTTGGGAAGTTGTATCAGCACCAACGGACTGATTGGAGACGAAATCTCAGCACGGATCCAAAAAGCTCGGGCTGCTTTCGCTAACTTACACCATCTCTGGCGTAGGCGTGATATCCGGCTATCAACCAAGGGACGTGTGTACTGCTCAGCAGTTCGCTCCGTCCTTCTCTATGACTCTGAAACATGGCCAATACGAGTTGAAGACATGAAAAGGTTGACTGTTTTTGATCATAGATGTCTACGATCTCTTCCTCATGTTAGGTGGTATAATAAGGTAAGTAATGTTGACGTCAGGCGTAGAGTGTTGGGCAAAGGCTATAAATTTACATAGATTGAGATGGCTAGGTCACGTGCTACGCATGCCTAACCATCGCCTCCCCCAACGGGCATTACTAACTGATATAGGTGCAGGTTGGAAAAGAGTAAGTGGTGGCCAAACAAAAACATGGCATCAATCCATGAAATCCTTGACAGTTAAACTGAGTCAGGTGGGGAGGGAGATGCAGACTTCCGGGTTGGGGCCCTCGGGACTCTAAGAACAATCAATGGCTGGAGACAATAGGTGACATGGCTCAAAATCGTTGTCAATGGCTTACGCAGATGTGTTCAGTCTCTTTAACCTTCATATTCCTTTCTACCATTACTCATTCTGTTTCACTCTTATACTTGTCAAAACTCTAATGATTCTCTTCACTCATCTTCTTGTCTACCTTTGTGTGCTATTTGGAACGTGGCAACTCGAACTGTTGCACTTCGGTGCCAAGTTCTATGTTGAATCCAGACAGAGACAGACAGACTACTACTACTAAACTAGCCTCCGTGGTCTAGTGTCTGTCAGAGTTGAACATCGAACTTCAAGCTGTAAACTCTCATTTACAGTGGAAGGTGGAGTCGTTAAATCGACCCCCTTTTATTCCGGGTTTACTAGCGGCTAAGTAAACTTGACCGCGTTTAGGAGTGAATCGACTGGGAATTAAACACGGAGCATGTGTGTGTGTGTGTGTGGTTAGCGAGCATTTCACCATAGAACCATTGATGCAAAGAGTGTAGTAGTGAAATGCCAATTTAATACTAAACCTCTGTAGGATTTCATCCTAAGATATAGTCCAAGGTATACCCTTATTAATTTGGAACGCAAACTTGGCACAGTATGGATGATAATATAGGCAGTACACTAAGTGGAGTGATAACAAAGGGGAATTTAAAAACCTAAGAGAATGAAGAAAAGTGTCTCCTTATTAGACCATATTCATCCAAGCATTCAATACCTGCTAGCAGTTCAAATGTGTGAAGAGATAAGGAAGCTCATGTATGATTGTCATATCTGCTAATATCTGCAGCCATTGAGTTACACAATTTACAGAACACTATCCAATAACTCATGATTTAGCAACAAAACAACACACCCATCTGTAATCTTAATCACTATACGACAGACTGATTAACTTATCCATTTCGTCAGACCAGTCTCTCATTGTTCCCAGCGGTGAACGGTACAGAAACCGTGGGGACTATATCCATTAAATATGCACCAGTGCTTCAGCATGACAACAGTTATTGACTGACTGACTGACTATCTCTAGTATATTACAATGTAAATCACCGGATGCCAAGATTAAGTACACGATTCGTGCATGGGATATCTGTGATGACATAAGAAAATAAATTTAAATTCTGACTAGCTCTCTACACCACTACTTCCTTACTTCTATTGATACTACTTGAACGACGAAAAAACTGTCCATTCCCAGGCTCAAAATATTAAATTTTACAAATCTGATGATGTATTTCAAAATATTTAAAGTTGAAATCTACGTTAAGCAGACTTGATTTCAAAGTACAGAGCATGGGACAAACTGGAAGCCCATGAAATCCACTGGCCAAAAGTTAGCCGAAATCGCCAATCGATAGAAGTGAACATACATGGGCCATTACATTCCATCCCAATGGTTAACTGATCAACGAGCCGGCCTCATAACCTGAAAGTCCCTGGTTGCGTGTACTGCAGAATAGTCTCGTACTCTCTGATTTCCAATGGTTCTCTAACTGATGTCAAACTGTGATCTAACTAAAAAGTCGAATGTCAAATCAATGCGTAGGACATTCATCAAAAGTATGCACATTCATCATTATAGAGACTTAACCTCAGAGTATTTTGCTGAAAAAAAAATTCAAGTTTTTCCCAAAATTAAAATAATAGCTAAAGAAAAATTTCAAAAGCACTGACAACATTTTTGTTTCCTTCACGTTCCCCAGTGGAACATAGGGCTTCAAGCTACTGGCTTGAAGTTTCTGTAGCAGTGTTTATTGCACCAACATTATTTCTGGCTTAGTGAGGTAAAGGAGTGCGTCGGCCGGGGATCGAACCCCGGACCATGTGAATGGCCGGCGAGCGTCCTAACCGCTATGCCACCAACACACAGACAACATTTTAGTACGCTAAAAAATTAAACTTAAATAATGAAAGTTAACAGATAAACAACAACATTCTACTTACTCTAAATTTATGCAATTCAGCATCCTGATTTGGTCGATTATATAAGGCTGAGAGTAGTACTTCAAAATGCTTGACAATTTCTCCTCCATAACCAAGTGAATTAGTAACTACAGCTTTACGTTCATGAAAACCATCAAGGAAGTAGTGGACCAATGCTCTGGTATGTGATAAACACTGTACTACAGAATTCATATAGCATGTATTCCCAAGATTGCGTAAACCATTCGTACGTGTTTGATGGATAGCCAAAGTTGTGCATACAGTGGAGTTAACTAAAAAAAAAACAAAAAAAAAAACACGTCAAGATGGAGCAATAGCGATAATAGGCAAGTAATTAAAAGTTAGCGTAGCAATCAAGGAGATTAAATGCATATCCGTAACGATGTAGGTTATTTATTTACCTATATCAAATAAAAAATACCATAATTAACCACACTAGAATAAAGACGACCACCTACTGAGTTAATTAAACGCTACATTTACAGGTCCACTATTACTACTACTACTACCTTTCTAGTCAAATGTGTTGCGGAAATTGATTTTAAATAAATATATATCTATTGAAAAATCATGTGCCAAAAAAAATCTATTATTAAACTTCAGTACAACACATGAACAATAAGTTGACAAATATACTATTTCATTTAGTTTAACGTTTCAACTTACGTAATACTAAGGACAATGAAAAAAGAGGAGACAACAAAATAAACAATAGATAAGTGAAACTAAAGTATGGTAAGACGCAAGCTTTGTAATAAATGCTTGAAGAGAGAGAGATTACGTGTCATAAAATGTAACGTTAGTTCTTTCTGGCGCCTCAACATTTGCCTACCCTAAGGCTTATTGCTTGGCCGATTAAAATGATTGCATATTACATATATCACATATTATGATATTTTATTGGATCGGGGTCCCAGTGGTTAAATGGTCTACCAGCTGGCCTTGTAACCAGAAGGTCCTGGGTTCAAACCCCTATGAGTGCGTACTGATGAAGAGTCCCAAACCATGACGAAACAGCTATAGAGTAGTCCCAGGTTTTCTAATGGTTCTCTAATGATGTCAGCTCATGATGAAATCTTGTAACCAATCAATCAAATCCCTATAAACCAATACTTGAATATTATTACATCTATTTTACCATACATGGTTAAAACATCGTCATACATTATATTGTTGTCAACCGTATAGTATTTCTACAAAACACAGCACACGATGTACCATACGGTGCCTCAGAGGCAGAAGCATGGAACGAGTAGCCAAGTAGGAACTATATCTTCTGTATGATTTGTAAGGTTGTCATGGACCACATCAGGCTCATCAATAGAGTAAAGAACTCTTGTATTATAAAATAATTACAAAAACTACCGACCGATAGGGCATATAACAGCAGAAGATAGAAGCCGATTTTGAACATGCTGTTAGGCAAGTGAGGCAAGGAAACATAATAAAACACTAGGGAAGGCATTCAATAGGGAAGCTTATAAATGATAAATAGGGACTACCTCCTACTTGGTTATTCCTTTCATCCTTCTTTATTCCTTAATAACTAACCGTCTGTGAGTGACCATAGGGTTTATCACACATGTTTTGTATTGTAGAGACCAAATAATATCATCTCACAGCATTTGAATTATTATTCTGGCAGTCAGCTACTTAGGATAAAGCATCCACAAAATGGAAGTCATTCATTAATAGATATGGAACTTCCTCAGAATTATTCTTTCGACACCCTGTAATCATATAAACCTTGTGTTCCACCAATCGCTAGAACATCTGAAACAGATCCCGAAGCGATAACGATTTTCTTGCCAGCTAGATTAACCACAGGTTGAAGAAGCGATACATATTACAGGCAATCTCCGGTTTGTAATAGTAATGGACATCACAAGTGGTTGTTTTATCAATGATACCCTTTCTAATCTACATCCATTTGGACCTCATATCTACAAGACTGAATATTATCATGTAGTTAACAAGGAATTGTAAATTCAAGATAAGCTTAGTTATGTATCTTAATTCAGTATCCTCACTTTCCTCTAAGTAGATGACTGAATCTTCAATAAAGCTTCGAATACTCACCAACAGTTGACTTCATTGTACTGTTCATATTTGATGAAAGCATGATGTGAGCAAAGGTAAGACAGAGATTTACGTACAAATAAGACTGCAGAATGACTGGGATATGGTTAAAACAGGACAAGACACCGCTTTCTTATAAATGAAATGTTGACTAAATTAGCCTCAGGCTAGTTAAGGTTAGCACTGATAGAACAAAAAATGATACCAATATGTAGAGTTTCTGACTGCTGGTTTGAGCAGTATAGGTTGTTGGAAGGAAATCCTTGAACTGGAGACTCCGAGTAAAATGATTGAGAACTGATTACAATAGCACAGAAGCAAACATCATTTTTGTGATATCACATTTTAGTTTGATCAAAGTTTGCTCTACTTTTTATGACTTTCGACAACTTTAAGAGTATACTCTTTCCATATGTTTTTGCCTTCTATCCTAGTACCTTTCAACTGGCGAGGGAGTGTAAACTAGTAGCAAACAGGGTGAAGATAACCTAATCTCTTTTAGGTGAAGACGTAAACGAAGTGTAGAGTCTTCTGAACATAATGTCTGTGAAAAGTTTGAGTACCGTGGAAAGAATGAATTCATTATAATTATATTTTAATGGTGCGTCAGTGTTTCACTGACAGAATGCTTGCCAACCATGCATACATAGTCTGGGCTGGATTCCTGATTGATGCACCCCTTAAACCTTGGCGGCCTGTTCGAACTTTTGGGCCTGCTATTATAACATCTACACTTGGTCAGCAAATAGGAAAGGTTGTGTATGAGGCTAGCGACCTTACCTGGCAAAAAAAACATCGTTAGGGAAACCCCAGAGTTCATGCTTGAAGCTTTATGTTCGAATCGGAAGGTAAAGGAATGAAATAAAATATTTTAACTGTTTATTTACACAAAACGTTAAGTCTTTTGATTTTGGTAGGTTCTGAACATCCTGACCGAATGTCTAAATATGTTTAGGATGAGATGCGCCTTTGTTCAGCATAAAACTATGCTACACCGACTACTAGTTTAAAAATAGGGAATGAATGAAATGATTGAAGCTGTTGACATCTTCACTTATTTGGGAGCTGCATAGACCATAATGGACTAGTCTGCTAAGCACGTATACAACAGGGTTGTTAGGTAAATACCAACTTGCGCCATCTTCGTTGAAATCCAGGTACTTGTTGAAAGGTAAGCGATGTAGGCAGCATTTGGTACTACTTTATTTCATGACTGAGACACAGAAATAAACTAAGAGCTTTTGATCATATTCACTTATGTCTAAAGCCCCATGCCAGATGGAGCAATTTGTAAGTGATAATCCCGTTATATATGGAGTAATAGGTAAATAGGAACAGGCAGCCGACATAGTTAGGAAGGCTTGTCGAACGAGGTGGCAAGCAAACCGCCCTATACATGCCGAAGCACCACCTTTCTAGTCTAATAGGATAACAAAATTAGAAGTTACAGGATTTCATCATGAGCTGACATTGGTTAGAGAACCATTGGAAAACCTGGGAGTACTGGACAGCTGTTTCGTCCTAGCTTGGGACTCTTCATCAGCACGCACCCATAGGGGGTTACAAGGCGAGCTCGCATACCATTAAGCCACTGGGACCCGATCAAGTGGCCAACCCATGAATTCTAACTTCTGCCAATTCACGATATAGCACAACCACTAGCCACTGTCTTTGGCGAGTATTTGTCCTCACACCCGACCTGCTGCACCCTAGTGGTCACGACTTCCCACTGGAACCCCAGGTAACTACCTACCTGAATAGGGCCAGTCGCCAGTGAGCAAATCCTGTAACCAATCAACCAAATCCCTACAAACCAATACTTAAAATTAGAAGTTTTAGCTAATAACATGCTATTCATTTCCTTTATGAAATATTCCGTTACATGTATACAACACAGATTATTCTCACAAACACTTCTTACCCTGATTGTTCAATACATCTGGTTGTACATATGTTAGAGATGATTGAGAATTTACTAAATTCATTGGTTTACTTTCAGGTGGAGGAATATTTGGCACTGATGGTATTGAAGCATTAATGGTTGAAGCAGTTAATGAAACTCTCCATGGATCTACATGCGAATCGACCGGTTTATACATCCTTTGGTCAGAGTATTGTTCAGAGTATTTTCGTGGTAATGATCTATCCGTGTAGGATTTTTCACGTAAATCACTGTACATACGGGATTCTTCATCTGAATGTTCAGTGGATAGTTTCTAAAAAATAATCGAACAAAAGGAGAAAATATGATGAATTCGAACATGAACTTTATCATGATAGTCCATCCCCTGAAATTTCATTTTATTTCATTTTTATCAGATGGATCTCAGAGTGAAACAATCATATTTATTGAACAGTAATTCAAACAAAACTTATTCTGTACAATCAAATAAAAGGTTATTCGACAACTTTAAAAATTTGTTGACAAAATTCTAACTATTCAAGTAATGGTTTGTAGGGATTTGGTTGATTGGTTACAGGAGTTCATCATGAGCTGACATTGGTTAGAGAACCATTGGAAAACCTGCAGGGAGTACTGGACAGCTGTTTTGTCCTAGTTTGGGGCTCTTCATCAGTACGCGCCCACCGGGGTTCGAACCCAGGACCTTCTGATTACAAGGTGAGCCCGCATACCATTAAGCCACTGGGACCCGATCCAATGGCCCATGAATTCTAACTTCTGCCAATTCACGATATAGTGCAACCGCTAGTCTATGTCTTCGGTGAGTATTTGTCCTCACACCCGACCTGCTGCTTTTATTTTTCAGATATCTAGAAGAATTGAAGCACCACTATTATTATTAGTGCGACGCTTTCATTTATCAATCCCTCTACCCTATTAAATCACTTTTCAGGATGGACCTAACCTGAGCTATGACCATTACGTTTGAGCTTTTGTCTGTTGCAGTTTAACATATATCGACTTACTGCTTTGGCTTTCCATCTATTATGCAGAATTTCTTCGTCTCCGAAGTTCCAGGTGGAACATATGCCTACAGGGTGGAGTTGTTAGCCTCACAGGTAACCTCCCCTCTTTTCTAGGCTTAATACAGGCTGTGCGTCGGTGGCACAGCGGTTAGGACTCTCGCCGACTATGCACATGGTCCAGGGTTCGATCCCCTGCCGACGCACACTGATATCAACGGTCGGCCTGCAAAATTTGGGCAACCGATATAATATGCTGAGAATTGCATACTTGTACCAAAAATACGGTGGGGAATCAAGCTATAATCACAATCACACACAATAAGTATAATAGGAGAGGTTTAGGAATACGTGAGCCGGGAATTAAACCTGCATCTTCCGTATAGTTGACAAGCATGTTAACATTGAACCATCCAGGCACATTGTACAGAATTATGAAATACTAACTTATTTTGTATTATAGATTTTATGAAACTCAACAGCAACAACAACATGTGGATTAATGGACTTAGATGCCACCTGAGTTTTATTTATTCCTTGATGAGAACCATATGTAGGATTTCCAAGGTTTCAGTCTGCTATGCAGACAGACAGACATGGCTCAAAATCGTTGTCAGTGGCGCAGATGTATTCAGTCTCTTTAACCTTTCATATTCCTTTCTACCATTACTCATTCTGTTTCACTCTTATACTTATTTAAATTCTATTGATTCTCTTCTCTCATTTTCCTGTCTACCTTTGTGTGTTCTTTGGAACGTGGCAACTCGAACTGCTGCACCTCGGTGCCAAGTTCTATGTTGAATCCATCAACCAGCAAAACCAGCATGCAGACAGACCACTAACTAGCACAGGCATAAGAAACTAAAGCGGATGGATATGTAACAAACAGAATTTTGTCTGCCTTCTGTGTACATTCTGATTTCTTATTGTTTCGCTTTGCTGCAATGAAATAGTCAAATTTTGTTGAAAAATGATCAGCATGGGGGATTGGCTTTAGTAATGTCGTCAAACGAAATATTTTCATCTACTTGACAGTACCTAAATGGCTATTGATAAGACGTGGACCCTGGGACGTTACCAAGCAGATAACATTATTGAATGCTCATGAATTCGAAAGTCCCTATAACGACTTGTTCAGATGACAAGGGTTCGAAAATGACTTCTTATGTTGTTACAAATATAGCTTAGTGATAAATACAAATATGTACGTATGCCAAGGGGGACTACTTGTTAATTCCCTTTCCTAACAAATTTATCAGATAACGCCTACTCTGAGCTATGAATAAAAAAAACCTGATTCCTTCAGCATTTGTCTGGTAACTGTACCATGCACCGGAACATATATATATATGCATAACTTTTTTATTTGTCTATGAGTTTATTACTTGAAGAATAACTTACCCAGACTTTTTCACCTCTGTTTTCATCGCCTCGCATTGAATCAGACAATACAATATGATTCGATGTTACACTTGTTGGACTAAAATAATGATGAAGGGGAAGATAAAATAATAATAATAATAATAACAATCGGTTACTTTTTCGGATATGCAACGTTTGTGCTTCATGCTAATAATCACTTAGTGAGTGTTACATTTTTAGTGAAATCTGCTCCCAAATAACACTTTTTTTTAACAGAAAACCATGAAAGGAATAAACAGTTAGATGAAATCCATGTAGAGATTAGTGAAGTATGTCTTAAATACAAGAATGCAGATATATGTCTAATACGTTTGACCTTCAAAGAATACATCACAGATTACAACTATATTCCACTTCCTTCGTCCCCAGTGAATCTGTAGTATATGTTGTTGTTAGGACACAGTTACAGGAAGCAGGTTTCTCACATGTTAAACTGCGAGCCACACTTACTGTTTGATGGCTGGTAGTATAACCCAGTTGCCCAAATTGGTATTCGAACTCAGAACCACATGGTTGAAGATGAAATGCTTAAGTTATAAAACACAATGCATAACTCAGCTGTGTATATCTGAAATAATAATTGATGGGTAACTGACCAAGATTAATTAGGCTTTGAATAATGATAATGACTACGGGAATAGCAAACTTAGATACACTTATAATCAACAAAACGATAAGAACTCAAATTGGTAAGTATTCAACCATCGGATCGTGTATGTTCTACGACGAAGCATTCAACAGATTTTATATGTCAATGTAGTTGAAGAATGAACGATCAATTCATGGTTGTTTACTCAAAACCAACTCCATATTTTGGCGGGAGTCACCGATACTGCATTCATCGTTCCATCGTACGCTCTTCGTAAGAAGACGGAGAAATATTATCAGAAGTATTATTGTGATTAATTTTTATGACATTTATTCTTAGACCTTATGGTTTGTTCCATAATGGTGCAAGAATAAAGGATTCTCGAGTCACCAATCTGTGTTCCGTTTTTCGCGTTGGTTATTGCACATTGTTGCAGAAGGTCTTCTAAGAACAGCGTTAAGTCCAGTGTGGTTAGACCTGGATATTCACAATATATATTTAAGGGAAGAACGGCAAAAGTATGCCAGTGAATATAAGACGAAAACTGCACCAAAAACAATTTAGAAAAAGTAAACTGAGATTTCGGATTGAAGCGAAACTTCATACACCTTTCCCTTTTCATGAATTTGAATAAAGTGAAAACAATGATTGAATTGCTCGAGAATATCTTCCACTATGGCTAAGTAAAGGTGTATGTAGTTAAAACCATTAACAGTTCGATGTTGCACTATCTGGTGTAAACTGGCCACAAAGCCAGCCAGCGTTGAAGAATCCTTCTCTATCATCTACCGGGTGCCTAATAAATTGACAAACTCATCATCGAAGCACCGCATGCTCCAAACAGCACAGGCTATTGCAATTCGCCTCAAACAACCAGTGCTCTGTGTTCAAAAGAAGCAAGTCCAGACCCTACTACTGCCCTGACCGACCTTCAGTAGAGACTATAAACTCATGAATTTGTAATATTATCTTCCCTAATTTTTCTGACATTCAGCTTATTTTATGTTGATGCTATTGAGCTGTAATCTATCAATATTATTGATTCGATGTTATTTAAACAACATTCATGTTGTTCATAACACTAATTCATTCATTCACTATAATGTATATATAACTGTAGAGCCTGATGATGAAGTTATCGAAAAAAGTCCATTATGGATAAGATTTTATTTTTATACTTATCGAAAAGAGTATTCTTTGTTCAGTATCCATTCTTTAGAAAAAACTAGCCTATAACTAGTAGTAGATGACAATTCATATTACATCAGATGCATTACTGTTCAGCGGTCTAACAGAAGTTCTCCAATATTGTTATAACTGTAAAGTTAAATTTTGAGTTAATAAAGTCTCAAGAAACCTTATGGAGACGCTGACAATTAAACAGGAAGAGTGACTGGAAAAGTGATTGAACACCTGGTGCACCATTTCAACGTCCGTATCGTTTCCTGGACCAGTACTAAACGACAATACAGCACAGTTCTATACTAAGTAAATTTATTTCATATAACACAGTGATACAGTTGCAGCTGTAGAAGACAAGAAACTTGGTTACGGAATGTGTATTAGAAGTTTGATATCTCTACATAGCCAAATTATGTACAGCTTATCTGAAAATAGTCACTTCCATTGATCTTCCGTGTTGTTACTTCTAGCCTTCATATTGTGTTTCTTTGTCTTCTTTTCGTCTCTCCCATGTTTTGCCATAACACTGAATCATTTGCTTTCTTTGACGTAAAATCTATCTCTCCGCTATTTGATATTTTTATGGCGATGAACGTCTGTTTACATATTACTGATAAATCTTCTCAGTAACCCATGACACACAGTATTATTAACTAGATGACGTTTCGAGTACGGTAGACTGCTCATAGTTACATCACTGTGATTGCTACTATGCATTTGAATCATCCTACCGAAATGCCCAAATTCTACCCTCACATCAACAGATCATAACGTTTGTACGAATATCAATGATAACAAGATAACAGAAGAGAGATTACAAAAACTGAATAATTTCCCACTAAACCTAGAGCAGGTGCGTCAGTGACCCAGTGGTAGAATACCAATCAACCCCGCACATGATCCAGGGTACGATTCCAAGTCGCCCTACTCTTAAAGCTTGTCGGTAGCTCCAGTAAAGAGGAAAGGTTAAACGTGAGGCTCATCTCATAAAAAACACTATCACCGTTAAGTCAATACGTCAAGCCCAAAGTCTTATGTTCCACTTGGGATGCAATGGATTAAAAAAAAACCTAGGATGGAATGCAAAATAAGTATCTGAGGTTGTAAGGAAAAATGTCTATAGTTTGAAATTCTTATTACTAATTAAACTTCAACAACACCTTACATATGACTCATTATTTAAACTGCAATGCTTTGTCAAGGTCACTTAAAGACAGACGTGTTTTGAAGATAAATAGAAATGACACTTTTAAGCTCTTCGTAAAGATTAAATCTCAATGAAAAAATACTTTCATCATCACACGCAACAATTTATCGATTAATTAAATTACTCAAAAAAAAGCCTGTCTGAAATGAAAACTTTTCATGCTATTGAATCGAATTCACTCTATTTGAACTGTGTACTTTGTAAATTGATAATTTAATTCCGTGGATTACCCGTTCGCCTACATAAGTAGCTAGACAGAATACAGAATTCAACTGAGTAGGCTATGCAAGCTGAATGAGATTAGTTACACACCGCTTATGGCCTCGGTGTGAAACGAGTAAAATGACCGTCTAGTGTTAGAATCACTTCGATCTGGCTAGCAGGCACTACTGGTTGCTGTGATTGCTATCCAACTACTCATTTCTGTCAAATCAGTAGACTATAGCATCATGAGTTTTTCATTTCTTTTTTATTCATTTACATTCCCCAGTGGAACATAGGGCTTCAAGCTAGAAGCTTGAAGTTTCTGTAGCAGTGGTGATTATTTTTACAGGATGGGGTTGCTTGCCTCATGCCCAACATTCTCCCTTTACTAGTTTTACTACTGGCTTAACGAGGTGCAGGAGTGCGTCGGCCGGGGATCGAACCCCGGACCACCTGCGTGGTCGGCGAGAACTCTACCGCTGTGCTACTGACGCACAAAGGTCATTTTGAAGGAACTTATGTCCCTTCTGAGATTCGAACTCGTGTCACTCAGTGCTGCTGTCAGAGATGTTAACACTGAGCTATCTGGGCTATGAGTTTTTCATGCTACCGACTTAATTAATGCACAAATAAAATACTCCTTGTTATCAGTGGATAAGGTACCTCGCTAAACACTACTGGAAATTGTTCATTACAAAAATATTACTTATAGCATATAACATAAATTAATGAATTCTTCAACTTCTTTATAGTTGCTTGCCCGTAGATATTTTTCACAAAAAGGGTATCCTTCAAAGAATGTAAGTTAGCAGAATGAGTGGAGAAATAACTGATGATTGTATTTTATTCCACTCGCTTCTAATAATAGAATCCTATTATCGATTACTGAAATAAACCCTGTGGATAAGGGATACTTTCTTAGAAAAGCTGTAGCTCATCGAACTTAACACACCATAGCAACTAGTGGGACACATTTTCAAATCATGAGTATTCAGATAACATTATCAAGATTCAAATAATAAGTACGACTCATTGACAAGTAGATGGGCACACTACTATGAACAAGGCTCTACGAACTTTATCAGTAGTGTAGATAAGTTGTAATACAAATAAGTAATTCCATATTAGATAACTGTCCATAAATAATACGTCTGCTACTGTTGGAGATATTGATGATCCCACTGACACTCTACTCATTTACTTTTATACTTTATTTTGACATTTGAATACAGTCAAGGCTAAATATAATTGAACACCTAATATCATTTCATCAACCGAGAGCTTAATTCTGTTTTGGAGTTCAGGATCAATAATTCAGTTTATTCCTAACTGCCTCCGATGCTGTATCAATTGGAATATCAGTGTACAAACTGGTAATATCAAAACTAATCATTTTCTCATCTTTGTCTAATTGAATTTCCTTTGGTTTCTGTTTTTGTAACGTAGGAATCTGATGCTCGCTAGTGACTTGCTACAGGATGGAGTTTCCTGGAGTCAGTTCTAGTGAGAAGTCGTGACCAGTGAGGTCCAATTAGATGTCACGTGTGTGGATGGATGTCCCACCAACGACAATGGTTGGGGTCGCGCTAAATCACGAATTGGTAGAAGTTCGAATCCATGAGCCATTCATTGAATCGGGTCCCAGTGTCTGAATGGTATACGAGCTTGCCTTGTAACCGGAAGGTCCTGGGTTCGAATCCCAGTGGGTGCGTACTGCCGATGATTCCCAAGTTAGGATGAAACAGCAGCTGTCCAGTACTCCCTGGTTTTCAATGGTTCTCTAACTGATATCAGTCCGTGATCAACTCGTAAAAACATAACAAACCCTTACAAACCAAACTATAGGGAATTAGTTAAGTCTAGAATTACATTCCACCATAGCACTGAAGTTCTACACTTGATCTACACGATCTGGCTATCAAACACTACTGCTGGTTCAGGTGAATTGTTCCCAACTGCTCACATATCAGTCAGTAATCCTTATAGTATAATGAGGTTGTAATTTCCAGTTTTAATAATCACTCCCCACTTATTTTCGAAGAGATGTAGGAGGTCTTATAAATCATATCTATAATTTGTAAATTAATTTGTGATTTAAACAATTCGATAAGGTGAAATCTCAACACGGTTTGCTGAGATTGGAAACCAAGTTATTCGGATCACAGTACGTGATCTGCTTGATACCATAAGTAGGTAATCAAGAAAACAAGCACAAATACATATAACTGCATACCACAGGTTGATTGAGATGATTAGGTGTATAGCAGTCATATCACCTAGTAGTGCTTGCTAGCCAGACTGAGGTGATCAAAACACAGGACGGCCATTTCAATAGTTTGAGATCACTTTGATCTGGCTAGCAAGCACTACTGGATGATATTAGTGGTGGTATACAACTACTGATCATCTCAATCAATCAGTAGTATATAAGTTTTATGCAAATTAGTAGGTCTACTCTTTAAATTATTATGACAAATAGACCGATTTAATTTAAAGACTGTCATTTTAAAAAACCATAAGATGAATTCTCATGGATGATACAGGAGTGATTTGTTTGTCGAGTTTGACCACGGATTGACATCATTTAGACAACCATTGAAAACTATAAGGGAGTACTGGACAGCTGCTTCATCCTAATTCAGGAATCACCGACAGTAGGCATACACCGCCAGGGTTCGAACCCAGGACCTTCCGGTTACAAGGCTAGCGAGCCCGTATGCCATTCAACCACTGGGACCCGATTCAATAACCCACAAATTCTAACTTCTACTAATTCGTGATTATAGTGCGACCATCCATCCTCACATCCCGACCGGATGCACCTTACTGGTCACGACTTCTCACTAGAACACTCCAGGAAACTCTGTCCTCTAGCAAGTCACTAGCGAGCATCAGATTAAATTTTTTCAACAGTTGATTTGTAAGGATTTGATTTGCTTTTAGAGTTCGAAATCCCAGTGGGTGGTGTACTGCCGATGATGATTCCCAAACTAGGATATAAACAAGTGTCCCTGGTTTTCAATGGTTCTCTAACTGATGTCGATCCGTGATCAAATTCTAAAACAAATCAACTCTTGAAAAATAAAGGTGATTTATTTAGTATACTTCAAATAACAAATGCAAACTCTCCATGTTGATTTAGATTCAATAAAATGAGAAACATTAACCAACGTGCTTACCTTAAATCAAGTTTTCCCAATGATAAATTTGATAAGTTCGATACAAGACTATGTTGACGATCAAGCTAAACAAAATCAATAGATTAAAATGACAATTTAGCATAACCTATAATTACATCATTACTACCATTATTATTATTATTTGAAAGAAACAAGTTGTGATGATAGAAGTCTTAACACACTTTACTTGAACAATTATCGTAATCATTTGAAATGCGTGTGATTTGTAAGAGCTTAGGTGATATAGGAGGAGGTCAAGGTTTGGGGCCATAGTGATTCGCTTAAATTCACTTCTTATCTTACCTTCCATAAATTAATTATGCTTTCAGCATTATCCTTTAATCTCCTCATTCATTTCTTTACGGCATCACCATTATTCCATAACTACATATAGAAAACTAACATTAAAAGAAAAGTAAACTCATCTTTGTACCTTTAAAATATAAACGCAATCCATTCAGTGAGGAGTTTACCTAGAATAATCTGTGACGAACTTTAGATTCTCCGTGAATTCTTCAGCGAAAATGGATGTCCACAGTTATTCCTAGATAAAATTATGAAACTGCCCCCCCCCCCCCGTTTGGGAAAACAGTGTATCGACAGCTCCAAGAAATCTACTCGCCTTAAAAATGTAGTTTTGCAGTTGTAAAATAAAGCTTAAATAATGGCATAAAAAGCATTCATTGCACAAGAATTGTGCTATCATTTCATAATTCAACCAATACTACATTCAAGAAATAAGAACAAATTAACCTATTTCG
Organism: Trichobilharzia szidati; assembly: GCA_944472155.2. NCBI lineage: Eukaryota > Metazoa > Platyhelminthes > Trematoda > Strigeidida > Schistosomatidae > Trichobilharzia > Trichobilharzia szidati. The sequence continues at coordinate 93,929,218 of OX235271.1, read as the reverse complement.
CCTCCTACAGAGCCTGTTAGATTGGGCGTACAACTAAGCATGTTCATTGTTGAGTCACCGAATATCATCTTGCATGGATAGACAATGGGTGAACAAAGTTGATTCGTAGCTTTGTTCTAGTACATCTTGACGATAATAGGAATAGAATTGATGTGTTTGCAAAGTGCTGAGAGTTATTAACCGCATTCCTACACATCGTAATTCTCCTCTAAGACTTCATTATTCCCATGTAGCAGAAAACACTGGAACCCAACCAAACCTGTGCATTTAGAGTAAATGTATATAGCCAGCCACTTATCTTGCCTTTGCCATCGTCAACATAAATACAAATTACCAGTCCTCCGTTCCCTTCTGATAGTGATAACAAACCATTGTTAGTATAACCATCATATTAAACTGATCATTCATTTATTCTTCTTCTAAATTTTATTCACACAAACTACAGTTTACGTAACGACCTGTTTTAATTTTAATGATTTTACGGTGGAATTGTTCCTACCATTCAATTTTCACTCTAATTTTCTTGCTTGATCACCTCAGCCCTCTAAATATGTTGATTGTTAACAACATTATCACTATTAGAATAGTAACTTGAGTATCTCACTGAAAATGCTAACTGAAAGGCAAAATATTTCTGCAGTCAAATTGTAGCTCCTTCCTTTTCTTATACACTTTTAACTTCTTATTAGGTCAGTCGAAGTAAAGTATTGCATTCAGAATTGATGCGTGACGGTGTCCAAGTATCGATGAAGATGATAAAGCCTATCATCATGGAGTGTTTTCGCGCATAGTATGGCAAATGCCACAACAAATATAAACACCTGTGTAAAACACCCAAGTGTAATATCTGATATGATTATTACAGCATTCCTCTAAACACAATACAACATCATATAAGACCAACTACTAGCTGAGGAAACGCAATTCGTAGTTGTTCGCCTCCTCTTCATACCTCTATTCAAGTATACTGAAACAAAAGTGTGTTAAGTTTGCTTTCTTATAACTTATATACTCATTCAATCATAAGATTTATTAATTTTCGAAGTGAGGACAGGAGTAAGACAAGGCTGTCTACTATCGCCAATGATTTTCCTGATTGCAGTAGATTAGATAATGCGACAAGCAGTGGGCAATGAGGAAATAGGTATAAAATGGACTCACACAAGAAAACTTGGAGGATCTGGACTTTGCCGATGATATATGTCTGATTCCCCACAAACTGGAACATTTGCAAGCGAAAAGCAACAAGTTGGCACAAGAAGCATCAAAGATAGGAGACTTCAAGTGAACATAGAGAAAACAGAAGTGATGAAGATTCCTGGCCAACACCACCAACAGCCAACAATCAGCATAAATGGAAGGAACAACCTCTTTTACCTACCTGGGAAGCATCGTTTCAACTACAGGCGGGCGGAACTGACGAGGATATCAAAGCAAGAATCGGAAAAGGAAGACAAGCTTTCATTACTCTCAAGTCTGTGTGGAGGTCAACAGCATTCAGCATCAAAAATAAGATCCAGATTTTCAACAAAATTAGGTGGTCGAAATAAAATACAAAAGCATAAGTGCAAATGAGTCAATATGAACTACTTTCTTTGTGTTTTCAGGTTCAATTCGCCTTTCCATTTGGTTGATTATGTCAAACCGAAGTGCTCGGTCTCTGTTGACATTTCGTCCCCTAGCTAGTACGAACGCTCTGACGATGTCTGAGGATTACAGTGAAGTTATTTTTGGCTAGTAGTGACTGGCGGTGGAATCCAGGCAGAGTACTCGCCAATCTGTGAAGGGTTAGAGTCTCAGTGGGGACGTCACCACTCACTCACTGGGAGTGCAGGTACATCCAGGACGAAATGCACATCTTAGATTCCACTGCTAGTCACTAGCAACTGAAATGGACCGTTTTAGTCTGAACATGGGCATCAAACTTTGGCAAGCGTAACTGTGTACTACTACTACACGTAATCGCAACCTGATGTGCTTCTCATAAGCAAAGTTCCAGCTACCAGCAGTTTTGACACTTCAGAGATAACAACCACTGAATCTGTGTGTGTGGTGAATGGCAGAAGAATGTAGTGAATATTTTCACGAGGAAAAATTGTTTAAAATGATCAAATTTATTCTAAAAACTGCCTACACTTCACTTTTCCATACGCTGAAATGTACTATTTTCACATACTTTAACGCCATTCAAAACAGTTTTTTAATTGTTAATGGTAAGTGCTTTTACGAGTTGATCACGGATTGATATCACTTAGAGAACCACTGAAAACCAGGGAGTACTGGACAGCTGCTGTTTCATCCTAACTTCAGAATCATCGGCAGTACGCACCCACTGGGATTCGAACCCAGGACCTTCCGGTTACAAGGCAAGCTCGTATACCATTCAGCCACTGGTATTGAATTGAAACATATCTGCTTTTTCTTCTATTTGCCACATCTCAATGTTCAGAGTGTTGGCATCATCATGAACAGAGAAAAATCAGAAGTACTAGAGTTGGCTGGCCTACATCATTGTAGTACAGAACTACTACTGGCGTTAAAACAAAGTGGTGAGAACATAAGATTGCCTAGGGGATGGAAGATTTACTGGAGTTCTTCAAACAGGTGTTCGATATTTCCGATCACCTAACATCAAAGTGTCAAATTACCCACTGAATTCTAACTTCAACTTTACAAGCTAGTAACAAAAATTGATTCCTGTGAAATGACAACAAACTATATTTACAATAAATTTATCAAAAAGGAGCATTGTGATGAAAGTCAAAAATTACCAGGCACCTGTTTCGTCCTAGTTCTGAGACACTCCATCAGTGGGTACCCACGATCCCACGGGGGGGATCGGACCTAGGACTTTCAGGTTACGAGACAGGCTTATTGATTACTCAACCACTCAGACGGAATCCAGTGGCCCATGAATTTTGACTTCTGTTAGTCGGCGATTTTTTAGCGCCCAGTTAATCCCTGGTTTTGAATGGTTCTCTAATAGATACCAATCCGTGATCAAGCTAAAAATTAATTCAATTTCTACACACTGACACTTTAAAATTATGATGGAAATTAAGATTGAAGTGTACTTACTTGTGTAATACTCTGTCTAAGATTGGTGAGTGAGGTTTCGGAAGACTGTGAAGGCAGCATCTTTGGAGTGTATTGTACACGCCCGGTAAACGCTGGTGGTTTAGGCGGTGGCGGTGGACGTTGTACACCGGGATTTGTTCCATTCTGCACTACACCACGTCCATTTTGAATACTTTTAAAAGATAGTGCAGGATTTTTACTCTGAGAAGCTAACAGATCAGCCAAGTTGACAGTAGGCAATTTATCTTCACTTTTAATTTCACGTATATTCAAATCTGGATATTTCACTTTAGAAGCTTGATAATAAAATTAGAAGATAAATGATACAAAATGAAAGTTAGTTTTATGACAGCAACTAATAGTCTGTTGTTTTTCAGTTGGACATGTTGACGTTTAACTTGATCAAATAAAAAGTGAGATCTGCATCTGGACTTCGCCGATGATATATGTCTGATTCCCCACAAACTGGAAGATATGCAAGTGAAAAGCAACAAGTTGGCACAAGAAGCATCAAAGATAGTAGGGACTTCAGGTGAACATAGAGAAAACAGAGGTGATGAAGATTCCTGGCCAACACCAACAGCCACAGCAACAACAACAGACAACAATCAGCATAAATGGAAGGAACCTGAAAGAAACAACCTCTTTTACCTACCTGGGAAGCATCGTTTCAACTACAGCTGGACAGAATTGACGAGGATATCAAAGCAAGGATCGGAAAAGGAAGACAAGCTTTCACTACTCTCAAGTCCGTGTGGAGGTCAACAGCACTCAGCATCAAAAATAAGATCCGGATTTTCAACTCCAATGTGAAGTCAGTGCTACTCACTACACGGATCAGAGACTTGTACTGCGCGTCATAAAGAGCATCTCAAACAAACTACAGACCTTAATCAACAGCTGTCTTCGCTCAATACTCAAGATCAGATGGCCGGCCAGAAAAGATCAGCAACAGAGATCTCTGGCAACGAGCGAACCAACCAGGAACCGATTGTGAAACAAATATGCAGGAAGAAATGGAGGTGGATTGGCCATACTCTGAGGAAACCATCAAGTGACATCACTAGACAAGCCATTGCCCGAGTGGAACCCGAAAGGGAAGCGGCGAGTTGGTCGTCAGTGAAAGGGTGACTTGGAGAGGTCATGTGAAGAGGAGATGAAAATGTGTGGGCAGACTTGGAGCCAGGTGAAGACTCTAGCAGAGAACCGAACGCAATGGAGACGCACGGCTAAAGCCCTATGTTCCTCTAGGAATTAAAGGAAACAATAATAATAATAAATAAATAAAAAGTGACAAAAGAATGTTAGTCAACATGATGTCCACTACGCACAAAGGTTTATCTGCTAAGGAAAAGCCGTTTATCATGTCAAACTATACAACGGTGACTAATTGAGTATCAATGAAGGATTTAGCACAGAAGTGCAACCGTTTAAGTTGTCAGACTCAGTGTGGCACACAAAGGTAGAGAAAAAGAATTATAATGGGCAGAAATGTACGGCAGGAACAATAATAACATATGGAAACATGGTGATTTAGTGTGGATTTCAGAGATTACACAGAGTGAATGCATGTATGCCATTGAGAACGATTTTGAGGTTAGGTGGAACTCTGTTGGCAAACCAACTAAAAACCTATTGCCCTACAAATATACCAAAGGAAATGCAGATGGATTGGACACACACGCTGAGGAGACCGTTGAGTGACATCACGCGCCCGACCCTCCAGCGGAACCCGAACAAGAATCGATGAGCTTGACAATTCCGAGAGTGACATGCAGGGGATAATTACGAGGAGGAGATGAAACCTTATGGGCAGTCATGGAGTCAGCTAAAAAGCACTCAAGATAGCAGGATGAAATGAAGATGTGCTGTTGAAGCTCTTGTTCCACTCGGAACTCAAAGGAGTAATAATAATAATACTGCCTGTGATGTCTTCTGCAAACATTACCATAATTCTAACAAGAGGAGAATGCATTCTCAAAACATAAGTAGGTTTTCCCTCCAAGCTTTCATTAGAAGCCTCTGCATATTGTCTGTCTTTCACCACCCTAAAATAAAATATCATCTTAACACTCTAAATCAACAAGGTCCTTTTTATTGGTAAGCCAGCCAACTCCTTGGAAGTCAAAACCAAACAAGATTACTTAGTCGCCTGACGTTGTACTAGATAAGCGGTGTTTCCACTGGATCATTGAGCCTACCCGCGGTCAACCTTAATCAGCTTGTGATAAAGGACGTTCCACACGCACACACATCATTCAAGAGTATTCTACCAGCACTGTTAAGCTATATTAGAAGTAACTCCAGAACCTTGATATATACCATCCTTTTTATGCTACAAACAGTAGTGTGTTTTATGCAAGTTACTTCTAGCAGTCAAGAATTGATTCCAGTCTTTACTTCTGAAAATACCATCATACCAGACGTGTCAGTTATTATGATAAATATAAAAAGGGCGTAGAATTAAGGCGCACACACACTCACATAGAGTGGTCAAAATTGCTACACTTTACATCCACACAACAACTAAGAGATAATAAAACGAAAGACAACGACAAAGACATGAAAATAATACAACCAAAAGTCCAACAATGAATTTAGGATAAGAGACGATAGGAAAGTATAAGATTATAATAATTTAAAAAATGAATACATAAGCACTACTGCGATCAAAAAGAAAAGAGAAAAACACTGTCACCCTATAGTCCATAATCATACGGCCAATAATTATGTAAACAAAAACTCGAACCAATATGTGCATGCACTAAAGAATGCGGCATGTGAACTAGCAGAGAAAAGTAGTTGATGAATAAAAACAGTCACATGCTCACTCTCACGGGGTAAATTCCTCAAAAAGAACAACCTCTAACTTCCGTATTTCTTATGGAATATTTTCATTGAAATATGAGAGAAGTTACGACACCGGTCAAATTCATGAAGCATTCACAAACCCAGCTACTATATAGCTACGAATGTGTTAATAGCAATTTCCGGTACACTGCTAATTCAGGGGATATATCACTCTGAGCGTTAAGTAAATTTAGATTGTGAAAACAAATGCATATAAAATGTTGACAATAAAAGAGGTAGAGTCATTACTTAGCCCTAAGTAGTTACCTTGAAGTTGAGAGATACCACGTTTGGCATCCGTTTGATTTGACGACGTTGTGACTGCTTGAATAAGCAGTGGTGGGTAGCGCAAGGCAAAGTCTTTCATTCCTTTGACAAGCATTTTCGGCTCTATAGTTATAGTTTTCGCTGCATCCCACTTGATGAAAAACGAATGTGTTAAAAGAAAAGAAAAATCGTAAGAAAGGTGAATATGTGTGATACGTGTAATCAAATATCTGTTTAACTACACTGGATAATTTTATGGTAGACAGCACTCAAATTATGTAATACCCTCGATCATATAGCTGGTATTCTACGAAATTTACTGACTATAATGACAAGGGACACCAGTTCACTCACTACACGACAGTAAAATTCAGGTAATTAGATTAGAAGTCCTCTTTAAACATAAAATAGTGCCATGATTTATCGAAATGTTACAGGTAAATGACCGGTCACATAAAGGAATTATATACACATATACGGGCCAGTCTACAGAAAGAAACTACAAAATGTATGAATAGTGCAGTTCTGTTGCATTAAATGGATAACTGTTATCAAATAAAATTATACCAAAATCTCTTTCTGACTCCTTGTGACGTATCATTTTCCTTTTAGTCCGACAGGACGGAGTCGTAGCATATTGGTTTAGGTACTTTCGAACCTCCCTCTATCCATCGAGCCTTGTACAGCGAGATAGTTCCATAGAAACTTACAGGACAAGTGTGACTTATTATCAGGTGAAAATAAAAACAAGTGGTTGTTTAAAAACAATTCGTACATTTCACGAAAAGGGTACTACTGTCTTCAAAATGTAGCAGCAAGTGAAGGCGTTAAACACATGAAAACCTAATCCATGTATTCCTTGCATAACACCAAGCTTAACAACGAATTTTATTCCTTTCCATCATACTATTTAGTCATCTGACAATAGCATCTATCACCTTTATAATCAATACATAAAGTATGTGAATATTTTCTACATCGATATTAAATCGTTTATGGGTGTATGCAACCAACATAATCCAACGAAATATTATGACGTCATGTTACCTCATCAATGTGTTCTTGCTCTGTTCAACTTTACCAAGTAAAATAATTATCTGAAGATATATACATATCCACTTGTGTTTACCCAGGTTCCGAATAAAGTCACCATCCTTATTATGAACAACCCTACTACAGATTTCACACTATTAAAAACCATCCCAGTATTTCTCATGGTTTATCTCTTAACTGGTACACAACATTCACCCTCAAATATGGAGGTTGTAGGGATGATTAGAATGTTTTAGTGGTAAGTTTCCTTACGATCCCACATCAATCGAAAAAACCTCCCTCACACCACAGGGCACCTTGTCCTAGTTTCGCACTCTTCGACACTCAGCAAACATGACCCAATTAAGTATCGAGCCAAAAATCATCATGTTGTTACCAATCAATGGTTTGAAATCAAATGACGAGAGACAAAGAGACGAAGCTGAGAAATAGAGAGACTGGCAAGTGTCAAACCTTTAATAGGAATGTTCATAAAATTCATGTTGAAAATGTAATAAAGTACTACTATTCTTCATGAGAAATCACACATAAAATCCCCTATGCATACATGACCCGCCATGTATAGAACCTAAAACCTCCAGTTTACAAGGACAGTTATTTGACCACTCAGCTACAGGAAGCAATGGGACCCAACAATGATCCAACAATTCTAACTTCTGACAATCTGTGATATATAGCCCAACCACCAGTGAATGTCATCATCGAGTGTCTGCCTTCACAAACAATCTGGTAGAAGTGGACGACAATATTCAGCACTTCCCCATGTTTCACTGGCTGTCTCATCGCTATCATACTTGAAAACAATAGAATCCGTGCAAACCAACACTTTAAATTAAAACCGTCAGTTCACAAAATGGTCATGCTACCACTCAGCCAATCAGTCGACATTCAATGACACTTTTTACTTGACTTCAGAATGAAGTGCACTATTTGAATAATTATCATACAACATACTTCACCTCTCATTTTAATTTCCTATAACTTATTCCATACATAAATTTTCTCATAAGTGGACTTTCTCAAGAAATAACTGATACCTTGAAATTCTCTTCAACTAACTTTCACTTCGTATGTATGAGAAAATCATACAACATGAAGTTCGACTAATACTCTTACAACGAAGATACCACAGCTTTGTATGAAGATTCCCGCCATTATATTTCCAAAAACCTTTCTTTCTACTATTCAGGTGTGTCATATTTGTCAGAAATACTTCATCGTGCATGCAATCGATGTAAACGGGTGAAACATGTAAGTATATGGTCGATTCGGAAGTAGAAAGAACATTGAAGAATGTCCTGTTGTGAACTCACCTACAACATGATCCTTGAAATCATCAATGGCTGAAAATGAACAATGTATCAGTCTTCGTAACAAACAACACTGAATAAAGTTGGATGCTGACAAGTGTACCGTACCCTCTTACCTCAATCAAAACTACATTTCAAACGACACACTGTTATTGAAGGCAAAAGTGAAATACAAAACTTATAAAATGCACAGATGTTCAAGTTAAAACTAGATGTGATCCGTCACATCAAACAAAAATCTATTCCTCTTCTTCTTCCATATTACTACTCTTTGTCATCACTTCCTCTCTCGCCTGAACCTCTCCTCACTCTCTTCTCTTGCTTTGTGTGCTCGAACAACTCGAACTGCTGCACTTCTCAACAACGTTCTATGCTGAAATCAGTCAGTCAAATGTTTCACAGGACTGCAATACGAAATATCAACAACACACACATAGAAAATAATGAAAAATGTAACAGAAATCTATATTACCTTAAAAATAGCATCTTTGAGAATTTGTAAACAATTACTCTTGTCCACGGGGGACAGATCAGAGTCGAAGCCATTCTCATCCAATAGTATTATACCATCAAATTCACCTCTATTCTCCCAAAGCTTTTTAAATGTACTATTCAGTTTTAAGTAATCAGAGATCGTATTTACAGTAGCTCTAAAATTTTAAAAGTTAACATAGAATATACACTACCAAAACATAAAATCATATAATCATTACCAGTTAACTCTAAACTTTAACAAAAATAGTAATAACAGACTTCATTTTTCATTGTTACTGTCATACACAGATATTGTCTTATCATCAAATACTATACAAATAAAAACAATAAATGAGATACAATGCTTGTTTAAGTGTTTGTGTAGGCGTGTCACTTGTGACTTTGCAAGGAGGAACATAAATAATGCTCATCATCTGTTCAACAAGTATGGCATGACGAAGTATTAACACCCCACACTGACAGTCATTCTATTCATAGGCTAGTATGATTAAACTACGAATGACCTTTATCATCGTTCTGATGTGAAAACAATAAAGAATTAAAGTCGCCAACCTACTAGTCAAAAATGTATTTATTATATAATACTTATTGCTGCGCATGTCACAATTAAAATCAAAGTCGATTAAGACAGAATAAAACAGTAATTTTGCGCACCGTTTAACAGTTAGGATTTCTAACCCCCACCCACGAGGTTACGGTTCGACTCTGAGTGCAGGAGCCACTTCTCCCCACTGACAGCTTAGTCGTCAGAGCATTAGCCCAGTAAATTAGGGGCCGAGAGTTCATGAGTCGGCGACTCAGTGATAGAATCTTCGCCAACCGCCCACGTCGTGCGCACCGACACACTTCTAAACCTCACTTAGCCCGTGGTAAGCGCTTTAATGAGGAAGGTTAGCAACACCACCCAGCAAAAACTACACCAACTTTAAAGCTTAAGCTTGAAACCCTACGCTACACCCTAAATACAAAGGAATGAAAATAAAACTAGGGGTAACATTCTCATCCCGCGAACCAGTAACCTTAGATTGGATGTTTGTCAGCATTACGGTGAGCCACTACAGCGTCGCTATATGTACCAGTGGTCATCATTCCAACACCAGGCTATTTGCTTCGTGTAATTTTAGAGGTCAAGGCAGAAATTCAAAACATTTGATTTAAAATGTCTGCAGCAACACATAAGACTGAAGCTAGACCCCTTCTCTGAATAATTATATTCAATGACCAACACTTTTGCATTCGCCTGCTTAAATCAATGAACACTACCTGATTTTCTATCTACCACAACTGATGAAATCTTCTCCATTTCATATTGTTTTAACAATTCAATGATATCTTTGTATGATAATCTACAATTACCCCCACATTCTAAATAGCTTTCAACCTACTACTATGCACTTTTAGAAAATAGAAAAATGTAGTGCAGAGTGAGTCAGAGAGTGTTTCAGACTGAACAATATTACGTTAAGTGACATGCTGTCGATTACTATTTTACTCAGAAATTGTGTAAAAGGAACATGTATTCAGCAATAAAACAGACTGAGAATTATATAATGTGTTTAAATGTGTCGTCCAGAATAAAGAGATGATTATTATTTTGCACCGAGCATGGAATGACAATCAAATCTATAACCTCAACTTCATCGACTCTGGAAAAACTTTCGACAGCGTTGACTGTGAATTAATCTATAAACAGCTTCAACACTACGGACTATTCTAAACCTTTATCAACCTCGTTGTTCAACAGCTATATGAACACAACATATGTCAAGTGATTCAGAATGGAAAGCTCAGCAAAGCCTTTGGAGTGAAGACAGACAAGGCTACTTACTATCACCGATGATATTCGTGATTGTGGTCGATTGGAACATGCAGAAGACTATGAGGAGCGAGAGGACAGCAGTACGTAGGGCCGACAAGAAGACTATAGAAGATTTGAATCTCGCGGGCAACTTATGTCTGACGTCACAAAAACTCGAAGATCTACAAGCGAAAACCAACAAGTTGGCGGCAGAAACAGCGAAGACAAGACTTCAAGTGAACATAGTTGAGAAAGAGGTAATCAAGATACTCAGTCACTACCACCAACAACAACAACTGACCACTATCAACAAGAGAAATTTGGAGGAAGCCATTTCTTTCACTTATCCAGACAGCAGTGTCTCGACTACAAATGACATGGATGAGGAAGTCACAGAAATGAGTCTGGAATTCTGCGGCACTCAGTACGAGGAAAAATATTCACTTTTTCAACACTAATCTCAGATCAGTGCTTCTGTATCATTCAGACGCTTGGCGCGTCACGGAAAGCATTTCTGACATGTTTCAGAATTTAGTAAACAGCTGCCATTGCTCTATACTGAAGACAAGATAAGGAGGAAGAACTAGCAACAAAGAACTTTGGAAACGAACCAACCAAGAACCTATCGCCAACAAATACGCAGGGAATGGAGATGGATTAAACATACGCCGACAACACTGTTGATTGACTTCACATAAGCGACATGGAGTAATCGGGGAGTCAGCTTAAAACGAATGCAGAGAAGAGAACGAAATGGGATGTGGTGCTGAAGCCATGTGGGAATAATAATAATAATATTGAGTCCACTACCATCTTCAGTCAAGTTGGAGAATTTAGATAAAAGCACTGAATTGGATATTGTTGTTTAGACAATATTCAAGTATTGGTTTTGTAGGGATTTTGTTTGATTGCATGGAGGATTTCATCATGAGCTGACATCAGTTAGAGAACCTCTGGAAAACCTGGGAGTACTGGACAGCTGTTTCGTCCTAGTTTGGGACTCTTCATCAGTACGCGCCCACCGGTATTCGAATCCAGGACCTTCTGGTTGCAAGGCGAGCTCGTAGACCATTAAACAATAGCAAAAAAAGCACTACAGCAAAGAAAGTAACCGAATTTTTGTTAAATTTTTCCGCAAACCTTCTGGGGGGAAAACAAACTCCATTCTGGAAGAAATGCTTGAACAAACATGAATATCCAAAAACAATTCGGAAGAATCTCAGGCGAAGCAATATATCTACCAATTCACATACATTGAAACACCACACTCTTAACAATATTAACACTGTCTGTCCCCAATTACCAAAACTCAAATTCAATCTCTGCAGTACTACTCACCCATTCTCTATGGAACAATAAAACATATGTTCGAGAACTACGTTTCTATTGGAAAGAACCAATAATTTCGGTATGACGTTAATTAAAAGTTTTTCAAGCCTATAAACATCAAGACAGTCTTCCCTTCATGTTCTAAAAGGTATATAGGTCTAATCATGTACCAGCCTTCTTAATCTGAATCCCTACCTTACTAGGTCAATGTAAATTCCGCAATGTGCCTGGAAACGTTAATAACCCTCAATACAAAAGTAAAGTTTCACAGTTTAATTAATCAAATAAAAAAACATTTAGTTTCAAGCTAGTGTGATGATGCAAACCGTTGAAAATCAACTGTTGTTTTAAATTGCTGTCTCCATCGTATGTAGACAAAATTCAGATATCGTAATTCCAGACGCATAATGGTACTACTCAGTTGTTCAAACCCAAGTGAATCAGAGAGGCTCTGAGCATGCGACCCACTGTTGGAAAGTTCAATGTTTAGATAGACAGCCTATTGGCCGATAAATATTTCAACAGGGATTGGATAATTCTCTTCCTCATTGGTTAATTCAACGATAATAACATGAGACATGACATGGCCGTAGAAATTTATCCAACCATGACTTACAGATGAATGTAAAAGAAAACATATGCTAATCTAAGTTACTTACCCACGTTGTAAAATATCACAAGGAATGTTGATGATGTTCTCGAATGCTATATGACATTGTTCAAATTCAGATACTGTACGGACATCCATCAGAAGGAAATTTTGTTGCTTCTTAATAATCTCTGCCAAGTCATTCGATTGTACCCATCGAGGGCTGATTGTGGGAGGTGGTTTCTCTATTTACCATAATTAACATAACCATAATGCTCAACAATTGAACTTACCTGGTTCAAGATCAGGCGGGGATTCATTAGATTTCTCTGGTTCAGGTACAGTTGGACTTTTCAAACTCTTATATCTCGCCTTTAGATTGACATGCAAAGTTTCAGCACGTTCAACAGCACATAGTAAATCATCTTTAAGTATTATCTTTAAAGAAATAATAATCAGTAATTTAGGCATGTTGAAACTTACACTATCTTTTTTACCTGTTATTTGTCTTAATTTGTCATAGTACTCAAAGTATTTCATAAAGAGTACATAGGCACGCTCTTCATCATGCTCCCAAACTTCATTAGCTTGACATTTTATCAAAGACATTTCACGCTTAAGAACTTCAGGTGCAGATGATCGAATATTTATTTTTGAAAGCTTTTTCAACTCCTCCAAGGAGGTAGCTAGGTATAATTTCTTCTTGTTCATTTCATATATATATTTGATAAAGAATCTCAAAAAGGGAATCTTTGGAAAAAAGAAATACATGAAAGAAACCGAACCTTGAAGATGTCAATGCGATAAAAATAAATAAAAATTGAAGCAACATTAGGCACACGCATTACATATGTCAATAAAAACTTGAAGTATGGAAGGTATGCTGAAATTATCAAATGAATCAAATGAGAACTCATCAAATAGTTGAGTGATTGGGTAAGTGAGAATTCCATTATGGGGAAAATTTATTTTGATAAAGTCTCACAGTGTTATGCAGTAATATTTACTGATGACATTTCAGGCATAATTTATTGCCCATATTTATATAAACTTGATATGATAGAATGGAATTATACTCTACCAAGGCACCCATGTACTATTCTTATAAGTACGTGATAATTAATCACACTTTTGTGTGAAGACTGATGATACGTAGCTACTCAAAACATCACAAGTGAAACAAGGTATGAACTGGCTTGGGCCGGGGTGCAATAAATGCATAGAGGTGTACTTATTACGCGCAGTAATCACCGGTAAGTCTACTGTATGCATTATCTATGGTACAATTAGCAGGATGAAAACAAATACTGATAAAATGCATGAATGAATGTACATTTTCCTATAGTTTAAAGATGTTAGACCGTCAAACTACAGATGATAATTTTGAGTGTTTTGATCAAATAGTCTTGAAAATTGATATAAAATATTGAGATTTTTATACATAGTTTTCTTCATTCGTCTGTGTTCCCAGTGGAAAATAAGGCTCAAAGCTGGAGCTTCGAAGTTTCAAAAGCGGTTTTGTTTTCTACGGGTGGGAATGATCGCTTCCTGTCCAACCTTGGCTTTTCATCGAGCCTACACAAAGGAAACAAATATGTCCGACGTACCTTTTCTGACTGCATATCCGCTTTTAACTCTGTATCCAGATGTATTTTGTTAAATAAACTGACACAAACTGAGTCCTGGGTTGTTAACTGGTCGCATCCTTATTTTTCTAACACAATGAAGTATGCTGTATACAGAGAAAAATGTCTCTCTACCTTGCTTACTGAAAGTGGAGTCACTCAAGGGGCTGGTCTCTCTCATCTTCATTTTTCTTTCTTCTTAAATGAATCGCCTCTTTCAGAAGAAATCAACTTCGTTAAATACGCTGATGTTTTGATGGTTTCGTCACCAATTGCGTGCCGATCTGACTGTTCCAAACTTAATAGCTCTTTGTTGAACATCAACCAGTGGTCTAAGCTAAGTGATCTTATGTATGGCGACGAAATCTCAGCACGGATCCCAAAAGCTCGAGCTGCTTTCGCTAACTTACACCATCTCTGGCGTAGGCGTGATATCCGGCTATCAACCAAGGGACGTGTGTACTGCTCAGCAGTTCGCTCCGTCCTTCTCTATGACTCTGAAACATGGCCAATACGAGTTGAAGACATGAAAAGGTTGACTGTTTTTGATCATAGATGTCTACGATCTCTTTCTCACGTTAGGTGGTATAATAAGGTAAGTAATGTTGACGTTAAGCGTAGTGTTGGGCATAGCGGTTAGGACGCTCGCCGACCATGCACATGGTCCGGGGTTCAATCCCCGGCCGACGCACTCCTTTACCTCGCTAAGCCAGAACTAAAGCTGGTGAAGAGGAAAGGTTGGGCATGAGGCTAGCAACCCCATCCTATAAAAATAAACACTGCTACAGAAACTTCAAGCCTCTAGCTTGAAACCCTATGTTCCACTGGGAACGTGAAGGAATAAAATAATTTAAAAAAATAAAAAAATAAATAGGCGTAGTGTTGGGCAAAGAGGGAAAATCAATCGAAGAGGCTATAAAGTTACATAGATTGAGATGGCTAGGTCACGTGCTACGCATGCCTAACCATCGCCTCCCCCGACGAGCATTACTAGCTGATATAGGTGCAGGTTGGAAAAGAGTAAGTGGTGGCCAAACAAAAACATAGCATCAATCCATGAAATCCTTGACAGTTAAACTGAGTCAGGTAGGGAGATACAGACTTCCGGGTTGGGACCCGCCCTCGGGACTCTAAGAATCAATGGCTGGAGGCAATAGGTGACATGGCTCAAAATCGTTGTCAATGGCACAGATGTATTCAGTATCTATAATCTTTCATATTCCTTTCTACCATTACTCATTCTATTTCACTCTTATACTTGTCAAAACTATTGATTCTCTTCACTCATCTTCTTGTCTACCTTTGTGTGCTATTTGGAACGTAGCAACTCGAACTGCTGCACTTCGGTGTCAAGTTTTATGTTGAGTCCAGACAGACAGACACACAGGTCTTATGTTAAATTCTTCCAAATGTCAGACAAGCAACTTCACCTTCTGACATAAACGTGATCTACACGAACTTGTCCGTTCAAAATATGTTTGTAGCATAGAAGGCACTGAAATAGCAACTAAGTAAAGCACAAGATAACATGAAGCAGTTCTATTTTCTGACCTTTCTTGTTCATCCGATATCTTCTTGCACTAAGACGATTAGGAGCCACTCAACTTCTGCTTTTACAATTTGTTAACTCTTGCATCTTGTCTATTGTTCCTTATTGCTTGCAAATAGTATTCCCCGGGCTACTCAAAAAGGACAATGCCGTATTGCGAAGGATATTAAAAGTTGTCAGTAGGGCAAGTGTACAAAATAAATGGCTTTTTCATTTCCTATCTGTAATTTTTGCTGACACTATTTCAATTGTCTTATAACGTTAGCTACTAACATTACCATCATCACTATACAATTTTTGTATATTTTCGACTTTATTGTCACTGTTATTAACAAAAAGCTGCAATTATCAATTCTGGTTGCACTATAATGTTTTTTTTGTTGTTGTTGAGTAAATTAGATACAGTATTGTACTGAATAGTGGGAATTTCACACTGCATTATAAGTACTGTTTAGTAATAAAACAAATTATTATCATGATTAAACAAGATGCATTTCAGAATAGCTTACTTGCAACTATTTACATCTACTGGGTTCCATCATGAATTGTTTAAAAGCAGATTATTGACATCAAAGTTCCATTTTTCTGTTGTGTTTTAAATATTCTACAGAAAACCACCTATAAAACAGGGGTGAAAAAATTGTCAAAAAATTTCTCACTTAATAATTGTGCGACAGATGGAATATAAAGCATATATGTGCAATCAATTTATATTAGTATTACACAAAACTTAAAACAAAACTACGACATCGATTTTCGTCAATTCTTGTTCATTTCTCTTCCAATACTCCCATTACCTCTTACTGAAACAATTGTATTCATGTTCACTTCCTTAGTGTGTGCTATTTCAAAGTAAGATAACTTGAATTGACGTACGCGTGAAAGTTTCAATGTTGATCTATCAGTCCATTTGATACAGACCATAATCATATCAAGGTGATATGATATGAGCAATAAATTGTGCTTGAAACGTCATCAGTAAATATTACTATATAACACTGTGAGACATTATCAAAATAAATTTTACTCACAATGGAATTAAATCCCGGCACCCTATAGTGGTGCGAAGTCTAAAAACTCTATCAAATATGAAATGCTCCATGTGACCGGCCTCAGGTAGTAGTTTCTAAGGCACCCTCTTCACATAACAACAATCTTTTCTCTTTTGCAGACGTCCCAAGAGTGAACCAACTTCAACAATGTACGTACATGGTAATTACCAATCGCAATAAGATTTTTGCGCGAACAGTTGTTTTCAATAACTTCGTCAGGTTCTACAGTTATAAATCCATGAACAGTAGAATGCAAATAGCCAGTAAAGGCAAGTGAAAACCACATCAGAAATTGTACTGGGGGTACATGTATAAGATGGAATAATACTCCCTTAGTTAACATTGTCAACTGAATCGAGGGTATCCGTGGGTGATTGCCACTCCCTACATTTATACAGACTATCACATGTTAGTCCATTCACTGGATAGACGCAGAAAACAAGCAGTCATTAAGTCGTTTCATGTGTCCAGCTTTCTAACTGAAACATGTAGCGAAAAGTTGGTTAAAAATTTATCTGAACAAGATGGCAATACCCATCCTGCTGCTTTACATGATATAATCGATTGCACAAATGAAAGTAAAAGTAGACAATAACGTGCAACCACCAAAAGCAAGTGGGTCACCACACCCTCATCCTTACTAACTGACAATGAGATTGTTCTCAGTATGCTCTGAACACGATGAGGGCGTGAGGCTACTGAAACATAAATCGACTAAAAGTCCCCATGACGACTAAGAGAAAGATAATAACTAGCAGGAACTAAGGTGGAAACAGCATTAGCACCAAACAGTGTCCGTAAATCACTTAGACATTTTAGACAGATTAAAATAAACGGTGTCCGGAAAGATAGAATTCAATAACTATTCAGGACAGAGCCCTACAAAAGGAAGTCTAAATGTCTACAATTGCACTGCAGTTGTCCACTATCCGAGCCGAATGAATAGGACTGGTTCTTTATCACTAACCAGTATCAAAGATTGCATTTAATCTAAAATGAGGTGAAGGACCAGGACATAATGGTGTCTTTATAAATATTTAAACAATGTTTTAAGGAATCGTTGACTACACTCGATAAAATGCCAACTACTGTATATGCTTCCGACATTGGTTCATCAAACTACAGTAGACTGTTGGAAATCCTACTTGATGAGAAGGGTAACAAACTTTCTTGATAATCGCGGAAGGATCAGATTGATTAATGTGTCTACACAATAACCAAATAGATCTACAGAAAAACATCCAAGGAAAGAAGACACGTTTCGGACCCGAAATATGCATTTACCAGATTTCCACTATTCGACAGATCATGAAAGACACAATCAGTAGCATCCAGTACTTGTTAAATTTCTTGACCTTGAAGTTGCATTCGCTTGTATTAACCAAGAGGTATTTTGGAAGATTTCAGCTGTGAAGGGATTGCCGAAGTACACAACGCCTTCCAAAACACCTTTAGTGACTTGGCTTATAATCTTTTATAGTAGCGCATATGTACTCACTTATTGCTACCTTCCAGATTCTGAAGATTTTGACCTTAGCCAGCAAATAATATTCAGCTTATTAAGTAAGCTATGATATGTAGATCATGCACCTTATAAACGAATTGCAAGCAAAACTTCTCCAAGAATCTCTAATTGAAGAAAAGTTCCATGAAGATATACCAAATCACCTGAACAGTAAGCAATTTACCAAAATTATACTCAAATAAGATTGAACTGACTCTAATCTCTGGAACTCAAGTTTCAAGGTCAAGAGAAATATATCAGCAGCATAGTCACAGAAACTCAATTCGAGCACTTCTTCCATCTGCTATCCCAATTAAAAACTGTACATAAAAACAGGATGGCTTAAGTTTAGACTGGTTTATTTAGCCAATCAATACCACGCATCACCACCCAAGAAGGTGGAGATTCTGACAAAGACCTATAGAACACCATTGTACAAAATAAATGAGAATAATATTGTTATGTTTGAGCTTGACATATGCAATGACGTTGTTACAACCAACAAAATTAGTCAAAGGCTTTGAGTACTGACAAGCAGTACCATGAAGATGATCAAAAATAATCGCAACATGTGTGAAAAACCTGAATTTATTTAACTACTTAGAAATGAAGCAGGTGAATTGAGAGAAAAGTGATCCAAACCCATGTAAATCTCGGGGAAAATTAGTGAAAAATTGAGAGAAGGTGCGTCATTTCCCCATGAAACCCTTGAATACCGCCCAAAAATTTCCACGAAAAAAGAACCCTGAGTCCGCAGCACAATATCCCCCAAAATGATACAAAAATTCCTTATTCGGGTATATACGCACACATTTTTCGACCAAATCACACACTTGTAAATTCAGTTATTTAACAAGTATGTGTGTGATGCGACTTCACATAATCTGTCGAACGCAGAGATAATTTCGAAAAATTTATCTCCCAGGGTAGCGTTGCGAGTTGGATTTCACTACAGAAAATGTCACGACATTTTGAGAACCTGTACTAAGTAGTAAGCATGTTAAAACGTAGAAAAGTCAACAAAGCTACTCAATAATTATCAATACCAACCTACTGGTCTCTAAAGTAACACACTAAAAACCGCAACCGGCCTTCTGGAGTAACGCCATATGTGATAATTTGCGCTAACTGTTCAGCATCTAATTGGTTTACTTGCAGCTAAATGCTGAAATACTTGACATTATTTATCGTCTTTACCATTTTAATTCTGCGTTTTTCTCAATATTTCGTTTGAATGTAGAGGAAACAAAGTGAAACTAGTACCCTCTGATTCATAAATTATTAGGTTGTAAGTAGATATCAAAATAACCTAGCCTAGTGTCCTAACTGGTTCTAAACCCAGAGGAAGGACTATAGGTTGGCTAAGGAGCTAACCACTTAGTAACTGCAGAACCTTCAGGGCACAGGGAAAATTCAAAGGGTGTAGCTGTCATGGTGTCACCGACGGCATCGATGGCTCTCAAGAAGTGGGAGCCAATCTTCTACACGATTATGACAGCAAGGTTCAGCTCAAAAGGAAGGGTAACTACGTTTAAACAGTTTATGCATAACACTTCATGCAACGCAGGTCTACGGGATAAGTGGGAGGACTCCTAACAACTGTAAATAGCAGTGGACAGTGTCCCAACCAGATATTGACAAAGAAATTCTGATGGGTGATAGGGATGCTGCACTGAAAGCAGATAGCATAGGGGGAGGAAACTTCGCAATAAAACGGATGAGGAAGAAGAACTATTTTTAGACTTTTGCTCGTCTCTCGACTTCGTGATTATCGGCAGCATGTACAAGCGTTACGTTATCCGCGACATGAATCTCACCAAAAAGACACGCCAACATTCAGGAAGCACGGGAAAGCAAAACAAGCTGTCAATACTTTGAAATCTGTGTGGAGACCTACGCCACTTAGTGCAGCACTCAGGTCAATGGAACTAATGCTTCTATAGGGCTTAGAGACTTGGAGTCACTGCAAACATTTCCAAAAGGCTTCAGACTTTCATCAACATCTGTCTTCGCTCAATACTGAGGGCCAGATGGCTGGCCGGGAAGGATAGGTGGCAAGGGATTCTGCCACACGGTACCACTCGTGAACATATTACTCAAGTTTATGCAGAAGAGACAGGAGATAGATTGGAAATATGCTGAGGAGACTGTCAAGTGGCACCATGCGCCAGGCAGGCCCTCGAGGAGAACGCCAATGCGAATCGACGAGTCGTGCTTCAGAGAGTTGTATGGAGATCGTATGAGAGGTAAGTGCAAGATTGTAAGTCACATAAGACTACAGAGAAGAGGGTGAAATGTGGTGTTCTACTAAGGCTCGATGTTCCACTTTAGATTCCTGAGAAGCACAATAATAGGTGTGTAAACTTTGGCCTAAGTATCTGCACTAGTAGTTCGCGTCATGGACATATTTTGTTTCGGAATCGAGCTCCCATATATTTACGCAAGCTATCAAGCACATAGTAGTTTCCAAACTCCGAAATGTGTTCATTCCTTTTAGTATTTCCCCATGTATAAATTATTGTCACTGGATTCAACGTTTGCATCTGTATTTGTGACAGCTTTTTCATACAATTCTTGGGTTTATTAGAGAACAAGTGATGCGCGTGAATTTCATTTCCTCTTCCAAATATACGTTTACAGTACTTGATCACAACTACTTGGCAGTGCTCCTGTAAAGTGAAATCGATTCAGATTAAAATGTTTATTTTCCAAAAATTGCTTGCTGATCGGGATGTGTATTTGGCTTGCCATGAACCACGTTGAGCTAGCAACACACATTGAGACAGTGTACTGCATGCAGAAAGTGGTCGATCGAGTGCCTTGAAAGCCCATTTAACCAGCAAACATCAATACGCAAATTCAATTCCCAGCATAGCTATGGACTAATAATCTTATAAAATCAGTCACTTCCACTATCTTTTGCCAACGTTTCTTCCTTCAGATTAACTGTTCACCCGTTAATCAGTGTTGTTGTTGATACACCGAACACTGGAGTCGCCCTCTTTTTTGACCAGACGTTAGCTGCTCTTCGATTTTTTGAGCCTAAAATGTAAAGCCTGTCCAGAGCTTATCATTATGGTTCTTGCACTGCATGAAAAACCTCTTCTAACTCCCTGGACGATGAATGAACCGCATTAATTACTGTCGTCTGTTGTCACTATCGATGACATATTTCCTCAATTAGCTCCCACGTATCAGTTACACGTTCCACAATGGGAAACAAGTCGGGTAAGAGACGAGTGAAACTAAGGAAGATGACAAGGGAGGAGAAGTCTATTTTCACAGGGCCGCAACATTGAAATGAATAGCCTACATCAAGTAGCCTCTTAAAAGTGTCCCCAGTGACTCATCCAAAACAATTCCTCAAGTGTACATCCTGAATATTGCGTCAAAGCCTCTTCAATATATTTTTCGATTTTGTTTTCGTTGATACGTAGCAACTCAGATTCATAAAGTTCTGAGCTGTACTTAGGTGTAGTAGACATAGAGACTTGAAGGGTAAAGTGCATATAATGTCAAGCTATAGTAAGGACGCGCTTCATACACTGAATTCGGTAAAACATGTTAGATTATTTCACGAAAACACTATTCATCGTTTCTGACTATCTAGCTTATATCCTTCAGTCACACATCTGCTTTCTACTATATCCAATTACAAGCATCGCGCACAAAGCAGTAACTGTTTCATTTGTGAGGTGTGCATTCGCCTCCCAAACAAACACACTTCATTTATCGCTAATATTTGCCAAACAATGTCTTCAAAGTTTACTCATGGATTAAGGTAATTGGCACCAACTGCACTTATCTCAGTATAAATGTGATAATCTAGGAAACCAGTAAGTTGGGCTACTAGAATGATTTGGAACAAGTATCCAGTAGGTTTTGGCTGAGTATAATACTCACGATTATTGTGCGGCCATGTCAAACTCTCGGTCTAAGTACACTGTACTTAACCCTGTACTTAGGAAACCTTCAGCTTCTTTGCTCAGTAACCAACGCGAGAAAACGGAACCCAGATTGTTGACTCAAGTGTCCTTTATCCTTGCACTAATATCGAACCAACCATAAGGTTATCATACGCAAAATCTTAAAATAAATGTCATAACAATTAATCACAATAATACTTCTGATAGCATTTCTCCATCTTCTAACGAACAGCGTACGATGGAACGATGACTGCAGTATCGGTGACTCCCGCCAAAATATGGAGTGGGTTTTGAGTAAGCAACCATGAATTGATCGTTCATTCTACAACTAAAATGACAGGCCACGAATCCTGCTAGAACTGAACTCTAGCCACACTACCTGACGTCTCTTTAACCTGGCTCTCTTAATCTAGTGGCCAGGCTGCTCTTAAAACCATCCCAACTTGCAAGAGGAGGTAGATGCATTTATTGACAATGATTTGAGGTGTATAGGTAGATAATCACACCACAACAAAGCTTTCGAGCTCTTGTTCCTTGGAGATTGTAATGATCACCATGTGTTTCAATGTGCACAGATAAACATATTGGTCATTGTTTACAGTTTACAGTCAACTATTTATTTAGGATAGTAGGCTATATGTCTGTGTTAATCCTTTCGATTTGTTGCACACAGGAGGTCCAATCTCGCCTTGAATTAGTCAACGGATGGTGCTGATACGACGTGTTCTGGTGGGGAGTTCCAATGGTTCACAATTCGATGAGAAAAACGGATCTCCAGACGCAGACGATTCGATCGTGGTTTTTGAACCTTGAGGTGATGTCCTCGCAATCGGTTTGTGCTAGAAGGAAGAAATAATTTAGATAAATTAGCTCTAAAGTCATTTCTTAGGATACCGTATGCTAGTATTAGGTCACCCCTAAGTCGTCTGTATGACAGTGGAAATAAACCCAGTCGACTTAACCTCTCCTCATATGAGAGGGTTGAGAAACCGTTTATTAGCTTATTTCCTACTCTTTGCACCCTTTCTAATAAGTCTGTTTCGTATTTGAAACACGGGCTCGCTGCCTGGATCCCATATTCCGAATGAGGTCTGATATAAGTCGGATATAATATACGAAATATATCAGCGTCAAAGTTCGCAAAAGCCTTCCGTATGGCCCATAATATTCGAAAACCCTTTGTTGCTGCAGCTCTACAGTTTGTTGCTGTTTTCAAGTCATGCTGCACAACCACTCCCAAGTCCTTGTACTCAGTGACCACTGGGAGAGTAATGCCGTTCATTGAGTAATTGTGCACGTGACTATGAGATACATGCATAACTACACTCTTGCTTAAGTTGATCTCCAAGGCCCAGTGCTCACACCAATCACTTAACAAGTTTAAATCTTCCTGCAAAGCAAGTTGATCACTGTCATCGTGTAAAGCCCTTCATATCTTGATATCATCAGCAAACAGTAAGCAGGATGACTTAACTACCGATGGAATCTCATTAACATAAATCAGGAAAAGAAGTGGGCCTAGAATTGTACCCTGAGGAACGCCACTCTTAACCGATTCCCATGTTGATAAAACCCCGTTAACTCGTACTCTTTGTATTCTGTCCTTTAGAAAGTCTTGATCCCCAGACTACCTAACTTTACTAGAAGACCTGAATGAGAAACCCTGGCAAACGCCTTGCTAAGGTCGATGAATATGGCATCCACCGAATATTAGCATCAGCTGAGCTTGCCCAACTTTCTCTGGCCAAAAGAAGGTTGGTCAAGCAAGAATGACCTGCTCTAAAACCATGCTGTTCCACAGCGAAAAGTTTGTTCCATTCGATTAACTGAATGACAGCATCACGAATTATTCTTTCTAGTAGTTTAACAACAATACTGGTCAAACTAACAGGACGATAGTCCTGAACTAAGTTTCTAGACCCCGTTTTGAAGACCGGACTAATGATGGCATCTTTCCAGTCTCTTGGACATTTAGACTGGTCCAGAGACATATTGAAGATTACCAACAATGGCTCGGCTATGTTTCCAGCCAATGCTGTTAATATACGTGGGTGGAGTTCATCAGGGCCACTGGACTTACCAGGATTGAGCCTTAGAAGCCATTTTAGGACAGTATCCTTTCTAATGTATAAGGGTGCCGTTTTCAAGTTACCTTCTGGAAAAGTTACAAAGCTGGTATCAATATTATCAGAGAATACTTGACTAAAGTGCGTGGACAAAGCCTCAGCCTTAGTCAAGTTATCCTCAGCCATGTTTGTCTGGTCATCTTCAAGCATAAGAGGTGGGATAGCATCACTCTTACGTGTTCTTCTCTTGATGTATGAGAAGAGTCTTTTTGGGCAGCCTGGTGAACTTTTAACTAACTGGGTTTCGTAAGCTATCCTTGACTGGTGAATCAAAGTTTTACACTGGTTTCTGGTTTCACAGTATTTCAGCCGGAACTGCTGTAGCCCAGTAGAAACAAAGAGATTCCAGAACCTTTTTCTCCCCCTTAGGAGTCTTATAGCCTGTCTATTTATCCATGGTGGCCGATTTGTTGGCCTTTTAGGAACCCTCCGGGTAATGAAATCGGTGGTAACCCTCTCAAGTGTATTCTTAAATCTATCCCATTCATCTTCAATGGATGAGACCATATTGACTGACCGGTCGTCAGTTGAAGCACGCTCCTTTATAGCGACTATGTCAGCATGCCAGGCACTAGGTCGGGATTTGGGTTGAAAACTGGCTAAATTGCCAGCCCTTAAGTTAAAATCTAACACCCCATGATCACTGTTTGCTAGAGGTGAATGAATAACTAGACCATCCACGTCGTCGTTGTCATGAGTAAGCACTAAGTCAAGCAAGGAAGATCCTTGGGTAGAACCGAATCTACTCTGCTGTTTTTTACCATTTCATTCCGATCAGTTGAGGCTGAAAACCTGGAAAGGTCTCTTAAGGATTTTTGATAAATTTCAAACAATTGCAGCCGATCTTATGGTCTGTCGTGTCACGTCAGAAGGGTTGGTCATAGTTTATGTAAGTTAGGAAGATCGATGTAAATGTGCATATACCATCACGAATCGCAGGATATGTACTGGTATATGCATGATTTGTAGGGAAGACTATTGCAGAATGACAAATTATAGCAATACCTCAGCCTTGTCAAACGCTTTATTTTCTCAAGTTCTCTGAGTTTTTTTAAGTGGCATCAAAAAAGTGCGTATTCTGTTACAAAATTTGTCGCTGTAGCTACCGTTTTGCCGCAGAACTTTCAGGATCCTCGCATTACATCTGATTCAGAGAGGAAAATGCATAACCAAATGAGTTTATAGGAAATAGATTTTATCTTAGGGGAGCAAAGGACTTAGATGTCGCGAAGTTAAACCAGCCTAACTACTCACTACTTCTATCAGCGGCTGAGCCAGTTTTTTCCTGCCGCACTGTTAGCATTGCTACTTTACTACTAAGAATTACCTGTTTCAGTTTGTCAATTTCCGCCGTTCTGCTTTCTATTTCAGCTCCTCAGCAAACAACGGATGTTACAGTTTCGACAGGACTCTTCCACACTCAGTAGCTTCCAACACTGAATAGGATCAGCTGCAGGTAATTCTGGTGAAGGACTAATGCAAAGGATCAAGAAGTTCGTCAACTCAGTTGAACCTCAGCCATTTCACCGTCAAAACTAGCGCGCGCTGTTTGAGAAAGGGAGTGTTTATATTTTCACGTATTTGACAAATAACTGCTTTTGTTGTGTAATTCACTTCAAGAACATTTAAAAAACTTTAACTTGACTTTTGTCTGTTAAGTTTTGATTTTAACCACTTATGTAGTCTACATTGGGTAAATTGTCTTGGCTGTTCCAGTACTTCATTATGTCAAAAGTACCACATAAATGTAATAGGGTGGAGTGTTACTTTTTGGTAGATGATGGAATACAGTGTAATAATTGTAAAAAGTTGTATCATAAGATGTGTACTGGATTGCGTCCAGCTGCATACAAACGTTGTAGTGCTCCAACATCCCACTGGATGTGCAGAATGTGTTGCTCCCCAAAGATGACTTTGATAAGGGAGGCTCATGAACTACTGTCTAAGGCTATGGAACTTCCTGATGATAGCGTGGCTAGTAATAGTGACACAGACTGCCCGTCTGAAGATGACGCAGCAAGTGCCATCATGAATGTTACCACACCGGCGGTTACTATCCCAGTTACCCCGGAAGTAAAACCTACTAGGCTTTCGAAGCGTCTTAGTAAGCGAAAGGGTAACAAAACGGAAGCTGCAAACAGCATCTCAGCACCAGAGAACACTGTAAGCGAAGTTCAACATGAAGGTGGTGCAGACAGTGATCTCGATTGTACCATCAAAAACTGCAGCAGCCCTGAGAAGCAACTGCAGGCAGATGATCAGTGGGTAACGAAAATAAGCAATCGGAAGAAACATAGTAATATTGATGGTAGGCAAACGTCTGTCGCCTGTAGCCAGGCTGCATCAATAGTGGTGAGAAAAGACGTAGCCACTGCCAAACACGAAAAGCTCTCCTTAGACTCTAACATAATTGTTGGAAACTTAGAAGAGTCCAAAGAATCTGATCCCGTGAAAAGGCACGATCACGACCTTAAATTAGTGAGTAGTATTATAAGGAAGATGCTTCCAGCGAATTTCGCTGGAGTATCGATTAAAAGCTGATTAGAATAGGCAAGAGAGATGATGAATGTTCTAATCAGCGTAGATTGCTTAAAGTAGTCTTAGGTTCTCCTGATGAACGGAATCATCTACTGGCTAATGTACACAACCTTGTCGGGTCAGGAATTTCAGTCAGACCTGATTTATCTCTTGAAGACAGACTTAAACTTAGTGGAAGACCTTAGCCCAGGTATTGTGGCCATTACTGAGACATGGCTTGTTTCTGGATTAGATGACACACCTGAGCTATGCGGATTTGGTTGCTTGCACAGCGACAGGGTTAAGGGTCGTAGAGGTGGCGGGGTTGCTCTGTGCACCAACAACTCCCTACATGTTCGTTCCGTGAAATCTGAAGCGCATGACAGTGAGACAAGTGAGGTAATTAGCTGTGATGAAAGCTTTGCAGCTGGCACTCTACTCATTGGAGTTCTGTATAGAAGTCCCTATTGTCAGTGTGATGATTTTATTTTAGATCACCTCAAACAATGGAGTAAACACAGTAGCTGTCTTATTCTAGGTGATTTTAATGCACCTTATATAGACTGGGTAGCTGTCACATCTCCAGGATCCGCTAATAAGTTTGACAGCCGGTTACTCTTGACTACCATGGAAAATGCCCTGACACAACATGTCTTAGGTAGTGCAAGATTCCGTTCTACCCAAGGATCTTCCTTGCTTGACTTAGTGCTTACTCATGACAACGACGACGTGGATGGTCTAGTTATTCATTCACCTCTAGCAAACAGTGATCATGGGGTGTTAGATTTTAACTTAAGGGCTGGCAATTTAGCCAGTTTTCAACCCAAATCCCGACCTAGTGCCTGGCATGCTGACATAGTCGCTATAAAGGAGCGTGCTTCAACTGACGACCGGTCAGTCAATATGGTCTCATCCATTGAAGATGAATGGGATAGATTTAAGAATACACTTGAGAGGGTTACCACTGATTTCATTACCCGGAGGGTTCCTAAAAGGCCAACAAATCGGCCACCATGGATAAATAGACAAGCTATAAGACTCCTAAGGGGGAGAAAAAGGTTCTGGAATCTCTTTGTTTCTACTGGGCTACAGCAGTTCCGGCTGAAATACTGTGAAACCAGAAACCAGTGTAAAACTTTGATTCACCAGTCAAGGATAGCTTACGAAACCCAGTTAGTTAAAAGTTCACCAGGCTGCCCAAAAAGACTCTTCTCATACATCAAGAGAAGAACACGTAAGAGTGATGCTATCCCACCTCTTATGCTTGAAGATGACCAGACAAACATGGCTGAGGATAACTTGACTAAGGCTGAGGCTTTGTCCACGCACTTTAGTCAAGTATTCTCTGATAATATTGATACCAGCTTTGTAACTTTTCCAGAAGGTAACTTGAAAACGGCACCCTTATACATTAGAAAGGATACTGTCCTAAAATGGCTTCTAAGGCTCAATCCTGGTAAGTCCAGTGGCCCTGATGAACTCCACCCACGTATATTAACAGCATTGGCTGGAAACATAGCCGAGCCATTGTTGGTAATCTTCAATATGTCTCTGGACCAGTCTAAATGTCCAAGAGACTGGAAAGATGCCATCATTAGTCCGGTCTTCAAAACGGGGTCTAGAAACTTAGTTCAGGACTATCGTCCTGTTAGTTTGACCAGTATTGTTGTTAAACTACTAGAAAGAATAATTCGTGATGCTGTCATTCAGTTAATCGAATGGAACAAACTTTTCGCTGTGGAACAGCATGGTTTTAGAGCAGGTCATTCTTGCTTGACCAACCTTCTTTTGGCCAGAGAAAGTTGGGCAAGCTCAGCTGATGCTAATATTCGGTGGATGCCATATTCATCGACCTTAGCCAGGCGTTTGCTAGGGTTTCTCATTCAGGTCTTCTAGTAAAGTTAGGTAGTCTGGGGATCAAGACTTTCTAAAGGACAGAATACAAAGAGTACGAGTTAACGGGGTTTTATCAACATGGGAATCGGTTAAGAGTGGCGTTCCTCAGGGTACAATTCTAGGCCCACTTCTTTTCCTGATTTATGTTAATGAGATTCCATCGGTAGTTAAGTCATCCTGCTTACTGTTTGCTGATGATATCAAGATATGAAGGGCTTTACACGATGACAGTGATCAACTTGCCTTGCAGGAAGATTTAAACTTGTTAAGTGATTGGTGTGAGCACTGGGCCTTGGAGATCAACTTAAGCAAGAGTGTAGTTATGCATGTATCTCATAGTCACGTGCACAATTACTCAATGAACGGCATTACTCTCCCAGTGGTCACTGAGTACAAGGACTTGGGAGTGGTTGTGCAGCATGACTTGAAAACAGCAACAAACTGTAGAGCTGCAGCAACAAAGGGTTTTCGAATATTATGGGCCATACGGAAGGCTTTTGCGAACTTTGACGCTGATATATTTCGTATATTATATCCGACTTATATCAGACCTCATTCGGAATATGGGATCCAGGCAGCGAGCCCGTGTTTCAAATACGAAATAGACTTATTAGAAAGGGTGCAAAGAGTAGGAAATAAGCTAATAAATGGTTTCTCAACCCTCTCATATGAGGAGAGGTTAAGTCGACTGGGTTTATTTCCACTGTCATACAGACGACTTAGGGGTGACCTAATACTAGCATACGGTATCCTAAGAAATGACTTTAGAGCTAATTTATCTAAATTATTTCTTCCTTCTAGCACAAACCGATTGCGAGGACATCACCTCAAGGTTCAAAAACCACGATCGAATCGTCTGCGTCTGGAGATCCGTTTTTCTCATCGAATTGTGAACCATTGGAACTCCCCACCAGAACACGTCGTATCAGCACCATCCGTTGACTAATTCAAGGCGAGATTGGACCTCCTGTGTGCAACAAATCGAAAGGATTAACACAGACATATAGCCTACTATCCTAAATAAATAGTTGACTGTAAACTGTAAACAATGACCAATATGTTTATCTGTGCACATTGAAACACATGGTGATCATTACAATCTCCAAGGAACAAGAGCTCGAAAGCTTTGTTGTGGTGTGATTATCTACCTATACACCTCAAATCATTGTCAATAAATGCATCTACCTCCTCTTGCAAGTTGGGATGGTTTTAAGAGCAGCCTGGCCACTAGATTAAGAGAGCCAGGTTAAAGAGACGTCAGGTAGTGTGGCTAGAGTTCAGTTCTAGCAGGATTCGTGGCCTGTCATTTTAGTTGTAGAATGAACGATCAATTCATGGTTGCTTACTCAAAACCCACTCCATATTTTGGCGGGAGTCACCGATACTGCAGTCATCGTTCCATCGTACGCTGTTCGTTAGAAGATGGAGAAATGCTATCAGAAGTATTATTGTGATTAATTGTTATGACATTTATTTTAAGATTTTGCGTATGATAACCTTATGGTTGGTTCGATATTAGTGCAAGGATAAAGGACACTTGAGTCAACAATCTGGGTTCCGTTTTCTCGCGTTGGTTACTGAGCAAAGAAGCTGAAGGTTTCCTAAGTACAGGGTTAAGTACAGTGTACTTAGACCGAGAGTTTGACATGGCCGCACAATAATCGTGAGTATTATACTCAGCCAAAACCTACTGGATACTTGTTCAAAATCATTCTAGTAGCCCAACTTACTGGTTTCCTAGATTATCACATTTATACTGAGATAAGTGCAGTTGGTGCCAATTACCTTAATCCATGAGTAAACTTTGAAGACATTGTTTGGCAAATATTAGCGATAAATGAAGTGTGTTTGTTTGGGAGGCGAATGCACACCTCACAAATGAAACAGTTACTGCTTTGTGCGCGATGCTTGTAATTGGATATAGTAGAAAGCAGATGTGTGACTGAAGGATATAAGCTAGATAGTCAGAAACGATGAATAGTGTTTTCGTGAAATAATCTAACATGTTTTACCGAATTCAGTGTATGAAGCGCGTCCTTACTATAGCTTGACATTATATGCACTTTACCCTTCAAGTCTCTATGTCTACTACACCTAAGTACAGCTGAGAACTTTATGAATCTGAGTTGCTACGTATCAACGAAAACAAATCGAAAAATATATTGAAGAGGCTTTGACGCAATATTCAGGATGTACACTTGAGGAATTGTTTTGGATGAGTCACTGGGGACACTTTTAAGAGGCTACTTGATGTAGGCTATTCATTTCAATGTTGCGGCCCTGTGAAAATAGACTTCTCCTCCCTTGTCATCTTCCTTAGTTTCACTCGTCTCTTACCCGACTTGTTTCCCATTGTGGAGCGTGTAACTGATACGTGGGAGCTAATTGAGGAAATATGTCATCGATAGTGACAACAGACGACAGTAATTAATGTGGTTCATTCATCGTCCAGGGAGTTAGAAGAGGTTTTTCATGCAGTGCAAGAACCATAATGATAAGCTCTGGACAGGCTTTACATTTTAGGCTCAAAAAATCGAAGAGCAGCTAACGTCTGGTCAAAAAAGAGGGCGACTCCAGTGTTCGGTGTATCAACAACAACACTGATTAACGGGTGAACAGTTAATCTGAAGGAAGAAACGTTGGCAAAAGATAGTGGAAGTGACTGATTTTATAAGATTATTAGTCCATAGCTATGCTGGGAATTGAATTTGCGTATTGATGTTTGCTGGTTAAATGGGCTTTCAAGGCACTCGATCGACCACTTTCTGCATGCAGTACACTGTCTCAATGTGTGTTGCTAGCTCAACGTGGTTCATGGCAAGCCAAATACACATCCCGATCAGCAAGCAATTTTTGGAAAATAAACATTTTAATCTGAATCGATTTCACTTTACAGGAGCACTGCCAAGTAGTTGTGATCAAGTATTGTAAACGTATATTTGGAAGAGGAAATGAAATTCACGCGCATCACTTGCTCTCTAATAAACCCAAGAATTGTATGAAAAAGCTGTCACAAATACAGATGCAAACGTTGAATCCAGTGACAATAATTTATACATGGGGAAATACTAAAAGGAATGAACACATTTCGGAGTTTGGAAACTACTATGTGCTTGATAGCTTGCGTAAATATATGGGAGCTCGATTCCGAAACAAAATATGTCCATGACGCGAACTACTAGTGCAGATACTTAGGCCAAAGTTTACACACCTATTATTGTGCTTCTCAGGAATCTAAAGTGGAACATCGAGCCTTAGTAGAACACCACATTTCACCCTCTTCTCTGTAGTCTTATGTGACTTACAATCTTGCACTTACCTCTCATACGATCTCCATACAACTCTCTGAAGCACGACTCGTCGATTCGCATTGGCGTTCTCCTCGAGGGCCTGCCTGGCGCATGGTGCCACTTGACAGTCTCCTCAGCATATTTCCAATCTATCTCCTGTCTCTTCTGCATAAACTTGAGTAATATGTTCACGAGTGGTACCGTGTGGCAGAATCCCTTGCCGCCTATCCTTCCCGGCCAGCCATCTGGCCCTCAGTATTGAGCGAAGACAGATGTTGATGAAAGTCTGAAGCCTTTTGGAAATGTTTGCAGTGACTCCAAGTCTCTAAGCCCTATAGAAGCATTAGTTCCATTGACCTGAGTGCTGCACTAAGTGGCGTAGGTCTCCACACAGATTTCAAAGTATTGACAGCTTGTTTTGCTTTCCCGTGCTTCCTGAATGTTGGCGTGTCTTTTTGGTGAGATTCATGTCGCGGATAACTTAACGCTTGTACATGCTGCCGATAATCACGAAGTCGAGAGACGAGCAAAAGTCTAAGAACAGTTCTTCTTCCTCATCCGTTTTATTGCGAAGTTTCCTCCCCCTATGCTATCTGCTTTCAGTGCAGCATCCCTATCACCCATCAGAATTTCTTTGTCAATATCTGGTTGGGACACTGTCCACTGCTATTTACAGTTGTTAGGAGTCCTCCTACTTATCCCGTAGACCTGCGTTGCATGAAGTGTTATGCATAAACTGTTTAAACGTAGTTACCCTTCCTTTTGAGTTGAACCTTGCTGTCATAATCGTGTAGAAGATTGGCTCCCACTTCTTGAGAGCCATCGATGCCGTTGGTGACACCATGACAGCTACACCCTTTGAATTTTCCCTGTGCCCTGAAGGTTCTGCAGTTACTAAGTGGTTAGCTCCTTAGCCAACCTATAGTCCTTCCTCTGGGTTTAGAACCAGTTAGGACACTAGGCTAGGTTATTTTGATATCTACTTACAACCTAATAATTTATGAATCAGAGGGTACTAGTTTCACTTTATTTTCTCTACATTCAAACGAAATATTGAGAAAAACGCAGAATTAAAATGGTAAAGACGATAAATAATGTCAAGTATTTCAGCATTTAGTTGCAAGTAAACCAATTAGATGCTGAACAGTTAGCGCAAATTATCACATATGGCGTTACTCCAGAAGGCCGGTTGCGGTTTTTAGTGTGTTACTTTAGAGACCAGTAGGTTGGTATTGATAATTATTGAGTAGCTTTGTTGACTTTTCTAAGTTTTAACATGCTTACTACTTAGTACAGGTTCTCAAAATGTCGTGACATTTTCTGTAGTGAAATCCAACTCGCAACGCTACCCTGGGAGATAAATTTTTCGAAATTATCTCTACGTTCGAGAGATTATGTGAAGTCGCATCACACACATACTTGTTAAATAACTGAATTTACAAGTGTGTGATTTGGTCGAAAAATGTTTGTGTTTTTACCCGAATAAGGCATTTTGGTGTCATTTTGGGGGAAATTTTGCTGCGGACACAGGGTTCTTTTTTCGTGGAAATTTTTGGGCGGTATTCAAGGGTTTTATGGGGAAATGATGCATCTTCTCTCAATTTTTCACTAATTTTCCCCGAGATTTACATGGGTTTGGATCACTTTTTTCTCAATTCACGTGCTTCATTTCTAAGTAGTTAAATAAATTCAGGTTTTTCACACATGTTGCGATTATTTTTGATCATCTTCATGGTACTACTTGTCAGTACTCAAAGCCTTTGACTAATTTTGTTGGTTGTAACAATCTCATTGCATATGTCAAGCTCAAATACAACAATATTATTCTCATTTATTTTGTACAATGGTGTTCTATAGGTCTTTGTCAGAATCTCCACCTTCTTGGGTGGTGATGCGTGGTATTGATCGGCGAAATAAACCAGTCTAAACTTAAGCCATCCTGTTTTTATGTACAGTTTTTAATTGGGATAGCAGATGGAAGAAGTGCTCGAATTGAGTTTCTGTGACTATGCTGCTTATATATTTCTCTTGACCTTGAAACTTGAGTTCCAGAGATTAGAGTCAGTTCAATCTTATTTGAGTATAATTTTGGTAAATTGCTTACTGTTCAGGTGATTTGGTATATCTTCATGGAACTTTTCTTCAATTAGAGATTCTTGGAGAGGTTTTGCTTGCAATTCGTTTATAAGGTGCATGATCTACATATCATAGCTTACTTAATAAGCTGAATATTATTTGCTGGCTAAGGTCAAAATCTCCAGAATCTGGAAGGTAGCAGTAAGTGAGTACATATGCGCTACTATAAAAGATTATAAGCCAAGTCACTAAAGGTGTTTTGGAAGGCGTTGTGTACTTCGGCAATCCCTTCACAGCTGAAATCTTCCAAAATACCTCTTGGTTAATACAAGCGAATGCAACTTCAAGGTCAAGAAATTTAACAAGTACTGGATGCTACTGATCGTGTCTTTCATGATCTGTCGAATAGTGGAAATCTGGTAAATGCATATTTCGGGTCCGAAACGTGTCTTCTTTCCTTGGATGTTTTTCTCTAGGTCTATTTGGTTATTGTGTAGACACATTAATCAATCTGATCCTTCCGCGATTATCAAGAAAGTTTGTTACCCTTCTCATAAAGTAGGATTTCCAACAGTCTACTGTAGTTTGATGAACCAATGTCGGAAGCATATACAGTAGCTGGCATTTTATCGAGTGTAGTCAACGATTCCTTAAAACATTGTTTAAATATTTATAAAGACACCATTATGTCCTGGTCCTTCACCTCATTTTAGATTAAATGCAATCTTTGATACTGGTTAGGGATAAAGAACCAGTCCTATTCATTCGGCTCGGATAGTGGACAACTGCAGTGCAATTGTAGACATTTAGACTTCCTTTTGTAGGGCTCTGTCCTGAATAGTTATTGAATTCTATCTTTCCGGACACCGTTTATTTTAATCTGTCTAAAATGTCTAAGTGATTTACGGACACTGTTTGGTGCTAATGCTGTTTCCACCTTAGTTCCTGCTAGTTATTATCTTTCTCTTAGTCGTCATGGGGACTTTTAGTCGATTTATGTTTCAGTAGCCTCACGCCCTCATCGTGTTCAGGGCATACTGAGAACAATCTCATTGTCAGTTAGTAAGGATGAGGGTATGGTGACCCACTTGCTTTTGGTGGTTGCACGTTATTGTCTACTTTTACTTTCATTTGTGCAATCGATTATATCATGTAAAGCAGCAGGATGGGTATTGCCATCTTGTTCAGATAAATTTTTAACCAACTTTTCGCTACATGTTTCAATTAGAAAGCTGGACACATGAAACGACTTAATGACTGCTTGTTTTCTACGTCTGTCCAGTGAATGGACTAACACGTGATAGTCTGTATAAATGTAGGGAGTGGCAATCACCCACGGATACCCTCCATTCAGTTGACAATGTTAACTAACGGAGTATTATTCCATCTTATACATGTACCCCCAGTACAGTTTCTGATGTAGTTTCCACCTGCCTTTACTGGCTATTTGTATTCTACTATTCATGGATTTATAACTGTAGAACCTGACGAAGTTATTGAAAACAACTGTTCGCGCAAAAATCTTATTGCGATTGGTAATTACCATCTACGTACATTGTTGAAGTTGGTTCACTCTTAGGACGTCTGCAAGAGAGAAAAGATTGTTGTTATGTGAAGAGGGTGCCTTAGAAACTACTACCTGAGGCCGGTCACATGGAGCATTTCATATTTGATAGAGTTTTTAGACTTCGCACCACTATAGGGTGCCGGGATTTAATTCCATTGTGAGTAAAATTTATTTTGATAATGTCTCACAGTGTTATATAGTAATATTTACTGATGACGTTTCAAGCACAATTTATTGCTCATATCATATCACCTTGATATGATTATGGTCTGTATCAAATGGACTGATAGATCAACATTGAAACTTTCACGCGTACGTCAATTCAAGTTATCTTACTTTGAAATAGCACACATTAAGGAAGTGAACATGAATACAATTGTTTCAGTAAGAGGTAATGGGAGTATTGGAAGAGAAATGAACAAGAATTGACGAAAATCGATGTCGTAGTTTTGTTTTAAGTTTTGTGTAATACTAATATAAATTGATTGAACATATATGCTTTATATTCCATCTGTCGCACAATTATTAAGTGAGAAATTTTTTGACAATTTTTTCACCCCTGTTTTATAGGTGGTTTTCTGTAGAATATTTACAACACAACAGAAAAATGGAACTTTGATGTCAATAATCTGCTTTTAAACAATTCATGATGGAACCCAGTAGATGTAAATAGTTGCAAGTAAGCTATTCTGAAATGCATCTTGTTTAATAATGATAATAATTTGTTTTATTACTAAACAGTACTTATAATGCAGTGTGAAATTCCCAGTGTTCAGTAAAATACTGTATCTAATTTACTCAACAACAACAAAAAAAAACATTATAGCGCAACCAGAATTGATAATTGCAGCTTTTTGTTAATAACAGTGACAATAAAGTCGAAAATATACAAAAATTGTATAATGATGATGGTAATGTTAGTAGCTAACGTTATAAGACAATTGAAATAGTGTCAGCAAAAATTACAGATAGGAAATGAAAAAGCCATTTATTTTGTACACTTGCCCTACTGACAACTTTTAATATCCTTCGCAATACGGCATTGTCCTTTTTGAGTAGCCCGGGGAATACTATTTGCAAGCAATAAGGAACAATAGACAAGATGCAAGAGTTAACAAATTGTAAAAGCAGAAGTTGAGTGGCTCCTAATCGTCTTAGTGCAAGAAGATATCGGATGAACAAGAAAGGTCAGAAAATAGAACTGCTTCATGTTATCTTGTGCTTTACTTAGTTGCTATTTCAGTGCCTTCTATGCTACAAACATATTTTGAACGGACAAGTTCGTGTAGATCACGTTTATGTCAGAAGGTGAAGTTGCCTGTCTGACATTTGGAAGAATTTAACATAAGACCTGTGTGTCTGTCTGTCTGGACTCAACATAAAACTTGACACCGAAGTGCAGCAGTTCGAGTTGCTACGTTCCAAATAGCACACAAAGGTAGACAAGAAGATGAGTGAAGAGAATCAATAGTTTTGACAAGTATAAGAGTGAAATAGAATGAGTAATGGTAGAAAGGAATATGAAAGATTATAGATACTGAATACATCTGTGCCATTGACAACGATTTTGAGCCATGTCACCTATTGCCTCCAGCCATTGATTCTTAGAGTCCCGAGGGCGGGTCCCAACCCGGAAGTCTGTATCTCCCTACCTGACTCAGTTTAACTGTCAAGGATTTCATGGATTGATGAGGTCATGTTTTTGTTTGGCCACCACTTACTCTTTTCCAACCTGCACCTATATCAGCTAGTAATGCTCGTCGGGGGAGGCGATGGTTAGGCATGCGCAGCACGTGACCTAGCCATCTCAATCTATGTAACTTTATAGCCTCTTCGATTGATTTTCCCTCTTTGCCCAACACTACGCCTATTTATTTTTTTATTTTTTTAAATTATTTTATTCCTTCACGTTCCCAGTGGACATAGGGTTTCAAGCTAGAGGCTTGAAGTTTCTGTAGCAGTGTTTATTTTTATAGGATGGGGTTGCTAGCCTCATGCCCAACCTTTCCTCTTCACCAGCTTTAGTTCTGGCTTAGCGAGGTAAAGGAGTGCGTCGGCCGGGGATTGAACCCCGGACCATGTGCATGGTCGGCGAGCGTCCTAACCGCTATGCCCAACACTACGCTTAGCGTCAACATTACTTACCTTATTATACCACCTAACGTGAGAAAGAGATCGTAGACATCTATGATCAAAATCAGTCAACCTTTTCATGTCTTCAACTCGTATTGGCCATGTTTCAGAGTCATAGAGAAGGACGGAGCGAACTGCTGAGCAGTACACACGTCCCTTGGTTGATAGCCGGATATCACGCCTACGCCAGAGATGGTGTAAGTTAGCGAAAGCAGCTCGAGCTTTTTGGATTCGTGCTGAGATTTCGTCGCCAAACATAAGATCACTTAGCTTAGACCACTGGTTGATGTTCAACAAAGAGCTATTAAGTTTGGAACAGTCAGATCGGCACGTAATTGGTGACGAAACCATCAAAACATCAGCGTATTTAACGAAGTTGATTTCTTCTGAAAGAGGCGATTCATTTAAGAAGAAAGAAAAATGAAGATGAGAGAGACCAGCCCCTTGAGTGACTCCACTTTCAGTAAGCAAGGTAGAGAGACATTTTTCTCTGTATACAGCATACTTCATTGTGTTAGAAAAATAAGGATGCGACCAGTTAACAACCCAGGACTCAGTTTGTGTCAGTTTATTTAACAAAATACATCTGGATACAGAATTAAAAGTGGATATGCAGTTAGGAAAGGTACATCGGATATATTTGTCTCCTTCATGTAGGCTCGACAATAAGGGAAGGTTGGGCGGGAAGCGATCGTTCCCACCCCGTAGAAAACGACACCGCTTTTGAAACTTCAAAGCTCCAGCTTTGAGCCTTATTTTCCACTGGGAAAACAGACGAATGTAGAAAACTATGTATAAAAATCCCAATATTTTATATCAGTTTTCAAGACTATTTGATCAAAACACTCAAAGTTATCATCTGTAGTTTAATGGTCTAACATCTTTAAACTATATGGAAATGTACATTCATTCATGCACCTTATCAGTATTTGTTTTCATCCTGCTAATTGTACCATAGATAATGCATACAGTAGACTTACCGGTGATTACTGCGCGTAATAAGTACCCCTCTGTGTATTTATTGCACCCCGGCCCAAACCAGTTCATACCTTGTTTCACTTGTGATGTTTTGAGTAGCTACGTATCATCAGTCTTCACACAAAAGTGTGATTAATTATCACGTACTTATAAGAATAGTACATGGGTGCCTTGGTAGAGTATAATTCCATTCTATCATATCAAGTTTATATGAATATGGTCAGTAAATTATGCTTGAAACGTCATCAGTGAATATATTACTGCATAACACTGTGAGACTTTATCAAAATAAATTTTCCCCATAATGGAATTCTCACTTACCTAATCACTCAACTATTTGATGATTTGATTCATTTCATAATTTCAGCATACCTTCCATACTTTGAGTTTTTATTGACATATGTAATGCATGTGCCTAATGTTGCTTCATTTTTTATTTATTTTTATCGCATCGACATTTTCAAGGTTCGGTTTCTTTCATGTATTTCTTTTTTCCAAAGATTCCCTTTTTGAGATTCCTCATCAAATATATATATGAAATGAACAAGAAGAAATTATACCTAGCTACCTCCTTGGAGGAGTTGAAAAAGCTTTCAAAAATAAATATTCGATCATCTGCACCTGAAGTTCTTAAGCGTGAAATGTCTTTGATAAAATGTCAAGCTAATGAAGTTTGGGAGCATGATGAAGAGCGTGCCTATGTCCTCTTTATGAAATACTTTGAGTACTATGACAAATTAAGACAAATAACAGGTAAAAAAGATAGTGTAAGTTTCAACATGCCTAAATTACTGATTATTATTTCTCTAAAGATAATACTTAAAGATGATTTACTATGTGCTGTTGAACGTGCTGAAACTTTGCATGTCAATCTAAAGGCGAGATATAAGAGTTTAAAAAGTCCAACTGTACCTGAACCAGAGAAATCTAATGAATCTCCACCTGATCCTGAACCAGGTAAGTTCAGTTGTTGAGCATTATGGTTATGTTAATTATGGTAAATAGAGAAACCACCTCCCACAATCAGCTCTCGATGGATACAATCGAATGACTTGGCAGAGATTATTAAGAAGCAACAAAATTTCCTTCTGATGGATGTCCGTACAGTATCTGAATTTGAACAATGTCATATAGCATTCGAGAACATGATCAACATTCCTTGTGATATTTTACAACGTGGGTAAGTAACTTAGATTCGCATATGTTTTCTTTTACATTCATCTGTAAGTCATGGTTGGATAAATTTCTACGGACATGTCATGTCTCATGTTTTTGGTAGGTGTTTCTCACCATAGGTTATTATTGTTGAATTAACCAATGAGGAAGAGGATTATCCAATCCCTGTTGAAATATTTTTTTGGCCAATAGGCTGTCTACCTAAACATTCAACTTTCCAACAGTGAGTTGCATGCTCAGAGCCTCTCTGATTCACTTGGGTTTGAACAACTGAGTAGTACCGTTATGCGTCTGGAATTACAATATCTGAATTTTGTATACATACGATGGAGACAGCAATTTAAAACAACAGTTGATTTTCAACGGTTTGCATCATCACACTACCTTGAAACTAAATGTTTCATTTGACCAAAGTAAACTGTGAAACTTTACTTTTGTATTGAGGGTTATTAACATTTTCAGGCACATTGCGGAATTTACATTCACCTAGTAAGGTAGGGATTCAGATTAAGAAGGGTGATACATGATTATATGAATGATTAAACCTATATACTTTTTAGAACATGAAGGGAAGCCTGTCTTGATGTTTATAGGCTTGAAAAACTCTTAATTAACGTCATGCCGAAATTATTAGTTCTCTCCAATAGAAACGTAGTTCTCGAACAACTGTCTTATTGTTTCATAGAGAATGGGTGAGTACTGCAAAGTTTGGGAACAGACAGCGTTAATATTGTTGAGAGTGTGGTGTTTCAATGTATGTGAATTGGTAGGTATATCGTTTCGCCTGAGATTCTTCCGAATTATTTTCGGATATTCATGTTTGTTCAAGCATTTCTTCCAGAAAGGAATTTGTTTTCCCCTCAGAAGGTTTGCGGAAAAATCAGCAGAAATTCGGTTACTTCCTTTGCTGTAGTGCTTTTGTTGCTTGCTGTTGTTTAAACAACAGACAATATCCAAATCAGTGCTTTAATCTAAATTCTCCGACTTGACTGAAGATGGTAATGGGCTCAGTATTATTATTATCATTATTCCCACAGGGCTTGCGCACCACATCCCCATTTCGTTCTCTTCCCTGTAGTCGCTTTAAGCTGACTCCCCGATTGCTCCATGTCACTTGTGTGACGTCAATCAACAGTGTTGTCGGCGTATGTCTAATCCATCTCCATTTCTTTCGTGTATTTGTTGGCGATAGGTTCTTGGTTGGTTGGTTCGTTTCCAAAGTTCTTTGTTATTAGTTCTTCCTCCCTATCTGGTCTTCAGTATAGAGTAACGACAGCTGTTTACTAAAGTCTGAAGCATGTTCCAAATACTTTCCGTGACGCGCCAAGTGTCTGAACTATACAGAAGCAGTGATCTGAGATTAGTGTTGAAAATGTGAATATTTTTCCTCGTACTGAGTGCAGCAGAATTCCAGACTCATTTCTGTGACTTCCTCATCCATGTCATTTGTAGTCGAGACACTGCTGTTTGGATAAGTGAAAGAAGTGACCTCATCCGAATTTCTCTTGTTGATAGTGGTTAGTACCTGTTGTTGTTGTTGTCGGTGGTGGTGGCAGTGACTGGGTATCTTGATTACCTCTTTCTTCACTATGTTCACTTGAAGTCTTGTCTTCGCTGCTTCTGCTGCCAACTTGTTGGTTTTCGCTTGTAGACCTTCGAGTTTGTGTGACGTCAGACATAAGTTGCCCGCGCGATTCAAATCTTCTATAGTCTTCTTGTTGGCCCTACGTGCTGCTGTCCTCTCGCTCCTCATAGTCTTCTGCATAATCCAGTCGACCACAATCAGGAATATCATCGGTGATAGTAGGCAGCCTTGTCTGTCTTCACTCCAAAGGCTTTTCTGAGCTCTCCATTCTGAATCACTTGACATATGTCGTGTTCATATAGCTGTTGAACAATGAGGTTGATAAAGGTTTAGGGTAGTCCGTAGTGTTGAAGCTGTTTATAGATTACTTCACAGTCAACGCTGTCGAAAGTTTTTCTAGAGTCGATGAAGTTGAGGTTATATATTTGATTGTCATTCCATGCTCGGTGCAAAATAATAATCACGGCTTTATTCTGGACGACACGTTTATACACATTATAGAATTCTCAGTCTTTTATTGCTGAATACATACTCCTTTTACACAATCTCTAAATAAATTAGTAATCGACAGCATGTCATTTAACGTAATATTGTTCAGTCTGAAATACTCCCTGACTCACTCTCCACTACATTTTTCTATTTTCTAAAAATACATAGTAGTAGGTTAAAAGCTATTTAGAATTTGGGGGGTAGGTGTAGATTATCATACAAAGATGTCATTGAATCGTTAAAACAATATGAAATGGAGAAGATTTCATCAGTTGTGGTAGATAGAAAATCAGGTAGTTCAGTGATTTAAGCAGGCGAATGCAAAAGTGTTGGTCATGAATATAATTATTCAGAGAAGGGGTCTAGCTTCAGTCTTATGTGTTGCTGCAGACATTTTAAATCAAATGTTTTGAATTTCTGCCTTGACCTCTAAAATTACACGAAGCAAATAGCCTGGTGTTGGAATGATGACCACTGGTACATATAGCGACGCTGTAGTGGCTCACCGTAATGCTGACAAACATCC
Source organism: Trichobilharzia szidati (assembly GCA_944472155.2). Taxonomy (NCBI): domain Eukaryota; kingdom Metazoa; phylum Platyhelminthes; class Trematoda; order Strigeidida; family Schistosomatidae; genus Trichobilharzia; species Trichobilharzia szidati. The sequence goes on along the minus strand of OX235271.1, from coordinate 93,886,434 downwards.
AATCTAAGGTTACTGGTTCGCGTGATGAGAAAGTTATAGCATAAAGTATCACATTGTTTGTTACCGCTGGTTTTATTTTCATTCCTTTGTATTCAGGGTGTAACTTAGGGTTTCAAGCTTGAGCTTTAAAGTTTCAGTAGCGATGGTGTAGTTTTTGCTGGCTGGAATTGGTAGCCTTCCTCATTAAAGCGCTTATCGCCGGCTAAGCGAGGTTTATAAGTGTGTCGGTGCGCACGACGTGGGTAATTGACGAGGATTCTACTACTGAGCCGCCGACTCATGAACTCTCGGCCTCTAATTAACTAGACTAGTGCTCTGACGACTGAGCTGTGGGTGGGGAGAAGTGGCTCCCGCACTCAGAGTTGAACCATGATCTCTTGGGTGAGGTTCCGAAATCCTAACTGTTAAACGGTGCGCAAAATTACTGCTTTATTCTGTCTCAGTCGACTTTTCTGTTGATTGTGACATGCGCAGTAATAAGTATCATAAATAAATTTTTGACTAGTAGGTTTGAGACTTTAATTCTTTATTGTTTTCACACCAGAACGATGATAAAGGTCATTCGTAGTTTAATCATACTAGCCTATGAATAGAATGACTGTCAATGTGGGGTGTTAATACTTGTTGAACAGCTGACGAGTAGTATTTATATTCCTCCGCGCAAAGTCACAAGTGACACGCCTACACAAACACTTAAACAAGCATTGTATCTCATTTATTGTTTTTATTTGTATAGTATTTGATGATAAGACAATATCTGTGTATGACAGTAACAATGAAAAATGAAGTCTGTTATTACTATTTTTGTTAACGTTTTGAATTAACTGATAATGATCAACCGATTTTATGTTTTTGTAGTGTATATTTTATGTTAACTTTTAAAATTGTAGAGCTACTGTAAATACGATCTCTGATTACTTAAAACTGAATAATACATTTAAAAAGCTTTGGGAGAATAGAGGTGAATTTGATGGTATAATACTATTGGATGAGAATGGCTTCGACTCTGATCTGTCCCCCGTGGACAAGAGTAATTGTTTACAAATTCTCAAAGATGCTATTTTTAAGGTAATATAGATTTCTGTTGCATTTTCTTTATTTTCTGTGTGTGTGTGGGTGTGCGTGTGTGTGTTTTTGATATTTCGTATTGCCATCCTGTGAAACATCTAGCTGACTGATTTCAGCATAGAACGTTGTTGAGAAGTGCAGCAGTTCGAGTTGTTCGAACACACAAAGCAAGAGAAGAGTGAGGAGAGGTTCAGGCGAGAGAGGAAGTGATGACAAAGAGTAGTAATATGGAAGAAGAAGAATAGATTTTTGTTTGATGTGACGGATCACATCTAGTTTTAACTTGAACATCTGTGCATTTTATAAGTTTTGTATTTCACTTTTGCCTTCAATAACAGTGTGTCGTTTGAAATGTAGTTTTGATTGAGGTAAGAGGGTACGGTACACTTGTCAGCATCCAACTTTATTCAGTGTTGTTGGTTACGAAGACTGATACATTGTTCATTTTCAGCCATTGATGATTTCAAGGATCATGTTGTAGGTGAGTTCACAACAGGACATTCTTCAATGTTCTTTCTACTTCCGAATCGACCATATACTTACATGTTTCACCCGTTTACATTGATTGCATGCACGATGAAGTATTTCTGACAAATATGACACACCTGAATAGTAGAAAGAAAGGTTTTTGGAAATATAATGGCGGGAATCTTCATACAAAGCTGTGGTATCTTCGTTGTAAGAGTATTAGTCGAACTTCATGTTGTAGGATTTTCTCATACATGCGATGTGAAAGTTAGTTGAAGAGAATTTCAAGGTATCAGTTATTTCTTGAGAAAGTCCACTTATGAGAAAATTTATGTATGGAGTAAGTTATAGGAAATTAAAATGAGAGGTGAAGTATGTTGTATGATAATAATTCAAATAGTGCACTTCATTCTGAAGTCAAGTAAAAAGTGTCATTGAATGTCAACTGATTGGCTGAGTGGTGGCATGACCATTTTGTGAACTGACGGCTTTAATTTAAAGTGTTGGTTTGCACGGATTCTATTGTTTTCAAGTATGATAGCGATGAGACAGCCAGTGAAACATGGGGAAGTGCTGAATATTGTCGTCCACTACTACCAGATTGGTCGTGAAGGCAAACACTCGATGATGACATTTACTGGTGATGGTTAGGCTACATATCACAGATTGTCAGAAGTTAGAATTGTTGGATCATTGTTGGGTCCCATTGCTTCCTGTAGCTGAATGGTCAAATAGCTGTCCTTGTGACCTATAGTCTTAAGGTTCCGTACATGGCGGGTCATGCATGCGTAAGGGTTTTTATGTGTGATTTCTCATGAAGAATAGTAGAACTTTATTACATTTTCGACATGCATTTTATGAACATTCGTATTAAAGGTTTGACACATTTTTCAGCCTCTCCATTTCTCAGCTTCGTCTCTTTGTCTCTCGTTGTTTGATTTCAAACCATTGACTGGTAACAACTTGATAATTTTTGGCTCGATACTTAATTGGGTCATGTTTTCTGAGTGTCGAAGAGTGCAAAACTAGGACAAGGTGACTTCAGTGCCCTGTGGTGCCAGGGAGGTTTCTTTGATTGATGTTGGGTGGTGAGGAAACTTACCACTAAAACATTCTAATCATCCTCACAATCCCCATATTTGAGGGTGAATGTTGTGCACCAGTTTAGAGAGAAACTATGAGAAATAATGGGATGGTTTTTAAGAGTGTGAAATCTGTGTTAGGGATGTTCATAATAAGGATGGTGACTTTATTCGGAACCTGGATAAACAGAAGTGGATATGTATATATCTTCAGATAATTATTTTACTTGATAAAGATAAACAGAGCAAGAATACATTGATGAAGATAAAATGACATGATAATATTTCGTTGGATGATGTTGGTTGCATACACCCACGAACAATTTAATATGGATATAGAAAATATTCACATACTTTATGTATTGATTACAAAGGTGATAGATGCTATTGTCAGATGACTAAATAGTATAATGGAAAGGAATAAAATTCGTTTTTAAGCTCGGTATTATGCACGGAATACATGGATTAGGTTTTCATGTGTTGACGCCTTCACTTGCTGCTACATTTTGAAGACAGTAGTTCCCTTTTTGTGAAATGTGCGAAATGTTTTTAAACAACCACCTATGTTTATGTTTACTTGATGATAAGTCACACTTGTTATGCACGTTTCTATGGTACTATCTCGCTGTACAAGGCTCGATGGATAGAGGGAGGTTCGAAAGTACCTAAACCAATATGCTACAACTCCGGCCTGTCGGACTAAAAGGAAAATCATATGTCACAAGGAGTCAGAAAGAGTTCGGTTATCCATTTAGTGCAACAGAACTGCACTATTCATACATTATATAGTTTCTTTCTGTAGACTGGCCCGTTTATGTGTATATAATTCCTTTGTGTGACCGGTCATTTACTTCTAAGATTTCGATAAATTATGGCACTATTTTATGTTTAAAGGGTATGTCTAATCTAATTACGTGAGTTTTATTCTCACGAATTGAATCATATGGTGTCCCTTGTTATTATAGTCAGTAAATTTCGTAGAATACCAGCTTTATGATCGAGGGTTTCACGTAATTTGAGTACTGTCTACCATAAAATTATCCAGAGTAGTTAAACGGATATTTAATTACACGTATCACATATTCGCCCTTCTTATAATTTTTCTTTTCTTTTAACTTATTCGTTTTTCATCAAGTGGGATGCAGCGAAAACTATAACTGTAGAGCCGAAAATACTTGTCAAAGGAATGAAAGACTTTGCCTTGCGCTACCCACCACTTCTTATTCAAGCAGTCACAACGTCGTCAAACCAAACGGACTCCAAACGTGGTAGCTCCCAACTTCAAGGTAACTACCTAGTAGTGCTAAGTAATGACTCTACCTCTTTTATTGTCAACATTTTATATTCATTTGTTTTCACGATGTAAATTTACTTAACGCTCAGAGTGATACACCTTCTGAATTAGCAATGTACTGGAAATTGCTATTAACACATTCTTAGTTGTATAGTATCTGGGTTTGTGAATGCTTCATGAATTTGACCAGTGTCGTAACTTGTCTCATATTTCAATGAAAATATTCCATAAGAAATACGGAAGTTAGAGGTTGTTCTATTGAGGAATTTACCCCGTGAGAGTGATCGTGTGATTATTTTTATTCGTCAACTAATTTTCTCTGCTAGTTCACATGCCACATTCTTTAGTGCTGCACATGTTGGTTCGAGATTTTGTTTACATAATTATTGGCCGTATGATTATGGGCTATAGGTGACAGTGTTTTTTTTTTTTTGCTTTTTGATCGCAGTAATGCTTATGTATTCATTTTTTAAAATTATAATCTTATGCTTTCCTATCTTATTTCATCCTAAATTCATTTTTGGACTTTTGGTTATGTTATTTTCATGTCTTTGTCATTGTCTTTCGTTTTATTATCTCTTAGTTGTTGTGTGGATATAAAATATAGCAATTTTGACAACTCTTTGTGTGTACCCTAATTCTACGCCCTTCATATTTATCATAATAACTGACACGTCCGGTATGATGGTATTTTCAGAAGTAAAGACTGTAATCAAATCTTGACTGCTAGTAGTAACTTATATAAAGGCACACTTCTGTTTTTAGTATAAAAAGGATGGTATATAGCAAAGTTGTGGAGTTACTTCTAATATAGCTTAACAGTGCTAGTGCTTGTGTCTGTGTGGAACGTCCTTTATGACAAGCGGATTAAGGTTGACCGCGAGTGGGCTCAATGATCCAGTGTAAACACGCCTATGTAGTACAACGTCAGGGTAACCGAGTAATCTTGTTTGGTTTCGACTTCCAAGGAGTTGGCTGGCTTACCAACAAAAAAAGGACCTTGTTGATTTAGAGTGTTAAGATGATATTTTATTTTAAGGTGGTGAAAGACAGACAGAATGCAGGGGCTTCTAATGAAAGCTTGGAGGGAAAATCTACTTATGTTTTGAGAATGCGTTTTCCTCTTGTTAGAATTAAAATGATATTATGGTAAGGTTTGCAGAAAACATATCAGGTAGTATTGTTATTATTATTATTACTCCCTTGGGTTCCGAGTGGAACAAGGGCTTCAACAGCACATCTCCATTTCATCCTTTTCTCTTGAGTCCTTTTTAGCTAACCTCATGACTGCCCATAAGGTTTCATCTCCTCCTCGTAATTATCTCCTCCATGTCACTCTCGGATTTGTCAAGCTCATCGATTCTTGTTCGGGTTCCGCTCGAGGGCCGGGCACGTGATGTCACTCAACGGTCTCTTCAGCGTGTGTCCCCAATCCATCTCCATTTCCTTTGGCATATTTCTAGGGCAATAGGCTTTTAGTTGGTTTGTCACCAGAGTTCCACCTAAACTCAAAATCGTTCTCAATGGCATACATGCATTCAGTCTTTGTTATCTCTGAAATCCACACTAAATCACCATCTTTCCCTATGTTATTATTATTCCTGCCGTACATTTGTGCCCATTATAGTTCTTTTTCTCTACTTTTCTGTGCTACGCTGAGTATGACAACTTAAATGGTTGCACTTTTGTGCTAAATCCTTCATTGATACTCAGCTGTCTGTCTGTTTTCGACATAGAACTTTGCACAAATGTGCTGCAGTTCAAGTCGCCACACTCCGTGTACCACACAAAGCAAGAGAAGAAAGTAGGAGAAATGCATATTCGAGACAGTAAACAGAGGTGTGAGACAAAGGAATAGTAATAACGAAGAACAAAACAGTTTCATTGGAAATCATAAGTAACAAGGAGTGGATGCATCTGCGCCATTGAGAACGATTTTGAGCCATGTCACCAATTGTTTCCAACCATTGGTTTTTACCGTCCCAAGGAGCCCAACCAGGAAGTCTACACCTTGCTACCTGACTGGCTTAAAATAAGTGTTGTAGATTTCATTGACTGATGAAGCCATGTTTTGGTTTGACCGGCTCTTTTCCAGCCTGACCATATATCAGCTAACATTGCCTGTCGAGGAAGGCGATCGATGACTAGGCATACGTAACACATGTCCTAACCATCTCGGTCGATGTAATTTCACAGCCTCGTCGATTGATTTCCCCTCCTTACCTAGCACTCGATCTATGCCTAACCTCAATTAGTCACCGTTATGTAGTTTGAAATCATAAACGGTTTTTCCTTAGCAGACATCATGTTGACCACCATTCTTTTGTCACTGTTTATTTAATCAAGTTAAACGTCATCATGTCCAACTGAAAAATAACAGACTACTAGTTCCTGTCATAAAACTAACTTTCATTTTGTATCATTTATCTTCTAATTTTATTATCAAGCTTCTAAAGTGAAATATCCAGATTTGAATATACGTGAAATTAAAAGTGAAGATAAATTGCCTACTGTCAACTTGGCTGATTTGTTAGCTTCTCAGAGTAAAAATCCTGCCCTATCTTTTAAAAGTATTCAAAATGGACGTGGTGTAGTGCAAAATGGAACAAATCCCGGTGTACAACGTCCACCACCACCGCCTAAACCACCAGCGTTTACTGGTCGCGTACAATACACTCCAAAGATGCTGCCTTCACAGTCTTCCGAAACATCACTCACCAATCTTAGACAGAGTATTACACAAGTAAGTACTTCACAGTCTTAATTTCCAGCATAATTTTCAAGTGTCAGTGTGTAGAAATTGGATCAATTTTAAGTTTGATCACGGATTGATATCTATTACAGAACCATTCAAAACCAGGGATGTCAAAATTCATGGGCCACTGGATTCCGTCTGAGTGGTTGAATGATCAACGAGCCTGTCTCGTAACCTGAAAGTCCTAGGTCTGATACCCCCGGTGGGATCTTGGGTGGTGCCCACTGATGGAGTGTCTCAGAACTAGAACGAAACAGGTGCCTGATACTTTTGGACTTTCATCACAATGCTCCTTTTAATAAATTTATTGTAAATATAGTTTTTTGTCATTTCACAGGGATCCATTTTTGTTACTAGCTTGTGAAGTTAGAATTCAGTGGGTAATTTGACACTTTGATGTCAGGTGATTGGAAATATTGAACACCTGTTTAAGGAAATCCAGTAAATCTCCTATCCTTAGTTAATCTTATGTTCTCACCACCTTGTTTTAACGCAAGTAGTTGTTATTTAATTGGTGGATGGTGACTAGCAGTGGAATCCAGGATGCGCATTTCGTCCTATTTGGGACTCGTCATCTGGATGTACCTGCATTTCTCAGTGAGTGGTGATGTTCCCACCGAGGCTCGAACCCAGTGCCCATAGTTTCAAACTCCAAAGCGTTATCCACTAGACCACTTGGGCCACGAGAGCCACCTCTTGTGCAACGGGTCATATTGATTTAATTGAATTTTAGATTTTCCCGTCGATTGATTGGACCGAAGTGCTCGGTCTCAGGTTGTTGTGTACTACAATGATGTAGGCCAGCCAACTCTAGTACTTCTGATTTTTCTCTGTTGATGATGATCCCAACACTCTGGACATTGAGATATGCCGAATAGAAGAAAAAGCAGATATGTTTCAATTTGAAAACTTTTATCATCTCAACTGAAGATGAAATTGATGTATATAAACGGTTTCCAGCCTTGTAGGAAAATAAAAGCACAGATAAATTACACTTACCATTAACAATTAAAGAACTGTTTTGACTGGAGTAAAATTGTGTGAAAATAGCACATTTCAGCGTATGAAAAAGCGGAGTGTAGGCATTTTTTAGAATAAATTTGATCATTTTGAACACTTTTTCCTCGTGAAAATATTCACTTACATTCTTCTGCCATTCACCACACAAAGATTCAGTGATTGTCCTCTCTGAAGTGTCAAAACTGCTGGTAGCTGGATTTTTGCTTATGAAAAGCACATTAGGTTACGATTACGTCTAGTAGTAGTAGTAGTAGTACACAGTTACGCTTGCCAAAGTGTGATGCCTATGTTCAGACTAAAATATGCATTTCTTCCTGGATGTACCTGCACTCCCAGTGGGTGGTGACGTTCCCACTAAGACTCGAACCCTGCACAGATTGGCGAGTACTCTGCCTGGATTCCACCGCTAGTCACTACTAGCCAAAAATAAGTTCACTGTAATCCTCAGACATCGTCAGAGCGTTCGTAATAGTTAGGCGACGAAATGTCAACAGAGGCCGAGCACTTCGGTTTGACATAATCAACCAACTGGAAAGGCAAATTGAATCTGAAAACACAAACGAAATAGTCCATATTGACTCATTTGCACTTGTGCTTTTGAATTTTATTTCGACCACCTAATTTTTACATGTGTATTCATATGTTGCCTTTTGCGTAGTGTGCCTTTTACTGTTCTTTTGGGATATTTTGTCTTCTGTGTTTTAATATATATATATATGTATATATATATACATACATATATATATATATCAAACTATGCAGCAGAGATGAGATTTACCAAAATTTAGTCTGATTAGACCTATTCAATAGGTAGTTTCGGGAAAATAAATGAAACAGTCAGTAAAATAACCGAATTACATCAGATTACATAATGAATAAAAATTGTTATTATTATTGTTTCCTTTAATTCCTAGAGGAACATAGGGCTTCAGCCGTGCGTCTCCATTGCGTTCGGTTATCTGCTAGAGTCTTCACCTGGCTCCAAGTCTGCCCACACGTTTTCATCTCCTCTTCACATGACCTCCTCCAAGTCACCCTTGCACTGACGACCAACTCGCCGCTTCCCTTTCGGATTCCACTCGAGCAATGGCTTGTCTAGTGATGTCACTTCATGGTTTCCTCAGAGTATGACCAATCCATCTCCACTTCTTCCTGCCTATTTGTTTCACAATCGGTTCCTGCTGGGTTGGTGCGCTCCCAGAGATCCATTCCTGTTGCTGATCTTTTCTGACCGGCCATCTGATCTTGAGTGTTGAGCGAAGACAACTGTTAATGAAGGCTTGTAGTTTGTTTGAGATTCTCTTTATGACGCGCAGTGCAAGTCTCCAATCCGTATAGTAGCACTGACTGACTTCACATTGGAGTTGAAAATCCGGATCTTATTTTTGATGCTGAGTGCTGTTTTCCTCCACGCTGACTTGAGAGTAGTGAAAGCTTGTCTTGCTTTTCCGATTCTTGCTTTGATATCCTCGTCAGTTCCGTCTGCCTGTAGTTGAAACGATGCTTCCCAGGTAGGTAAAGGAGGTTGTTTCTTTCAGGTTCCTTTCATTTATGCTGATTGTTGTCTGTTGTTGTTGTTGCTGTTGGTGGTGTTGCCCAGGAATCTTCATCATTTCTGTTTTCTCTATTTTTACCTGAAGTCCTGTCTTTGATGCTTCTTGTGCCAACTTGTTGCTTTTCGCTTGCATATCTTCCAGTTTATGGGAAATCATACATATATCATCGGCGAAGTCCAGATCCTTCAAGTTTTCTTGTGTGAATCCATTTTATGCCTGTTTCCTCATTGCCCGCTGTTTGTCGCATTATCTAATCTACGGCAATCAGGAAAATCATCGGCGATAGTAGGCAGCCTTGTCTTACTCCTGTCCTCACTTCAAAAATTAATAAATCTTATGATTGAATGAGTAAATAAGTTATTAGAAAGCACACTTAACACATTTTTGTTTCAGTATACTTGAATAGAAGTATGAAGAGGAGGCGGACAACTACGAATTGAGTTTCCTCAGGTAGTAGTAGTTGGTCTTGTGTGATTTTGTATTGTGTTTAAAGGAATGCTGTAATAATCATATCAGATATTCCACTTGGGTGTTTTACACAGCTGTTTATATTTGTTGTGGCATTTGCCATACTATGCGCGAAAACACTCCATGATAGCCTTTATCATCTTCATCGATACTTGGACACCGTCACGCGTCAATTCTGAATGCTGTACTTTACTTCGGCTGACCTAATAAGAAGTCAAAAGTGTTTTACAAGAAAAGAAAGGAGCTACAATTTGACTGCAGAAATATTTTGCCTTTCAGTTAGCATTTTTAGTGAGACACTCAAGTTACTATTCTAATAGTGATAATGTTGTTAACGATCAACATATTTAGAGGGCTGAGGTAATCAAGCAAGAAAATTAGAGTGAAAATTGAATGGTAGGAACAATTCCACCGTGAAATCATTAAAATTAAAACTGGTTGTTACATAATCCGTAGCTTGTATGAATAAAGTTCAGAAGAAGAACAAATGAGTGATCAATTTCATATGATGGTTATGTTAATAATGGTTTGTTATTACTATCGGGGGGGGGGGAGGGATGACTAGTAATTTGTATTTATTTGACGATGGCTAAGTGGCTGGCTATATACATTTACTCTAAATGCACAGGTTTGGTTTGGTTCCGATGTTTTCTGCTACACTGGAATAATTAAGGCTTAGAAGAGAATTACGATTTGTAGGAATGTGGTTAATAGCTCTCAGCACTTTACTAACACATCAATTCTATTCCTATTATCGTCAAGATGTACTAGAACAAAGCTACGAATCGACTTTGTTAACCCGTTGTCTATCCATGCAAGATGATATTCGGTGACTCAACAATGAATATGCTTAGTTGTACGCCCAATCTAACAGGCTCTATAAGAGGCGAAATAGTGTAATTCGTTCTTATTTCTGGAATGTAATATTGGTTGAATTATGAAATGATAGCGCAATTCCTGTGTGATGAATGCTTTTTATGCCATTATGTAAGTGTTATGTTATAACTGCAAAACTACATTTTTAAGGCGAGTAGATTTCTTGGGGCTGTCGATACTCTCTTTTCCCAAACGGAGGGTGGCAGTTTCATAATTTTATCTAGGAATAACTGTGGACATCCATTTTTGCTGAAGAATTCACAGAGAATCTAGAGTCCTTTACACTAAAGCAAATCATTTTAACAGTTTATTCTAGGTTGACGAGCCAAACTCCTCACTGAATGGATTGTGTGTATATTTTAAAGGTACAAATATGAGTTTACTTTTCTTTTAATGTTAGTTTTCTATATGTAGTTATGTAATAATGGTGATGCGGTAAAGAAATGAATGAAGAGATTAAAGGATAATGCTGAAAGCATAATTAATTTATGGAAGGTAAGATAAGAAGTGAATTTAAGCGAGTCACTATGGCCCCAGACCTTGACCCCCTATATCACATCACCTAAGCACTTACAAATCACACGCATTTCAAATGATCACGATAATTGTTCAAGTAAAGTGTGTTAAGATTTCTATCATCGCAACTTGTTTCTTTCAAATAATAATAGTAATAATAATGATATAATTATAGGTTATGCTAAATTGTCATTTTAACCTATTGATTTTTTTTAGCTTGATCGTCAACATAGCCTTGTATCGAACTTGTCAAATTTATCATTGGGAAAACTTGATTTAAGGTAAGCACGTTGGTTAATGTTTCTCAGTTCATTGAATCTAAATCAATATGGAGAGTTTGCATTTATTATTTGAAGTATACTCAATAAATCACCTTTATTTTTGAAGAGTTGATTTGTTTTAGAATTTGATCACGGATCGGCATCAGTTGGAGAGAAGCATTGAAAACCAGGGACACTTGCTTATATCCTAGTTTGGGAATCATCATCGGCAGTACACCACCCACTGGGATTTCGAACTCTAAAAGCAAATCAAATCCTTACAAATCAACTCTTGAAAAAATTTAATCTGATACTCTCCAGTGACTTGCTAGAGGACAGAGTTTCCTGGAGTGTTCTAGTGAGAAGTCGTGACCAGTGTGTTGCATCCGGTCGGCATGTGAGAATGGAGTTCCCGCCGATGACATTTTCTGATGGTCGCACTATAATCATGAATTGGTAGAAGTTAGAATTTGTGGGTTGATCATTGAATCGGGTCCCAGTGGTTGAATGGTATACGAGCTCGCTAGCCTTGTAACCGGAAGGTCCTGGGTTCGAATCCCGGTGGGTGCGTACTGATGAAGAGTCCCAAACTAGGATGAAACAGCTGTCCAGTATTCCCTGGCTTTCAATGGTTGTCTAACTGATATCAACCCATGGTCAAACTCGACAAACAAATCACTCTTATATCACTCCTGAGAATTCATCTTACTGTTTTTTGAATGATTTTCTTTAAATCAAATCGGTCGATTTGTCATGATAATTTTAAGAGTAAACCTCCTAATTTGCATAGAACTATAAACTACTGATTGATTGAGATGATCAGTAGTTGTATACCACCACTCATATCAGCCAGTAGTGCTTGTTGGTCAGATAAAAGTGATCTTAGTGGGTACATCGTTGATGAACTCGGTCCCAAACTAGTGAAACGGCCATCCGGTGTTTTGATCACATCAGTCTGGTTAGTCAGCACTAATAGGTGATGTGACTAGTATACACCTACTCATCGCAGTCAATCAGTGGTATGCACTTATATGCATTTATGCTTGTTTTCTTGATTTTTATTTAAATTATTATTTAAACGCAGAAAAAACTTGGTACAATATGGCACCAAGAAAGATGCGCCACACAATAATAATAAAACAAGATAGATTAAAAGTAAAAATATAAGTAGAAAACGCATAAAGAACTTCATCAAGAAGGAAAACAGTCATGTTTAACAAGTTCGAACAGTACTCGTTAGCTATCATCAGGAAGGGAAGAAAGAAGGAAATTGCAACACGTTCGCCATTGATTACGATTCTTGGCCATATCCGATAACGTTTCGAGCCATCGATTCGAGCTATCTCGCCAACCCCAACCAGGGAGTCGTGACGCACCAACCGATGCTAATCTAGCACGAATATCCTTCATCCCACGACGCCACGTCATGGGCTGACCACCTCTCCGCCTTTTCCATCCCGTCCCAGGGCTAGCGAACAGAGACCTGTACGGAAGCCTCTGGGATGACATTCGCAGCACACGTCCAAGCCACCGAAGCTGGTGTTTCCAGATGACGACACTCAATGAATGGTGATCTCCACTGTGTTCAAACACACGCCGCCGAACCTCAGAATTATTCACGCGATGATGTCATCGAACGCAAGCAATCCTGCGGAGACAGCGATGGTCGAACACGCAGAGTCGCCGCACATCCTCAGCCTACTCGGAGAGGCCAAGTTTCACAGACGTAGAGCAAGACAGCCCGCACCGAAGCATTGTATACCCGACCTTTGACAGTCAGGCTAACGTCGTGACGGCGCCAGAGGTGGCTCAAGTTGATGTATGCCACCCTAGCCTTCATTATAAGGTTGGAAATCTCATCCGTCACCCCTCCGCCAGCACTCACACAACTACCCAGATACACAAACTTATCGACAACTTCAAGCGGTTCACCCGCAAGAGTGAGTGCAGGTACAGGCCTTAGACGGTGCAAAGCTCATACCATACTTACAGACTTTGATCGCCAACTGATTAAGTGCAATTTGGGCAGCCTGCATGCTATCGCACAGTAAGACGATATCGTCTGCATATTCGAGGTCGAAAAGTCTATCTCCAGGTAGCAGATATACATCACCTTCACGCACATCCTTCAGAGCTGACTCCAGAATGTCATCGATGGCAAAGTTAAAGAGAAACGGAGAGATTTTCTTGATTACCTACTTATGGTATCAAGCAGATCATATACTAGCGATCTGAATAACTTGGTTTCCAAAGGGAAACCGTGGTGAGATTTCACTTCATCGAATTGCGTAAATCACAAATTAGTTTACAAATTATGTATATGATTTACAAGACCTCCTAAATCTCTTCGAAAATAAGTGGGGAGTGATTATTAACACTGTAGATTACAACTTCATTATACTATAAGGATTACGGACTGATATGTGAGCAGTTGGGAACAATTCACCTGAACCAGCAGTAGTATTTGATAGCCAGATAGATCATGTAGATCAAGTGTGTAGAACTTCAGCGCTATGGTGGAATGTAATTCTAGACTAACTAATTCCTACCGTAACAGAAACAAAAGCTAAAGGAAATTCAATTAGACAAAGATGAGAAAATGATTAGTTTATTGATATTACCAGTTTGTACACTGATATTCCGATTGATGCAGCATCTGAGGTAGTTAGGAATAAACTGAATTATTGATCCTTAACTCCAAAACAGAACTAAGCTCTTGGTTGATGAAATGATATTAGTTGTTCAATTATATGTAGCCTCGACTGTATTCAAATTTCAAAATAAAATATACAAGTAAACGAATGGAGTGCCAGTGGGATCATCAATATCCCCAACAGTAGCAGACATATTATTTATGGAAAGTTATCTAATATGAAATTATTCATTTATATTACAGCTTATCTACACTACTGATAAAGTTCGTAGAGCCTTGTTCATAGTAGTGTGCCCATCTACTTGTCAATGAGTCGTACTTATTATTTGAATGTTGATAGTGTTATCTGAATACTCATGATTTTGAAATGTGTCCCACTAGTCGCTATGGTGTGTTAAGTTCCATAAGCTACAGCTTTTCTAAGAAAATACCCCTTATCCACAGGGTTTATTTCAGTAATCGATAATAGGATTCTATTCTTAGAAGCGAGTGGAATAAAATACAATCATCAGTTATTTCTCCACTCATTCTGCTAACCTACATTCTTTGAAGGATACCCTTTTTGTGAAAATAAGCTAATTAATATCAGACAAAAATATCTACGGGCAAGCAACTATAAAGAAGTTGAAGAATTCATTAATTTATGTGTGCTATAAGTAATATTTTTGTAATGAACACTTTCCAATAGTGTTTAGCGAGGTACCTAGTCGACTTATAACAAGGAGTATTTTATTTGTGCATTAATTAAGTCGTTAGCATGAAAAACTCATAGCCCAGATAGCTCAGTGTTAACATCTCTGACAGCAGCACTGAGTGACACGAGTTCGAATCTCAGAAGGGACATAAGTTCCTTCAAAATGACCTTTGTGCGTCAGTAGCACAGCGGTAGAGTTCTCGCCGACCACGCAGGTAGTCCGGGGTTCGATTCCCAACCACCGACGCACTCCTTTACCTCGCTAAGTCAGTAGTCAAACTAGTAAAGGGAGAAGGTTGGGCATAAGCCAAGCAACCCCATCCTGTAAAAATAATCACCACTGCTACAGAAACTTCAAGCTTCTAGCTTGAAGCTCTATATTCTATTGGGAACGTAAAGGAATAAAAAAGAAATGAAAAACTCATGATGCTATAGTCTACTGATATGATAGAAATAAGTAGTTGGATAGCAATCACAGCAACCAGTAGTGCCTGCTAGCCAGATCGAAGTGATCTAAACACCAGACGGTCATTTTACTCGTTTCACATCGAGGCCATAAGCGGTGTGTAACTAATCTCATTCAGCTTGCATAACCTACTCAGTTGAATTCTGTATTCTGTCTAGCTACTTATGTAGGTGAACGGGTAATCCACGGAATTAAATTATCAATTTACAAATTACACAGTTCAAATAGAGTGAATTCGATTCAATAGCATGAAAAGTTTTCATTTCAGACAGGTTTTTTTTGAGTAATTTAATTAATCGATAAATTGTTGCGTGTGATGATGAAAGTATTTTTTTCATTGAGATTTAATCTTTACGAAGAGCTTAAAAGTGTCATTTCTATTTATCTTCAAAACACGTCTGTCTTTAAGTGACCTTGACAAAGCATTGCAATTTAAATAATGAGTCATATGTAAGGTGTTGTTGAAGTTTAATTAGTAATAAGAATTTCAAACTATAGTCATTTTTCCTTACAACCTCAGATACTTATTTTGCATTCCGTCCTAGGCTTTTTTTTAATCCATTGCATTCCAAGTGGAACATAAGACTTTGGGCTTGACGTATTGACTTAACGGTGATAGTGTTTTTTATGAGATGAGCCTCACGTTTAACCTTTCCTCTTTACTGGAGCTACCGACAAGCTTTAAGAGTAGGGCGACTTGGAATCGTACCCCGGATCACGTGTGGGGTTGGTTGATATTCTACCACTGGACCACCGATGCACCTGCTCTAGGTTTAGTGGGAAATGATTCAGTTTTTGTAATCTTTCTTCTGTTATCTTGTTATGATTGATATTCGTACAAACATTATGATCTGTTGATGTGAGGGTAGAATTTGGTCATTTCGGTAGGATGATTTAAATGCATAGTAGCAATCACAGTGATGTAACTATGAGCAGTCTACCGTACTCGAAACGTCATCTAGTTAATAATACTGTGTGTCATGGGTTACTGATAAGATTTATCAGTAATATGTAAACAGACGTTCATCGGCATAAAAATATCAAATAGTGGAGAGATAGATTTTACGTCAAAGAAAGCAAATGATTCAGTGTTATGGCAAAACATGGGAGAAACGAAAAGAAGACAAAGAAACACAATATGAAGGCTAGAAGTAACACAACACGGAAGATCAATGGAAGTGACTATTTTCAGATAAGCTGTACATAATTTGGCTATGTAAGAGATATCAAACTTCTAATACACATTCCGTAACCAAGTTTCTTGTCTTCTACAGCTGCAACTGTATCACTGTGTTATATGAAATAAATTTACATAGTATAGAACTGTGCTGTATTGTCGTTTAGTACTGGTCCAGGAAACGATACGGACGTTGAAATGGTGCACCAGGTGTTCAATCACTTTTCCAGTCAGTCTTCCTGTTTAATTGTCAGCGTCTCCATAAGGTTTCTTGAGACTTTATTAACTCAAAATTTAACTTTACGGTTATAACAATATTGGAGAACTTCTGTTAGACCGCTGAACAGTAATGCATCTGATGTAATATGAATTGTCATCTGCTACTAGTTATAGCCTAGTTTTTTCTAAAGAATGGATACTGAACAAAGAGTACTCTTTTCGATGAATTCATCATCAGGCTCTACAGTTATATATACATTATAGTGAATGAATGAATTAGTGTTATGAACAACATTAATGCTGTTTAAATAACATCGAATCAATATTATTGATCGATTACAGTTCAATAGCATCAACATAAAATAAGCTGAATGTCAGAAAAATTAGGAAAGATAATATTTTCTATAGTTTGGTTTGTAAGGGTTTGTTATGTTTTTACGAGTTGACCACGGACTGATATCAGTTAGAGAACCATTGAAAACCAGGGAGTACTGGACAGCTGCTGTTTCATCCTAGTTTGGTATACGAGCTTGCCTTGTAACCGGAAGGTCGTGGGTTCGAATCCCAGTGGGTGCGTACTGCCGATGATTCCCAAACCAGTATGAAACAGCAGCTGTCCACTACTCCCTGGTTTTCAATGGTTCTCTAACTGATATCAGTCCGTGATCAACTCGTAAACAGATAATATTACAAATTCATGAATTTATAGTCTCTACTGAAGGCTGGTCAGGGCAGTAGTAGGGTCTGGACTTGCTTCTTTTGAACACAGAGCACTGGTTGTTTGAGGCGAATTGCAATAGCCTCTACTGTTTGCAGCAT
The DNA here is from genome assembly GCA_944472155.2 of Trichobilharzia szidati. Classification (NCBI taxonomy): domain Eukaryota; kingdom Metazoa; phylum Platyhelminthes; class Trematoda; order Strigeidida; family Schistosomatidae; genus Trichobilharzia; species Trichobilharzia szidati. Next base: position 93,869,043 of record OX235271.1, on the reverse strand, counting down.
GCGATGCTTCGATGATTTTGGTAATTTGTTAGGCATCCGGTATATTATAGAGAAGGATTCTTCAACACTGGCCGGCTTTGTGGCCGGCCGGTTTGCACCAGATGGTCTAATATCGAACTGTTAATGGTTTTAACTACATACAACTTTACTTAGCCATAGTGGGAGATGTTCTCGAGCAATTCAATCCTTGTTTTCACTTTATTCAAATTCATGAAAAGGGATAGGTATATGAAGTTTCGCTTCAATCCGAAATGTCAGTTTACTTTTTCTAAATTGTTTTCGGTGCAGTTTTAGTCTTATATTCACTGGAATACTTTTGCCGTTCTTCCCTTCAATATATATATATATATACCACATATAAAATCTGTTGACTGCTTCGTCGTAGAACGTATACGGTCTGATGGTTGAACACTTACCAATTTGAGTTTTTTATCGTTTTGCTGATTATTTTTTATTATTATTGTTCCCTTGGATTCCTAGTGGAACATAGAGATTCAACTACACGTCTCCACTTGCTTCTGTCTTCTGCTGTACTTTTCACTTGCATCCATCTTAGTCCATACTGTTTCAACTCCTCTTCACACGATCTCCTCCATGTCACCCTTGGACGTCCCACTCGCCGCTTCCCTTTCGAGTTCCACTCGAGCGTTGGCCTGACGCGCGATGTCACCCAACGGCCTCCTCAGCGATTGTCCAATCCATCTCCACTTTCTCCTGCATACTTGTTGAGCGATTGGTTCCTGTTTTGTGTCTTCCCATAGTTTCTTGTTGGTGATTCTTACCGGCTATCTGATCTTCAGTATAGAGCGAAGACAGTTTTGCTGATTATAAGTGTATCTAAGTTGCTATTCCCGTAGTTATTATGGTTATTCAAAGCCTAATCTTGGTCAGTTACCCATCTATAATTATTTCAAATATACACAACTGAGTTATGCAGCGTTTTGTAACTCAAGCATTTCATCTTCAACCATGTGGTTCTGAGTTGGAACACCAGTTCGAACAACTGGGTTATACTACCAGACATCAAACAGTAAGTGTGGCTTGCAGATTAAAATGTGAGAGAAACCTGCTTCCTTTAACTGTGTCCTAACAACAACATATACTACGCATTCACTGGGGACAAAGGAATTAGGATATAGTTCTTATCTATTATGTATTCTTTGAAGGTCAAACGTATCAGACATATATCTACATTCTTGTATTTAAGACATACTTCACTGATCTCTGCATGGATTTCATCTAACTGTTTATTCCTTTCATGGTTTTCTGTTTAAAAAAAGTGTTATTTGGGAGCAGATTTCACTAAAAATGTAACACTCATTAAGTGATTATTAGCATGAAGCACAAACGTTGTATATCCGAAAAAGTAACCGATTGTTATTATTATTTCATCTTCCTCTTCTTCATTATTTTAGTCCAACAAGTGTAACATCGAATCATATTGTACTGTCTGATTCAATGAGAGGCGATGAAAACAGAGGTGAAAAAGTCTGGGTAAGTTATTCTTCAAGTAATAAACTCATATTTTCAAGTATTGGTTTTGTAGGGATTTTATTTGATTGCATAAAGGATTTCATCATGAGCTGACATCAGTTAGAGAACCATTGGAAAACCTAGGAGTACTGGACAGCTGTTTCGTCCTAGTTTAGGACTCTTCAGTAGTACGCACCCAACGGGCCGTTGGATCGGGTCCCAGTGGCTCAATGGTCTACGAGCTTGCCTTGTAACCAGTAGGTCCTGGGTTCAAATCCCGGTGGGTGCGTGTCGATGAAGAATCCCAAACTAGGACGAAACAGCTGTCCAGTACTCCCAGGTTTTTCAGTGGTTCTCTAACTGATGTCAGCTCATGATGAAATCCTCCATGTAATAAGCTCATTGACAAATAAAAAAGTCATGCATATATATATATATATATATATGTTCAGGTGTATGGTACAGTTATCAGACTAATGCTGAAGGAATCAGGTTTTTTTATTCATAGCTCAAAGTAGGCGTTATCTGATAAATGTTAGAAAAGGGAATTAACAAGTAGTCCCCCTTGGCATACGTACATATTTGTATTTATCACTAAGCTATATTTGTAACAACATAAGAAGTCATTTTCTGTGAGAAACTCGAACCCCTGTCATCTGAACAAGTCGTTATAGGAACTTTCGAATTCGTAAGCATTCAATGATGTTATCTGCTTGATAACTTCCAGGGTTTACGTCTCATCATAGCCAGTTAGGTGCCATCAAATAGATGAATATATTTGGTTTGACGACATTACTAAAGCCAATCTCCCATGCTGATCATTTGTCAACAAAATTTGATCACTTCAGTCCAGCAAAGCGAAACAATAAAAAATCAGAATGTACACATAAGGCAGACAAAATTCTGTTTGTTACATATCCATCCGCTTTAGTTTCTTATGCCCCTGTTAGTGGTCTGTCTGCATAGCAAACTGAAACCTTGGAAATCCTACATATGGTTCTCATCAAAGAATACATAAAGTTCAGGTGGCATCTAAGCCCATTAATCCACATGTTGTTGTTGAGTTTCATGAAATCTATCGCACAAAATAATTTATTATTATTTATTATTGTTTCCTTGGGTTCCTAGTGGAACATAGAGCTTCAACTGCACATCTCCACTTGCTTCTGTCTTCTGTTGTACTTTTCACCTGTATCCATGTTAGTCCATACTGTTTCAACTCTTCTTCTCACGATCTCCTCCATGTCACCCTTGGACGTCCCACTCGCCGCTTCCCTTTTGGGTTCCACTCGAGCTATGGCCTGACGCGCGATGTCACCCAACGTCCTCCTCAGCGATTGTCCAATCCATCTCCACTTTCTCCTGCATATTTGTTGAGCGATTGGTTCTTGTTTTGTTTCTTCCCATAGTTTCTTGTTGGTGATTCTTTCCGGCCATCTGATCTTCAGCATAGAACGAAGACAGCTGTTGATAAAGGTCTGCAACCTGTTGGAAATATTCTTTGTGACCCGCCAAGTTCCTGATCCGTATAGAAGAACTGACTTGACGTTTTTATTGAAAATCCGAATTTCGTTGTTGATGTAAAGTGAAGAAGATTTCCAGATTGGTTTCAGGTTGATGAATGTGTTTCTCATACAAAATAATTTAGTTTTCCATAATTCTGTACAATGTGTCTCGATGGTTCAATGTTAACATGCTTGTCAGCTATACCGGAGGTGCAGGTTTAATTCCCGGCTCACGTATTCCTAAACCTCTCCTACTTTACTAGCCTAGAAAAGAGGGAAGGTTACCTGTGAGGCTAACAACTCCACCCTGTAAAAGCAACTCCATAACTGAAGCTGCAAAGCCTATAGGCATATGTTCCACCTGGAACTCAAGAGACGAAGAAATTCTGCATACTAGTTGGAAAGCCAGAGCAGTAAGTCGAAACATGTTAAAATCTCAAACGTAATGGTCATAGTTCAGGTTAGGTCAATCCTGAAAAGTGATTTAATAGGGTAGAGGGATTGATAAGTGAAAGCGTCGCATTAATAATCATAATAACAATAGTCAAGTGTTGGTTTGTAGGGATTTGATTGGTTACAGGATTTCTTCATGAATTGACATAGGTAAGAAGACCATTGGAAAACCTGCAGGGAGTACTGGACAGCTGTTTCGTCCTAGTTTGGGACTTTTCATCAGTACGCACCCACCGGGGTTCAAAACAAGGACCTTCTGGTTACAAGGCGAGCTAGCTCGTAAACCATTAAGCCACTGGGACCCGATCCAATGACCCATGAATTCTAACTTCTGCCAATTCACGACATAGCGCGACCACTAGCGAATGTCTTCGCCGAGAATTTTTCCTCACACCCGACCTGCTGCACCTACAAACCAACACTTGAATAGCGATGCGATGCTCACTAGCGACTTGCCCTATTCAGGTAGGTATTTACCTGGGGTTCTAGTGAGAAGTCGTGACCAGTTTTGAACCCTGGTGGGTGCGTACTGATGAAGAGTCCCAAAACTAGGACGAAACAGCTGTCCAGTACTCCCTGCAGGTTTTCCAATGGTCCTCTAACCTATGTCAATTCATGATGAAATCCTGTAAATAATAATAGTGCTTCAATTCTTCTAGATATCTGAAAAATGAAAGCAATTCATTAGAATTTTATAAACATATTTTTAAAATTGTCGAATAACCTTTTACTTGATTGTACAGGATAAGTTTTGTTTGAATTGCTGTTCAATAAATATGATTGTTTCACTCTGAGATCCATCTGATAAAAAATGAATATGAAATGAAATTTCAGGGGATGGATTATCATGATAAAGTTCATGTTCGAATTCATCATATTTTCTCCTTTTGTTCGGTTATTTTTTAGAAACTATCCACTGAACATTCAGATGAAGAATCCCGTATGTATAGTGATTTACGTGAAAAATCCTACACTGATAGATCATTACCACGAAAATACTCTGAACAATACTCTGACCAAAGGATGTATAAACCGGTCGATTCGCATGTAGATCCATGGAGAGTTTCACTGACTGCTTCAACCATTAATGCTTCAATACCATCAGTGCCAAATATTCCCCCACCTGAAAGTAAACCAATGAATTTAGTAAATTCTCAATCATCTCTAACATATGTACAACCAGATGTATTGAACAATCAGGGTAAGAAGTGTTTGTGAGAATAATCTGTGGTGTTATTTATTTTTAACGGAATATTTCATAAAGGAAATGAATAGCATGTTAATTAGCTAAATCTTCTAATTTTGTCATCGTATTAGACTAGAAAGGTGGTGCTTCGGCATGTATAGGGTGGTGTGCTTGCCACCTCGTTCGACAAAGCTTCCCAACTATGTCGGCTGACTTTTCCCGTTTACCTACTACTCAATAATATAACGGGATTATCACTTACAAGTTGCTCCATCTGGTATGGGGCTTTAGACGTAAATGAACATGATCAAAAGCTCTTGGTTTATTAGCTTGAAAATCCCCATTGAGTCATATGAAAAAGAGAAGACGTTCAGCGAAGAGACTCTTTTCGGCGAATTTATTCACATAGCTGTACAATCGCATTTATATATAATTATTTGTGTATGTGTGTGTGTGTACATGAGGTTTGTCAAATTTAGATAATTGATCAGGTAATACAAGAATGATCTAATATAGAAACAAGGTTAATCAGACAGCAACTAAAGTAAGATTGAGTTAGTAAGTTAGATGACGTAATATAATTGACTAGAAATTGAGCGTTGTTCAAGTCAGTAACAGTGGTAGTGAGGTGTAGAAATTAAATCGGGTGGGGGTAGAGAACAAGAAAGTTGAAAATGTAAAATATTACAATTGAGAAGACAATATAATACTAATGAAGAGACAGAAAAAAGATTAGGTAGAATTTGCTTATCGGGTAATAAGATAGATTACGTCCATTGCAAATGTAGTGATTGAACGAACTTCTTCTGCATGCAGAGTTCAAGACTTAGCGAGTGAATAGCCATTGATTCTGCAGTTTAAAGAAGTCTGATTCGTACACCTTTAGGAAGACTGATTCCTACTCTGTAGACGACTTTGAAGTTTGTTTGCGGTGTAGCGTGGTGTCCGGATTTTATCAGATGTTCTAAGATGGAGCTGCAGGAGCATCTCCTTTGTAAAACCATGTTGGTAAATGTTCGGTGATACGTTTGGAAAGCGAGCTCTGGGTACGGCCGACATACCTTGTTTCTATTTTAGATCATTCTTGTATTACCTGATCAATTATCTAAACTTGACAAACCTCATGTACACACACACACACACAAATAATTATATATAAATGCGATTGTACAGCAATGTGAATGAATTCGCCGAAAAGAGTCTCTTCGCTGAACGTCTTCTCTTAGTTTATTCCATATTTCCTGTCAACAGCTCCAATCATTTCATTCCCTACTTTTAAACTAGTAGTCGGTGCAGAGTAGTTGTATGTTGAATAAAGACACATCTCATGCTAAAAACATATTTAAAAATTCGGTCAGGATGTTCAGAAGATCTTGGTAATATTTCCAGTGAACCTACCAAAATCAAAAGACTTAATGTCTTGTGTAATTAACCGTTAAAATATCTTGTTTCATTCCTTTACCTTCTGAGTGGAGCATAAAGCTTCAAGCGTGAACTCTGAAGTTTCTCTAGTGATGTTTTTTACCAGATGACGTTGCTAGCCTCATACAAAACCTTTCCTATTTACTGGCCAAGTGAGGCTCAAGAGTGCATCAATCAGGAATCCAGCCCACTGACGCACCATTAAAATATAATTGTAATGAATTCATTCTTTCCACAGTACTCACACTTTTCACAGACATTATGTTCAGAGGACTCTACACCTCGTTTGCGTCTTTTCCTAAAAAAGATTAGGTTATCTTCAACCTGTTTGCTACTAGTTACACTCTCTCACCAGTTGAAAGGTACTAGGATAGTAGGCAAAAACATATGGAAGAGGTATACTATTAAAGTTGTCGAAAGTTATAAAAAGTTGAGTAATCTCTGATCAAACTAAAATGTTATATCACGAAGATGATGTATGCCATTGTAATCAGTTCTAAATCACCTTACTTGCAGTCTGCAGCACAAAGATTCCCGATTATCAATCTATACTTTCCTATACTGCTCAAAGCAACAGTCAGAAACTTTACACATTGGTATCATTTTTTGTTCTGTCAGTGCTAACCTTTACTAGCCTGAGTCTAATTTAGTCAACATTTCATTTCTAAGAAAGCGGTGTCTTGTCCTGTTTTAACCATATCCCAGTCACTCTGCAGTCTTGTCTCTACTTAAATCTCTGTCTTACCTTTGCTCACATCATGCTTTCATCAAATATGAACAGTACAATAATAAAGTCAACTGTTGGTGAGTATTCGAAGCCTTATTGAACATTCAGTCATCTATTTAGATGAAAGTGAGGAGACTAAATTAAGATACATAACTAAGCTTATCTTGAATTTACAATTCCTTGGTAACTACATTATGATATTCAGTCTTGTAAATATGAGGTCCAAATGGATATAGATTAGAAAGGGTGTCATTGATAAAACAACCACCTATGATGTCCGTTACTATTGGAAACTGGAGGTTGCCTGTAATCTGTATCGCTTCTTCAACCTGTGGTTAATCTAGCTGGCACGAAAGTCGCTTCGGGATCTGTTTCAGATGTTCTAGCGATTGGTGGAACACAAGGTTTATATGATTATAGGGTGTCGAAAGAATAATTCTGAGGAAGTTCCATGTCTATTAATGAATGGCTTCCGTGTTGTTAATGCTTTATCCTAAATAGCTGACTGCCTGAATAATAATTCAAATGCTGTGCGATGATGTTATTTGGTCTCTACAATACAAAACATGTGTGATAAACCCTATGGTCACTCACAGACGGTTAGTTAGCAAGGAATAAAGAAGAATGAGACGAATAACCAAGTAGGAACTAGTCCCTACTAATCATTTATAAGCTTCCCTATTGAATGTTTTTGAATGATGAATGCCTTCCCTAGCGTTTTATTACTTTCCCCTGCCTCACTTGCCCACCAACATGTTCAAAATCGGCATCTATCTTCTGCTGTTATACGCCCTATCGGTCGATAGTTTTAGTAATTATTTTAATACGAGAGTTGTGTTTACTCTATTGATGGGCCTGATCTGGTCCATGAGAACCTTACACATCATAAAGAAGATGTAGTTCCTAATTGGCTGCTTGTTCCATGCTTGTGTCTCTGAGGCACCATATGGTATATCGTATGTTGTGTATTGTAGAAACCCTATACGGTTGACAACAATACAATGTATGACAATGTTTTAGCCATGTATGGTAAATTAGATATAATAATATTCAAGTATTGGTTTATAGGAATTTGACGGATTGGTTACAGGATTTCATCATGAGCTGACATTGGTTAGAGAACCATTGGAAAACTGGAGAGCTGTTTCGTCCTGGTTTGGGACTCGTCATCAGTACGCACCCATAGGGGTTCGAATCCAGAACCTTCTGGTTACAAGGCGAGCTGGTATATATATACATATATATATATATATATATATATATATATATAGTATCCAATCATTTTAATCAGCCAAGTATTATACCTTAGGGTAGGCAAATGTGGAGGCGTCAGGAAGAACTAACTTTACATTTTATGACACGTAATCTCTCTCTTCACCCGTTTAGTACAAAGCTTGCGTCTTACCGTACTTTAGTTTCACTTATCTATTGTTTATTTTGTTGTCTCCTCTTTTTTCATTGTCCTAGTATTACGTAAGTTGAAACGTTAAACTAAATGAAATAGTATATTTGTCAACTTATTGTTCATGTGTTGTACTGAAGTTTAATAATAGATTTTTTTTGGCACATGATTTTCCAATAGATATACTTATTTAAAATCAATTTCCGCAACACATTTGACTAGAAAGGTAGTAGTAATAGTAGTAGTGGACCTGTAAATGTGTAGCGTTTAATTAACTCAGTAGGTGGTCGTCTTTATTCTAGTGTGGTTAATTATGGTGTTTTTATTTGTTATAGGTAAATAAATAACCTACATTGTTACGGATATGCATTTAATTTCGTTGATTGCTACGCGAACTTTTAATTACTTGCCTATTATCGCTATTACTCCATCTTGACGTGTTTTTTTTTCCAGTTAACTCTACTGTTGTATGCACAACTTTGGCTATCCATCAAACACGTACGAATGGTTTACGCAATCTTGGGAATACGTGCTATATGAATTCTGTAGTACAGTGTCTATCGCATACCAGAGCATTAGTCCACTACTTCCTTGATGGTTTTCATGAACGTAAAGCTGTAGTTACTAATTCACTTGGTTATGGAGGAGAAATTGTCAAGCATTTTGAAGTGCTACTCTCAGCCTTATATAATCGACCAAATCAGGATGCTGAATTGCATAAATTTAGAGTAAGTTAGAATGTTGGTGTTTATCTGTTAACTTTCATTGTTTAATTTTAATTTTTTAGCGAACTAAAATGTTGTCTGTGTGTTGGTGGCATAGCGGTTAGGACGCTCGCCGGCCATTCACATGGTCCGGGGTTCGATCCCCGGCCGACTCACTCCTTTACCTCGCTAAGCCAGAAATAATGCTGGTGAAGAGGTTGGGCATGAGGCTAGCAACCCCATCCTGTAAAATAAACACCACTGCTACCGAAACTTCAAGCCACTAGCTTGAAACCGTATGTTCCACTGGGGAATGTGAAGGAAACAAAAATGTTGTCAGTGCTTTTGAAATTTTTCTTTAGCTATTATTTTAATTTTGGGAAAAACTTGAACTTTTTTTCAGCAAAAAACTCTGAGGTTAAGTCTCTATAATGATGAATGTGCATGCTTATGATGAATGTCCTACGCATTGACTTTACATTCGACTTTTTAGTTAGATCACGGATTGATATCAGTTAGAGAACTATGGGAAATCAGAGAGTGGGAGACTATTCTGCAGTACACGCAACCAGGGACTTTCAGGTTATGAGGAGGGCTCGTTGACCATTTAACCATTGGAATGGAATGCAGTGGCCCATGTATGTTCACTTCTATCGATTGGCGATTTCGGCTAACTTTTGGCCAGTGGATTTCATGGGCTTCCAGTTTGTCCCATGCTCTGTACTTCGAAATCAAGTCTGCTTAACGTAGATTTCAACTTTAAATATTTTGAATTGCATTATCAAATTTGTAAAATGTGGTATTTTGAGCTCAGGAGTCGACAGTTTTTTTGTCGGTCAAGTAGTATCAATAGAAGTAAGGAAGTAGTGGTGTAGAGAGCTGATCAGAATTTAAATTTACTTTCTTATCTCATCACAGATATTCCATGCACGAATCGTGTACTTAATCTTGGCATTCGGTGATTTACGTTGCAATATACTAAAGATAGTCAGTTAGTCAATAACTCTTGTCATGTTGAAGCACTGGCACATATTTAATGGTTATAGTCCCCACGGTTTCTGTACCGTTCACCGCTGGGAACAATGAGAGACTGGTCTGACGAAATGGATAAGTTAATCAGTCTGTCGTATAGTGATTAAGATTACAGATGGGTGTGTTGTTTTGTTGCTAAATCATGAGTTATTGGATAGTGTTCTGTAAATTGTGTGACTCAGTGGCCGCAGATATTATCAGATATGACAATCATACATGAGCTTCCTTATCTCTTCACACATTTGAACTGCTAGCAGGTATTGAAAGCTTGGATGAATATGTTCTAATAAGGAGACACTTTTCTCCATTCTCTTGGGTTTTTTAAATCCCCCTTTGTTATCACTCCATTTAGTGTACTGCCTATATTTTATTATCTATACTGTACAAAGTTTGCATGTCAAATTAATAAAGGTATGCCTTGGACTATATCTTAGGATGAAATCCTACAGAGGTTTAGTATTAAATTGGCATTTCACTACTACACTCTTTGCATCAATGGTTCTATGATGAAATGCTCGCTAACCACACACACACACATGCTACGTGTTTAATTCCCAGTCGATTCACTCCTAAACGCGGCCTTGTTTACTTAGCCGCCAGTAAACCCGAAATAAAAGGGGGTCAATCTAACGACTCCACCTTCCACTGTAAATGAGAGTTTACAGCTTGAAGGTCGATGTTCAACACTGGCGGACAATAGACCATAGAGGCTAGTTTAGTAGTAGTAGTAGTCTGTCTGTCTCTGTCTGGATTCAACATAGAACTTGGCACCGAAGTGCAGCAGTTCGAGTTGCCACGTTCCAAATAGCACACATAGGTAGACAAGAAAATGAGTGAAGAGAATCAATAGAGTTTTGACAAGTATAAGAGTGAAACAGAATGAGCAATGGTAAAAAGGAATATGAAGCATTACAGTGACTGAATACATCTGCGCCATTGACAACGATTTTGAGCCATGTCACCTATTGTCTCCACGGCTGAAGCCCTATGTTCCTCTAGGAATTAAAGGAAACAATAATAATAATAATAATTGATTCTTAAAATCCCGAGGGCCCCAACCCGAAAGTCTGCATCTCCCTACCTCACTCAGTTTAACTGTCAAGGATTTCATGGATTGATGCCATGTTTTTGTTTGGCCACCACTTACTCTTTCTCAACCTGCACCTATATCAGCTAGTAATGCCCGTCGGGGTGGGGGAGGCGATGGTTAGGCATGCTCAGCACGTGACCTAGCCATCTCAATCTATGTAACTTTATAGCCTCGTTGATTGATTTTCCCTCTTTGCCCAACACTCTACGCCTGACGTCAACATTACTTACCTTATTATACCACCTAACGTGATAAAGAGATCGTATACATCTGTGATCAAAAACAGTCAACCTTTTCATGTCTTCAACTCGTATTGGCCATGTTTCAGAGCCATGGAGAAGGATGGAGCGAACTTCTGAGCAGTACACACGTCCCTTGGTTGATAGCCGGATGTCACGCCTACGGCAGAGATGGTGTAAGTTAGCGAAAGCAGCTCGAGCTTTTTGGATACGTGCTGAAATTTCATCGCCAATCAGTCCGTTGGTGCTGATACAACTTCCCAAATAGGTGAAGTGGTCAACATGTCCTATCAAGTAGTAGTAGTAGTGTGGTGAGAGCTGTCTACTGGCCAAATTAGTAGGCAGTAGTTTACGTCAATATTTACGTTCCCAAGATTTGTCGTGAGAAAATGTGAACAAAGATTGATTCGAAACCGACCACAGCAGACTTTGCGTAGGCGGATGCAGTTAACATATAGAGGATTTGACATTCAAGAAAGTCACAAATAGATGAAAGATTAACTTTACGTGAGAAACAACCAATCGGAAGACTGTGTTTGTTTGCTTAAATATCCATAGTAATGTACATGCAAATATATAAATATGCGTTGATTTCCTTAATAAATGATCTGTTGCCTGACTCTTGCCTTCTGTCGTTACAGTAGTAGTGCAAGGAAGATGTATTTTTCTAATTTAAGGATACCATTCAACTTATTTGTTAGTAATAAATGGTTTAGTTGTATACGACAGTAAGTGAAATTGTCTCAGAATAATTAACTTACTAGTAGAACAACTTTTTGAGCACCTCTTGTGTATGACAAATTTTAAAAGGTGATTTAATAGAATAGTCACATGCATTAACTAGTCTATAACTGGTAAAGTTAGACTTTTATCCAAGGCACTGTGAAACTCAGTTTAATCGACAAGTTGACAGTTTCTCTTAACGATCACGTTCTAATTGCTACAGCTTAATTGACAGTACTTATTATTATTACAATTCATTTTATACTAGAGAATTGGTTGCCTGATATTGATTAATGTAAATGTTTTTAGTGCTGATCGAATTCTGTTAATCAAGCACATCTCTCATCCTCGTATTCTTTGAATTGGGGACCACAGTGTAGATTCTTTGTACAAATTTTGATCAGCATGTGAAACCAGACAGATGCATTGACTACCCATTGATGTTTATTACCCAGTCTTAATGACCGTCGACAATTACGTGGACAGATCAGTGGTGCGGGCTTCTGCACTATGTAGCATGGATCCGAGTCTTAAAGTTGCATTTACGCCCTTCTACTGATTATTTATGAACACAAAACCTAAGTAGTGTAAATTATCTTAATGATTCACTCCTAACGTCTAATACATCCTCGGGTCACAAAGAATATTTCCAACAGGTTGCAGACCTTTATCAACAACTGTCTTCGTTCTATACTGAAGATCAGATGGCCGGAAAGAATCACCAACAAGAAACTATGGGAACAAACAAAACAAGAACCAATCTCCCAACAGATATGCAGGAGAAAGTGGAGATGGATTGGACAGTCGCTGAGGAGGCCGCTGGGTGACATCGCGCGTCAGGCCATAGATCGAGTGGAACCCGAAAGGGAAGCGGCGAGTGGGACGTCCAAGGGTGACATGGAGGAGATCGTGTGAAGAGGAGTTGAAACAGCATGGATCAACATGGATGGAGGTGAAAAGTACAGCAGAATACAGAAGCAAGTGGAGACGTGTAGTTGAAGCCCTATGTTTCACTAGGAATCCAAGGGAACAATAATAATAACGTAATATTGTTCAAATTACTTTGTGACAGCTTTGTAAAAGCTCTAAGGCAAATGGACAATTTCATCATTCTCCTTGTATCATTTTGATGAATTAGATTGGAATTCTTTTTGATGTTCTAGTATTCAATCAGTTAGTAATAGTTGTTGTATGCAAGCAAATATTGATGTCTCCTATTCCGCTCTTTTTTTTACTGTCTAGTCAGCTGTTGCTAAACATCAAGCCAAATTTTCCAGTAATGATCAACAGGACAGTTTGGAATTCCTTCTCTTTCTATTAGACGGTCTACACGAAGATTTGAACGAAGTAAGTTTCTTCTGGGTTGGTAACCTGCTAATTATTGCATAGAATGTCTGTTTTACTATAATCATCTCTGTCAGAAAAAAAAGTAGGAACAAAAAGAGTTGCAGGATAAAGTGTTCTGACTTTCTCCATTATGCTTAAGATTTTATTCTGATAAATCACACAGTGTCATACAGTAATATTAACTGATAACGTTTCGAGCACAAATCATTACTGCTCATAATCATATTTCGCGGATGACTTATGTTTGATGTCACACAAAATCGAAGACTTACAAGCGAAAACCGACAAACTGGTCGAAGAAGCAGCGAAGACAGGACTGCAAGTGAGCATAGACAAGACGGAGGTTATGAAAATAACCAACCAACAACAACAACAGCAACATCCAACGCCAATCACCATCAACGGGAGGGATTTGAAAGAGGTTACTTCATTCACTTTTCCAGGGAGCATTGTCTCAACTACAGGAGGAACGGACGAGGATGTCAAATCGGGAATCGGGAAGGCGAGAAGCATATTCACCAACCTGAAACCAATCTGGAAATCTTCGTCACTCACCATCAACAACAAAATTCGAATTTTCAATACAAACGTCAAGTCAGTCAGTTCTTCTATACGGATCAGGAACTTGGCGGGTCACAAGGAATATTTCCAACAGATTGCAAACCTTTATCAACAACTGTCTTCGCTCTATGCTGAAGATTAGATGGCCGGAAAGAATCACCAACAAGAAACTATGGGAACAAACAAAACAAGAACCAATCTCCCAACAGATATGCAGGAGAAAGTGGAGATGGATTGGACAGTCGCTGAGGAGGCCGCTGGGTGACATCGCGCGTCAGGTCCTCGAGTGGGACGTCCAAGGATGACGTGGAGGAGATCGTGTGAAGAGGAGTTGAAACAGTATGGACTAGCATGGATGGAGGTGAAAAGTACAGCAGAAGACAGAAGCAAGTGGAGACGTGCAGTTGAAGCCCTATGTTCCACTATGAACCCAAGGGAACAACAATAATAATATCAATAATTCATATGTTCTGATTTTATTTCGAGGCTTTGCTTCAGCTACAAACAAAGTATAAATTTTTCAAAAGAATGGATACTGAACAAAGAGTACTCTTTTCGATAACTTCATCATCAGGCTCTACACTTATATATATATATACATTATAGTGAATGAATGAATTAGTGTTATGAACAACATTAATGCTGTTTAAATAACATCGAATCAATAATATTGATAGATTACAGTTCAATAGCATCAACATAAAATAAGCTGAATGTCAGAAAAATTAGGAAAGATAATATTACAAATTCATGAGTTTATAGTCTCTACTGAAGGCCAGGACAGTATTAGGGGCTGGACTTGCTTCTTTTGAACACAGAGCACTGGTTGTTTGAGGCGAATTGCAATAGCCTCTGCTGTTTGGAGCATGTGGTGCTTCGATGTTTTTGTCAATTTATTAGGCACCCGGTAGATGATAGAGAAGGATTCTTCCACGCTGGCTGGCTTTGTGGCCGGTTTGCACCAGATGGTCGAATATCGAACTGTTAATAGTTTTAACTACATACACCTTTACTTAGCCATAGTGGGAGATGTTCTCGAGCACGAAAAATCAAGTTCCTGATAAAATGAAATTATAGATGGTGATTAAAGCTTGAGAAAAAGCAATAATAAATGATGAAATGTCAACAGGGAGAAAACTAATTTAGAAAAAAACAACAAATTGAGCGAAGAAATATATTCCTTTTCTCCAATTAGTTTCTCATCATCTGCTGGCTCTACACTAATATACAGATTTTTACATCAAAATGTTTTACCAATCAAGTGGTTATTTGAGTTAGTCAGTTTTAGGTATAGTGGGGTGGGCGGGTGGTGTGAAATCAAGAGGTTAAAGGTCATCATCATGTTAGTAACAAGATAGCTAAGTTTTAAAAGAGAGGTGAAAATTAATTACTGAATTCAAGATAAGTTGTTTCTTAGGCGTTGGCAACAAGTTATTACATAATCAAGAAATTTGTAAAATAGCAATGATGGTTAAGAAGAATAGGATGACTCACTCAGAAGAGTTATGTAAAATACAAACAAGTTAATACAATTAGTTAGAATTGTAGAAATTGTAAAAAAAACAAAGTCAAAAGATAGCTACAAGAGGGGGGCAAATAGTTTTTAAAAACTTAATATATATTATATAGTTGGCCATGGCAAAGAAAGGGGATGTACAAATTTCTTTTGAACACACAGATTTGGCTTGTTCAGATGAATTCCGATTGCCTCTGCTGTATGTAAAAGTCGTACTCGTAGACCATGCGAGAGGTTGGGTGATATACGATAAATAACTTTAAAAGCTTTGTTAGAGTCGATTTGATGTCCAGTCAGTATAGACGAGATGAGCTAGTATTGAGCTGCGTATAGCTTTATTCGGACCTTTACCAAACCAAGATGGGAGGTGTTCAGAAATTCGACGGTGAACTTGCCTGATCCCTCCCTTTGTAACTATCTTTTGACTTTGTTAACTTTTACAATTTCTACAATTCTAGCTAATTCTATTAACTTGTTTGTATTTTACGTAACTCTTCTGAGTGAGTCATCCTATTCTTCTTAACCATCATATTGCTATTTTACAAATTTCTTGATTATGTAATAACTTGTTGCCAACGCCTAAGAAACAACTTATCTTGAATTCAGTAATTAATTTTCACCTCTCTTTTAAAACTTAGCTATCTTGTTACTAACATGATGATGACCTTTAACCTCTTGATTTCACACCACCCACCCACCCCCACTATACCTAAAACTGACTAACTCAAATAACCACTTGATTGGTAAAACATTTTGATGAAAAAATCTATATATTAGTGTAGAGCCAGCAGATGATGAGGAACTAATTGGAGAAAGGAATATATATCCTTGCTCAATCTCTTGTTGTTTTTTCTAAATGCGCAGATGGGAATTTAGAAAACTAATTATTTGTAATGAATTTCGATGAAGATATAAGTGGCATACAACAAAGTACCATTTGCTGAGCAACATACTGAATGAAATAAGATTACATAACAATAAGTAGGAAAATATTTTAGCAGTAAGCTATGTTCCGTAGATCAAAAAAAAGAAAAAATAACAAAGTCAATAATTGTTATAAAAATAGCGATGAAGTTATGCGATAATAATCCATTTTGTAAAACGAAGTGCAATTGGTTTTCCATGTCTTCTAGTATTTGTAAAGACAGTTGATATATATCCACTCTGTGTACCGAGTCGATTAGGTGTAGAAAGATTGCACTTGTTAAATATTGTGCACCATTGAGTTCCAGAATGTTCACAATATGTTTGGCCTAATATGAATATCAATATTTCTGTACTTTCCCTTTTACATACTCTGACATGTACATGGGAATTCTTAAATGCTGATGACTTCATATGGAAGTACATATCCACCTTCATTCAGTAAAGAGTACAAGAAGAATTATACACGGGAATATATTCATCATAGTGACTAGTTGTTGAAGGAACATATCTTAGTCTCTGGTACGATTTTCAGGCTGTTTTAACTGAAGCCTCAAAATATAATACGCACACTGCATGCTTTCAGTCTTGTGTCATTTATCTGCTAACTGATTGATGCTTTTCGTTATGATTTGTCATCTTGAGAATTACTGTTGTGGCAGTCAAGAAACCGTAGATACCGCTAAACTAATTCACAATTCTTGCACTAGATGTTGTTGTCAGTGTACACATTTGGTCATTAATGTGTGAATTTATAATTACACGATTTTGATGAACCTTCTAAAGGAAATTTCAACATGTCCACCATTGACTGAAATTCTCGGCCGTACCTGATAACGTTTCGAGTCAGCTATTCGAACTATCTTTTGGATCTCAACCAGGGATTCGTGATTTGTCAGCCGATGTCAAACCTAGCACAGATATCCTTCATCCCGCGTTGCCATATCGTAGTCTGGCCACCTCTCTGCTTTTTCCATCCAGTCCCAGGGCTAGCGAACAGAGACCTGTACGGAAGCCTCTAGAATGACATTCGTGGCACGTGTCCAAGCCATCAAAGCTAGTGTTTCAAGATGACAACACTCAGTGAATGGTGATTTCTTCAGCATCCAAACACACGCTACCGGACTACAGAATTGCTTGTACGATGACGCCATCGGATGCAAGCAATTCTACGGAGACAGCGGCGATGGAATACGCGGAGTCGCCGCGCGTCTTCGGCACGGAAGGGCCAGGTTTCACAGGCGTAGATCAGGACTGCGCCCACTGGTGCATTACAAACCTGACCTTTTGACAGCTTGGTTGACGTGATGATTGGTGTCTGGCCACCCTTCACCAGCACTCACACAACCCTTTAGGGATGAAAGACGATGTGGTCAATGATGACACAAAGACTAAATACTCATAGTTTTGTTGCTTCATCAACTGGGTCCAAGTTATGATATGGGTAGAAAAGATAAGTCAGCAAGGAATATACCTTTTATAACTTCTCATGAAAACTGTACAGTTTAATAGTGTTTCTAAAAGGTCATAGGAAATCTCCCACAATAGAGCAGTTAAAACTGTCATCTGGAAATAAATACTGAAAAACTCAATCATACAGTTTTTGTTCACCGTCTTGCCACTTTTTATTTCATTTTTTTTCACTGAAAGGCTCGTTCGCAACGGAATAGTACTACAAAACCTTTACAGGATCAATCAAGTGTTGAATATTCGTCGAGTCGTGAACAAGCAGAGGCTGCATGGATTCAACATAAAGATTTAAATAATTCAATTATAGTGTCATCATTTCAAGTAAGTAATACTATTGATATTTTTTTGCTATTTTTTTAGATGTTACTGTCATTTTGTTAACAATTATATAAATAATAATAGTGATGGCTTTATTTTAAACAGTATTTTTGATACATTGTGAGATTTTCAGCATGTATTACAATATTGTATCTAATTTTCTCTTTATGTTACATAACACATGAGGGAGGGCAATAATTAACAGGGCATCTTTTTTTATTTCTTCACGTTCCCAGTGGAACATAGGGCTTCAAGCTAGTGGCTTAAAGTTTCTGTAGCAGTGTTTATTTTACAGGATGGGGTTGCTAGCCTCATGCCCAACCTTTCCTCTTCACCAGCTTTAATTCTGGCTTAGTGAGGTAAAGGAGTGTGTCGGCCGGGGATCGAACCCCGGACCATGTGCATGGTCGGCGAGCGTCCTAACCGCTATGCCACCGACGCACAAACAGGGCATCTACATTCATAATATTATTCAATAAGAAAAGGAATTTAAAATTTTAATGGAAATATTAACGACAGCATATTCATGAAAGAAAGAATATAAAGAGCCGTTTACTTAGGGTTTCGCAGTATGTTAGTAGTGTCACGCCTCACACTTTTCTCATCACATAAAATGTGTACCAAATAAAGTATCATAGGGTTTTTATACTTAGTCGTCCGAATATAAGGTCTTCTATAGTAACTTGTAGTTCTACCTGATATGCAAGAAGAGAGAGTTGTGCATAGAAATAGGGTTGCTCAACGTCCGACAAGACGATATTCGCTAATTTCTAATATGAGCCCATGTGTCTATCTACAGCAGTATTAACAAATCTGCATAGTGATACAACGATCAGCATAAATGGGAGGAACCTGAAAGAAACAACCTCCTTTACATA
This sequence comes from Trichobilharzia szidati, assembly GCA_944472155.2. Classification (NCBI taxonomy): domain Eukaryota; kingdom Metazoa; phylum Platyhelminthes; class Trematoda; order Strigeidida; family Schistosomatidae; genus Trichobilharzia; species Trichobilharzia szidati. Next base: position 93,850,073 of record OX235271.1, on the reverse strand, counting down.
CCTGGGAAGCATCGTTTCAACTACAGGCCAATGGGGACTGACCAGGATATCAAAGCAAGAATCGGAAAAGCAAGACAAGCTTTCACTACTCTCAAGTCTCCGTGGAGGTCAACAGCACTCAACATCAAAAATAAGATCCGGATTTTCAACTCCAATGTGAAGTCAGTCAGTGCTACTATACGGATCAGAGACTTGGCCAGTGCGTCATAAAGAGCATCTCAAACAAACTACAGACCTTCAATAACAGCTATCTTCGCTCAATACTACTCAAGATCAGATGGCAGGCCAGAAAAGATCAGCAACAGAGATCTCTGGGAGCGAACCAACTTAGCGGGAACGGATTGTGAAACAAATAGGCAGGAAGAAATGGAGATGGATTGGCTGGCCATACTCTGAGAAAACCATCAAGTGACATCACTAGACAAGCCATTGCTCGAGTGGGACCCGAATGGGAAGCGGCGAGTTGATCGTCAGTGCAAGGGTGACTTGGAGGAGGTTATGTGAAGAGGAGATGAAAACGTGTGGACAGACTTGGAGCCAGGTGAAGACTCTAGCAGAGAACCGAACGCAATGGAGACGCACGGCTGAAGCCCTATGGTCCTCTAGGAATTGAAGGAAACAATAATAATAATAGGGATACCTCACTCACCTTATGGACAACTTTTAGTGTACTTCGTAGTGTATTTAAGTCTTTCTTAAGTAGCCTAGGAGAGACAGATAGAATACAAGAATTTACAAACTGTAACAGTAGAGAGAGACTGAGTGTTACCAGATTGTCTTAACTTTTTTACATAGAACGTTTAACGAAATATCATCCTAGAAACTAACATGATGTGGGAAGATCCGGAAAGATCAGAGGAAAAGCAGTAATCTAAGGTTGATATGATTGCGACGAAGACATTTCCAGTAGTGCTTGGGATATTCTTCCTTATTTATACAGCTCTTCAGAAAACTGATTCTCGTGTTCGCTAGGGCAAGCTTGACAGAAAACTTAGGAAACATATCAAGTTATTTCACTGTCACGGGGTTCTTGCTTAGTTTCAAATCACCGAAAATGCCCATTGAGTCATGAAGAAAATAAAAGTCAATTCAGCGAAAAAATTTTTCTTTATCGATGAAATCATCTTCAGAGGCTGTACAGTCGTATTTATATTTACCGAAAATGTATAGTAATCCGTTATTGAGTAATAGGTTTGATATAATGACTTAGAAGTGGCTTCGACACTAAATCAAATGTTAAACGACTGATCTCAGCTGAGCACAGAAAGCAACTACGTGAGATTGTAAGTAATCAAAACTTGGGTGCTGATCTGTCCCGATAAAGGTGCTTTTATACATAATCCAAGGTATTTAACATTCGACTTAGTCTTAACTTCAGTGCCATCCAAGATACTAGAATCATGGAAACGAACCAGTTCATGTAAGTCGCGCATTGTGTGTGTGAATCTACTAGGATTGTATCCTGGTTATACTACAATCTAAATGCTATCTAACAAATATTAACAATATTGGATCCGATAGTAACTTTTCATCGATTCAAGTTGTCAGGCCTCATACTTACACATATCAAGTAGGAAATAACGACTGCAAGTAAACGGCATGTTGCTAAGTCATTCAAAAAGAATAGAATTATGAGTAAACTAGTATTTGGGTACATTTATTCTAATGTATTTGAACAGCCTAGCAACATGCTGTTTTTATTTTCGGTCGGAAATAGCACAACTAGAGTAAAAGATGTTAGGGCTATATAAAAAGTCAAGAGGTCGTCTAAAATCATTGAAGAAAAGGGGACAAAGACTAAGCAAATAATGAAACTTTATTGGTATACACTTTGAATACTTGATGTTTTGATGCTATGTCCTAATGTGGTTGCTGTTTCGTTTCTTCTAACAACCTATTTACTTCAAACAACATTTCACTTTTGAATAGGCACATATAGCATATATTTTTCACTAATTAGGAAGGCTTGTATTCCACCTTGAGTAGTGCAGGAACGGAAGGAAGAGCAACTAATTGGGTAGTAGATCCCCTCGTTAATTTTATATTCTGTGGCATTCATTGATTGATCAAGGTGTATTCCCAACCAGACGCGTATAATTTGTGTTAGTCGTAATTTCCTTTTTTTACAATTAACTGAATTAAAAAGCCGTTACTGCGTTTACAAACCTAGGAATTATATATATATATATATATATATATATATATATATATATATATATATATATATATGGTCATTCACTCATCTAATACTACAGTAATACTAGTCGAACTGAAATTAATCGGCATACTGACAGGCCAATGAAATACAGTAGAATAAATGTGTCCATAATCTACTAGGTCTGTCATTATCTTATGCGTTTTGTGAATGACTTAGCAACATGTTGTTGCATTCTGTTCACTTGTCGGCATCACTTTCATCTTGTGCAATCATATATAGCTGTATATTTTGCTAGAATGTCAAACGTAAACAAAACACACAGGGTATTGTCAACCGATCTTACTAGAATATGAATTATGCATGCCGAGCTTTACTGTTAATTGGAGTGTGATCATTTTAGTCATATGTGAACAAACAGTAGACGCTAAAATTCTGTGAATTTGAACCAGAGTCAATGTAAAGAAGCTTAGGTTACCTTGTTGAGTGAGATCTGTTGAATATGAATATTAGAATCAAACAAGACTGAAAGCGACGTGTTTTTAAGTCAGTCAAAAGACATTATTATTGTTTCCTTTGATTCCTAGAGGAACATAGGGCTTCAGCCGTGCGTTGGTTCTCTGCTAGAGTCTTCACCTGGCTCCAAGTCTGCCCACACGTTTTCATCTCCTCTTCACATGACCTCCTCCAAGTCACCCTCGTACTGACGACCAACTCGCCGCTTCCCTTTCGGGTTTCACTCGAGCGATAGCTTGTCTAGTGATGTCACCTGATGGTTTCCTGAGAGTATGGCCAGCCAATCCATCTCCATTTCTTCCTGCCTATTTGTTTCACAATCCGTTCCCGCTAAGTTGGTTCGCTCCCAGAGATCTCTGTTGCTGATCTTTTCTGGCCTGCCATCTGATCTTGAGTATTGAGCGAAGACAACTGTTAATGAAGGTTTGTAGTTTGTTTGAGATGCTCTTTATGACGCACTGGCCAAGTCTCTGATCCGTATAGTAGCACTGACTGACTTCACATTGGAGTTGAAAATCCGGATCTTATTTTTGATGTTGAGTGCTGTTGACCTCCACGGAGACTTGAGAGTAGTGAAAGCTTGTCTTGCTTTTCCGATTCTTGCTTTGATATCCTCGTCAGTTCCGTTGGCCTGTAGTTGAAACGATGCTCCCAAGGTAGGTAAAGGAGGTTGTTTCTTTCAGGTTCCTCCCATTTATGCTGATTGTTGTCTGTTGTTGTTGTTGCTGTTGGTGGTGTTGGCCAGAAATCTTCATCACCTCTGTTTTCTCTATGTTCACCTGAAGTCCTATCTTTGATGCTTCTTCTGCCAACTTGTTGCTTTTCACTTGCATATCTTCCAGTTTGTGGGAAATCAGACATATATCATCATTGGCGAAGTCAAGATCCTCCAAGTTTTTTGTGTGAGTACATACGGTTATGCGACAAATAATAATTGGATACATTTATTCTAGAGTGGCTTCGTTGCATATATCCACTAACTGTAACGACATTGTCCGTTGCTATGTGGTGGTTTAATGACAAGTTATATTTTTTGTATGCCTTTGAAATGAAATTTTGCACTAAAAATTTTTTTTCTTGGCGTACATAAATTATTGGTGACATCATATTCCTAAACTGCGTTACATTTGCTGCACTTTTATCAGAAAGGGTTGCTTGATAATGATGATATCTGTGCAATGTAATAGAGTAAAGGTGACACCAAGTTCAAAAGTTAAACGGTTATTTTCAAGTATTGGTTTTATTGGGGATTTCAGTTGATTGGTTGAAGGATTTCATCATGAGCTGTCATTAGTTAGAGAATTATTGAAAAACCTGGGTGTACTGGACATCTGTTTCTTTCTAGCTTGGGTCTACGAGCTCTCCTTTTCACTAGAAGTTCCTGGGTTCAAACCCCGCAGTGTGGGTGAGTACTGATGGAGAGTCCTAAACTAGAGCGAAATGGCTGTCCAGTACTCCCTGCAGGTTTTCCAATGATTCTCCAACCAATTAAACGCTTATTATTGGATTTTCATGAAATCATACTGGTTTATTTTGGCCTATTTATTGAAACTGTCTAATACCCACCGGATAAAAGTGGTACCACTTCAAAAAAGTGATATGGCTTATAGTTGCCCTTTTTTCTATGTATATAAGAATAACCTAACAACATGTCGGTTAATTTCAGTCATCACACAACCAAGGGCTGTCAGTGGGTTCAAATATTTTTGATCTTCCGCAAACGCTGTACTAATCATACTTAAACTTTTGTAAGAAGGCTTCACATCTTACAATTACTTATATCTACTATTGTAAAGTACAAAACACCATAGTTTTGATGTATAGGTGTTCATATGTTGTCCAATTCACTCAGATCCACGTATTGAAAAATCAGTATCAGATTAGAAAGCAATAAATACGCGTTTCATCCTAGTTTTTTCTAAAAAGTATGTTTTAGTGCATTTAAATTTTTTTTTGATTACAGCTTGATTCCACACCGTATATTTTGGGACACGTATGGAATTTTTAGCCTGTGATATCGGTAGCCCAAATTTTGCAGGCCGACTATAGATATCAGGTGTGCGTCGGCAGGGGATCGAACCTCAGACCATGTGCATGGTCGGCGAGTGTCCTAACCACTGTGCCACCGACGCACATCGAATATGTCTTAAAATTGAAGTCAACAGAGGTCTCTAAATAATTTCGATTTTGTCTCCATTAGTAGCCATGAAATAATATTTCAACGACGAAATAAAGTGAAATGAATCCTATTTAAGTTCTCATTACAATAATTACCATAATAATTAACTCATTCACCGTTGTCACTTTAATTATAGCTGTATCTGTTTAGTATTGGGAAGTGCGTTAAACTACCACTTTGAGTAATACTATGGGTGATTTTTATTATACCAGATTTAATTCTATTCGCAGTTGCCATCAGTAGTGAAATTATGCAACTGTGACTGCTTCCTGAGATTTTTATTATTCTTTGTTTATTTGACTGATAATACCAACTAGGCCTCGTATAGTACTCTACTAATAAGGTTTCTTATTAACCCCCCTCTATAGTTGATACCACCGACTTCCTCGTCGAGCAATGTTAGCTGACATAAGTTCAACTTGGAAAAGAGCAACGGGTGGTCAAATTGTGGTGATGTAATACAGACAGTGTGTTCCAACGGAATATTATTCTCACATATTCCCACAGTTCACTACAACATTAGCAACAGAATATGATATATCTATTGGAACATTCTGTTTGTTGCTAGAGCCAGAATATTATTCCTACAGTTCAATACTGCATACTTAGGCTTACGTGTCTTGTCCTCCGTTGTTACAAAATGAAAACTTGACATGAATCCATGAAGTCTCTGACTGTTGATATTAGTCATGTAAGCAAAGGTAGACTGTATTACATGGTTGGAGGCAATCAGCAGGAAGCCTTGCTTCACCTAGGTTTCGTGCTAGTTGGCACTCGTCAGCAAGGCGTATCTGCAACCTTGAAGGAACTCATGTCCCTTCTGAGATTCGAATCCGCGTCACCCAGTGCTGCAGTCAGAGACGTTACCACTGACCTACTCTGGCTCGCGATTGACCTCCTCCTCAGAAGGGACATGAGTTCCTTCAAGGTTGCAGATACGCCTTGCTGACGAGTGCCAACTAGCACGAAACCTAGGTGAAGCAAGGCTTCCTGCCGATTGCCTCCAACCATATAATATCATCATAAACAATGTACACCGTGATGGCGAGCTAGCTAGAATGGTGGCGGCATTACAACCTGATTGATAGAATTCAGTGTGCACCAAAGAGAGGACTAGACGCATCACACTAGTTACTAGCTTCAAATCAAAAAGGTAGACTGTGTCTGACTGGGGTCTCCGAGACTCCAGGAACTGCTCGCTGGAGACTGTGGGTGATGTAGCACAAAATAATTTTCAGTGGTGCAGGTGCATTCAGTCTTTGTAATCCTCCGGATCTGTTAATTCTTCGTGTTTTTCACGTTACTATTCCTTCTACCGTTCTTTTTAATTCTGTCTCTTTCTCCATACCCTCGTGTGGAGGGTACATGGAGTGTTGTAGCAACTTGAACTGCTGTATTATTTTATGCGTAGAGAGTTCCACGTCTCAACTCGCTCAGATAACACTTCCACATTTGTATCCATACTTTCACGAAAGAAATGTTCTATTCCCTTCAAAGAGTAACTACTAGTGGTTTTAATATTTCACCAACTAATTAGGCGTATTCATTTTTTTCTTTTTTGTTTTCCTATAGGGACTTCTTCGTTCTACTGTAAAGTGTAGTAATTGTCATAAAACTTCGATAACATTTGATGTCTTCATGGTGTTATCCTTACCAATGGAACAGAATAATGCATGTCATTTAACTGTAAGTTTTAGTGATTTCATCTTCTCTTTGTCCTATGAATGTGTAAATGTGTATTTGAGGATTTACTAAAGTCTTATTCCCATGCACGTCGATGGTTCACTGGTAGAAATAATCTCTGAGCACGCAGGTGATTTGGGGCTCGCACCCCTACTCCCACCCGGCCGACGCCCTCCTGAACCTCATTTAGCCGGTAATACGATCATTGAAGAGAGGTAATGTTGGGTGTGAGGCCAGCAACCTTCCCCACCCTTCAACCCCGCCTCGTGCGAAGAAACACCACTGCTACTGAAACTTAAAAGCTCATGCTTAAAGTCCTGTGTCCCATTCGGAACGCAAAGGATTTAAGTGAGTTATTTTCATTTTCGCATGATGTTATTACATACTGTTGTTTTCGTCTTTACAAGTCGAGTTACACACACCTTTGACTTTATTGCTACTTTTCCCAATAATAAGCAAAACTAAATGATACAAACATTGGTATGCTGTAGATATGCATATATGCTTTCTGAGTATGAAACATAGTAATTGTTGTTACTATTATTAGCAGTGATTTCATTTTACTGTTGCCTTAAACGGTTATGATAAGCTTGCATGTGTGTGTGTGTATGTGGTTGTTATCACCAACTGTGATTCATTTTGATGACACCCTTCAGATACCATTACTGCTTCTATCGCTAAACGACAAAATGTCTAAGACAGTTGTCACGTGAATATATAAAGCTTTTTAAATTTTTGTTTAATCACTTATCTGTCATAAGTGCTCCTACTTAGTAACATACACTAGTAATTGTAATCTTTATACATTCTTAATTATTTATTCACGAAGTGAAGTTTATATATGTCTAAATATGTATGATGATGATATACACTTACACTTAAGCCAATATTGATTAAGATTAATGGTTTTCACATCAAGTTAATATGCATTTGTCAATTATTGTAGAAATATAAAATTCTACGGAGAGAGAGCTGTCTCATCTTACCATGATACCTATCATTAACCTCTATAATTCCTTCTGGCGTTAAATGGATCGTCTTTATGACTTAAAGGACCACCTCTTGAGTCTTTGACTCAAATTCTGATCTATATGGCACTGAAGTAGCATCAAGAGCTACGTTCCCATGGTTTCCGGTGACCAAGAACAGGTTCATACGCCATTCTATTTGTTCGGATTCTGAAGCGGATGTACATCATGTTTTGAGATTCAGGGTTTTCAAGCTTTGCTAGGTGGACACCTGCATGCTTTAGTGGAGAATACCCCTGTCACCTGAAGGTAGTGAATAGGATCTACTTGGTCGGGGCTATGCGTCGTGAATTATATTTTACAACGCTTGAGAATCTCAAACCCGTAGGAAATACTAATCTTCGTTTGATTAATATTCAAGTCAGTTAGTTGGTGGTTCATAAAGCACATTTGTCATAGTTAATTAGTACATAGTGGTAGTCAAAATAAAGGTAAGAATAGTTTATTCTAACAGCTTCTGCGCAGTAGTTAAAAGCTGTGATTCACAAATTCACAGAATGTTAACTAAAGCAATTATTCATTATATTTCTTGACCTAAAGGCGCCATTCGATTCTGTCGACCGGGAGGTTCTCTGGCGATGCTTGGCTGTAAAGGGAATGCCAAGAAAATACATTGCACTGATTAAGGCACTCTACTCGTACTCATGCAGCCAAGTGAGGGCTTATGGCGAGTTGTCATCTGAAGTGGTGACGACTAGTGGTGTCCGTCAAGGATGCCCATTATCCCCATTCCTATTCAACTTCATCATAGACGTACTAATGGACTTAACCTTAACACACTTCAGAGTCTCAGGGATTGACTTGCTACCAGGGAATAATCTCGTCGACTTAGAATATGCAGACGATATAGTCCTTCTAGGCGAGGACGCTGACAAAATGCAGAGTCTACCGAACACCTTGAGCAGCAATCTTCGTATGTTTGGCATGCGATTCGCCCCTGTAAAATGTAAGATGATGCTGCAGGATTGGACTTCATCGACCCCTAGATTAGAAATAGGAAGTGAAGTGGTAGAGCACGTTGACCGCTTCAATTACTTGGGAAGTACCATCAGCCCCAACGGGTTGATCTCCGACGAAATCTCAGCACGAATACAGAGGGCTAGTTTCGCATATGCCAGTTTACGCCGTCTCTGGCGTAGATGTGATATCCGACTATCGACCAAAGGGCGTGTGTACTGCTCAACAGTCCGCTCCGTCCTCCTTTATGGCTGTGAGACCTGGCCATTGAGAGCAGAAGACATGAAAAGATTAGCTGTCTTCGATCATAGGTGTCTGCGTTCTATCTCCCGCGTGAAGTGGTATAATAAGGTGAACAATATTGAGGTTAAGAATCAGTCGAGTGCTAGGTAAGGAGGGGAAATCAATCCACATGGCTGTGAAATTACATCGACTGAGATGGTTGGGACATGTGTTACGTATGCCTAGTCATCGCCTTCCTCGACGGGCAATGTTAGCTGATATAGGGCCAGGCTGGAAAAGAGCTAGCGGCGGTCAAATGAAAACATGGCACCAGTCAATGAAATCCACAACAGTTAGTTTAAGACAGCCATGTAGGAAGGTGTAGACTTCCTGGTTGCGGTCCTGGGGACGGTAAAAACCAATGGTTGGAAACTATTGGTGACATGGCTCAAAATCGTTCTCAAAGGCAGGAGCAGCTGCATCCACTCCTTGTGACTTATGATTTCCAATGAAACTGTTTTGTTGTTCGTTATTACTATTTCTTTGTCTCACACCTCTGTTTACTGTCTATACTACGCATTTCTTCTCTTGCTTTGTGTGGTACATGGAGTGTGGCGACTTGAACTGCCGCACATATGTGCAAAGTTCTATGTCGAAAACCGACCGACCGACCTAATACAGTATGCGTTTAATGTTACAGTGATGATGCTGCAGTTCACTTTTCAATTCATACCATCCGACACAAACAAAACTACAACAAACTGTATATGATAGTATCGTATTGTAGTGAGTGCTAATGATAAGATTTATCAGTAGTATATAAAGAGACATAAAAACACCAAATAGCAGGGAGATACATTTGATGTCAGAGTAGGCAAATGATACAGCGTTGTGGAGATACATGGGAGAAGTGAAAAAAACACAAAGAAATACAATATGAAGGAAGGCCAGAAGTAGCACAACACAGAAGATCTGTGCAAATGGTGCGTTGAAGATACATAAGGTGTGCATAATTTGGCTGTATAGAGATACCAAATTGCAAATAAACATTCCTTTACCAAGGCTTTTGTCTTCTGTCGTTTCAGTATCATTCAGCTTAATCATCACTAAAAACTAAATAACCTACGTTATAATTACTATTGGAGTGAATAACCCGTACACATAAATAATTCATTCGTTGCTTAAATTCGTTAGTTGTTCCAGAACGTTGGCATTAGGCTATGTAAACTCAAGTCTCATAGGGAACATAACTTCCATCATGACTGCAGAATTGTTTCTATTTTTTTAATAAATGCTAACCACCAACCGTCAGAATTTTAACATCAAGTACTGAAGCTCCTAAGTATATGGTACTGTTTCAATCATTGTGTGTAAACACCCACTAGAAGTACAGTTATTATCAGGATGAATTAATTTCTTTTCAGTAAATATGTTGGTTTGTTGGGATTTTATTGATTTTATGTTAGATCACAAATTCTTTTTTTTCTCTAATGGGTGCTCTAACTGAAGTCAGTTTATGATCCAACTCGGCCTCTCTCAAATCCCCGAAAACCAACACTTGAGAATTAATCTAGACAGACTACAGGATAAAGTTGCCTAAGGTTTCTGTGAAACGTCGTGACCGGTGCATTCCACCAAGCTGGGTGTGAAAACAAGTACTCCATGGTGACATTAGCTGGCAATTCACTCTACGTCGAAGAAAGGTAGAAGTCGGAATTGATGAATCATGCAACTCTGTCTCATTGGCTGAATGGTCAAGGGGACTAGTCTCCTAACCTGAAGGTCCTGAGTTTGACTTCCGTTGTGATTATAGTTACATACTGCTGAAGTGTCCCAAACTAAGACAAAGCAGCTGTCCAGTAGTACTCCGTAGTTTTTAATGGGTCTCTAACTAATGTCAGTGCGCAGTCCAACCTTAATCACTAGCTTACTTGGTTATGAGTGGTCACGTCTGTAAACTAGAAAGTTGGTGGGGAATTCACAGTTTGTGTAAAAATACCATTTACTGAGTAGCCTATCTTGTTACAACTGTATAATTTCTAATTTCGTGAGTTAACTGTGGTATACATTAAAAACTAATAACTTAAATCCTGCACTGCTAGTCAGTACATCTAGGTAACTTGTCCTTCATCTGAGCAATAATAATTAGGCTGTTGGAAAATGACAAACGAAGTATATATATACAGCAAAAATCCCCATTTAGACATTTAGAAAACAGAAAGATTGAGCGAAGAAGTATTTACTTTTCGATTAGATCCTTATCTCTGGCTCTACTCTAATATGTATAGCATTTTTATTACAATACACAACAGTTTACCAATCAAGTGGCACTGATATGTTTTGTTAACAATAATTAGTCAGTGTCAAAATGTCAATGGGTTGATAATTAACGAAGAAAATCAATACACATTTAAAAGGTAGAAATGGTTAGAATAAATTAATTTCACAAGGATAACACGTAATTAAAAATGAAGTGGTCAGAAAAAATAAAATAATTTGGACAATTATAATTTCAAAGGTTTAGGAAGAGGGGGGCGAAGTAGTCCGATTTATACAATCATGTAACGATGGTCAAGGCAAGGAAAGTGGCTGTACAAATTTCTTCCGAACACATAGGCTTGGCTTCTTCAGGTGGATTCCGATTGCTTCAGTTATCTGTAGAAGACGAACTCGTAGAGCAAAATTAAGATTAGTAGGAATGCGATAAATAATTTTAAATGCAGTATTAACATCAACCTTATGCTCACTATCTACAAGGTGTGCTACAATAAAGCTACGAATAGATTTTGTTTGTCCCTTGCTTAACCATGTTGGATGATGTTTGAAAATACGATGATGAACCTGCCTAATTGTATGCCCAATGTAGCTGGCTTCGCAGCTGCAGTCGAACTGGTAGATACACATAGATGAGGCAAATTTAGGTAGTTTATCCTTATTTCTTGAACGTAGAATAGGGGTGGTTTTGAAGAAACAACGTACTTCTGCTGCATAATAAGCTCTTTTAACTGCATTCTTCATGCACTGTGTTATGATTTCGCTGATGTTGTCACCGAGGAACTGCAGTTTTATGAACAATGGTTTTTTCGGAACTGTTGCTATACTGACTCTCCTAGGTGCTGAATTCATATTTGCTCAATGAATTTATCTGTATAACCATTTTTTCTAAGTAATTCTCTAATAATCTTAAGCTCCTCATTGATGCAGTCATCTGAACAGATTAACCTGGCTCTATGAACCAGACACGTTACGTTTATATTTCAAAGGTACAAAACTCAAACCATGTCTATGGGATATATATATATATATATATTCAGGAATTGTAAATGTATTATCAACGTAATGATGATAATAAGAATCCAGCTTATTTACTACTTGTTTCAACATATCATTTTCTAGCTTAACAAGGAAAGAAACTGTCATAAGTGTGCAGCTAACAACGAACCCATGGAGTTGCCATCGATCTGTCTACAATAGATTTGTTGAATGTGAGGTGTATATTCATGATGCATCTTATAAGTAGTTATTTTAGGATAATAATTGGAATTCCTATGCGTCGGTGGCACAGCGGTAAAATGCTCGCCGACCACGCAGGTGGTGCGGGGTTCGATCCCCGGCCGACTCACTCCTTTACCTCGCTAAGCCAGTAATAAAGCTGGTAAAGAGGAAAGGTTGGACATGAGGCTAGCAACCGCATCTTGTAAAAATAAACACTGCTACAGAAACTTCAAGCCTGTAGCTTGAAGCCCTATGTTTCACTAGGAACGTAAAGGAATTAAAAAAAAAATTAGAATTCCAACATCAGCCTATTTTTCTATTATCTGTTGGTTCACGAATTCCACTGTCTCTCTCAGTGGTACGTTAGTGAACATTAATGAAACCTCTAAAGATAAAATGAGCCTAAAATCTTTGGAAGTTACACATCATAATTGTCTAGACTGCTTCTCCTAGGTGTCTAGACATGGATCGCAAAATGGTAGCTAAAAGCACTCTTACACCTTTGCACGAACAGTTTTGTGAATCACAGTGTGTAAAACATCTTCAGATTTCTTTGTAATTTCGATGATTTTAGTGTAAATGTGAAGCATGCATTATCCTTAGATGTTTCATCAATATTCACCAATGTACTACTGGTGAAGATGGTGGAATGACGAATTTAATTCAATATATTATTAACTCTTCCACGCGTCACATCATGTCCCTGTCCATCCCAAGTGAAATGTTAAACCACGTCATCCTGAGACGACTGGAAGATGCCCTGGATGGAAGACTTCGCCTAGAACAACCTGGATTTCTAAAAAAAAAACAAATGGCAACATTGAGCATCATCATTGGACAGAGCATACATAGATTGGCAGTCGGCTCTTTACCTCAACCTCATCGACTTGGAAAAAGCATTTGACAACATCGACCGTGATATAGTTTGCTATCTGCTTCAAAACTACTTTGTGCAGTGCCGCAAACATTGAAAAACCTCTTTTAGCAGCCACATGGCACGTGAAGCACGTGTCAATTAATTCACAACGGGAAGCTCCCTGTAGCATTAAGACACTGACTGCCTAAATTCACCGATGATCTTCTAGATTGTGGTGGATTAGGTCATGCGGCAGGCCGTGGGGAAGGTGAAAACGGCTCTATTACGCGGAGGTCACACGAACTCTCTATGCATATACGAACGAAAATCCACAAGGTAGTGGGAAAAGAGGCAACCAAGACAGGACTTCAGGTGAACATGAAAATAGTGGTGATTCAGATACCGAAACCACAATAACAAACACCATTTACCATCATGAGAGAAATCTAAAGGAAGTTGTCCCTTTCACATATCTAGGCGGCATCGTTTCAGCTGCAGGCGGCACAGATGAGGATTTCAAATCCAGTCAGGATCGGTAAAGTCAGACGGGCGTTCATTACTCTGAAGCCAGTGTTTCTGTATGGCCCAGAAACCTATTGCTTCACAAAAAGATGTCTTCGCTCGATACTGAAGATCAGATGACCAACTGGAAGGGATAAACAACAAGGAATTCTGTCAGACAGCGAAACAGCCGAGGACCTATCACCTGAAAAATGTGCAGATGAAGATCAACTGAAAACATACTCCGAGGATATTGTCACGTGAAATCACACGCCAGACCGTCGAGTGGAACCTGGATGGTTAGGGCAGAGTTGGGCGTCTCAGGTTAACATAGAACAATTCACATTGAATAGGAAATGAGTGCTCCTGGCAGTCATGATGCTAACTAAAACAGACGGCAGAGAACTGAGTGCAATGGAGATATGCAGCCGAAGTCCTTTGTTCCTTTTAGAACTCAAAGAATGAATAATAATTAGTGGGAGACTGTACGACTTGGTCTATTACTGAATACTTTAGTCCAGATTCTTTATCACTCTATCAAATTATTGCTGTATAGTAGAATAGGAGGCAACGAATATAATATATGGAACCTGCTTAACCTTCAACCATTTGGTTAGCAGTTTTGAAACTCAACTCCGTTTACCTATAATTCAAACAGCTGATTAATCATACTAACCCTTACTACTAATTATATATATTTTTTCGGTGAATTTTATAATTTTTTATGGAATTCAACTTTGCTAACTAACAAAGACGTCATCAGATAAATAGATTAGCTAAAATATTTAATGCAGATCAACTTGTCTTATTTTACTGTTTTTTGTTTGTTTCGAGATGATATATTGTACACACACACTTATCTGGGTAACTGAAGTTGTTTTTTTTCTTTTGTGCGTAGTAAATGACGAACTAATTAAAAAATGATTATTGCTAGGTATATTTGTCACAGAAGAAGCAAATGTATTCATTGTGTCATTCATGTTGCTTTTTTTTTCACATTGAAAAATCCTGTGATTAAACTGTTCTATTGGCACAAGTTGTCGTTATGATATTCAAATAGAAATATAAGGTAGCTTTAATTGGTGGATGGTGACTACTAGCAGTGGAACCCATGATGCCCACTTCGTCCTATTTGGGACTCGTCTTCCAGCTGGATGTACCTGCATGCCACAGTGAGTGATGATGATGTTACCACCGAGGCTCGAACCCAGTGCCCATAGTTTCACACGCCAGAGCGTTATCCACTAGACCACTTGAGCCACGAGAGCCACCTCTTGTGCAACGGGCCATATTAATTATTTAATTCAATTTTAGATTTTCTCGTCGATTGATTAGACCAAAGTGCTCCGTGTCTTAGGTTGACATCCAAATGACGAGTCCCAAATAGGACGAAATGCGCATCCTGGATTCCACTGCTAGTCACCATTCACCAATTAACTTCTAATTACTTGCCCAGACATTGTCGAAGCATCTGCACAAGAAGCTGACATGTCAACCTGAGACTGAGCACTTCGGTCCAATCAATCGACGGGAAAATTTAAAATTGAATTAAATGAGGTAACTTTAGTTGAATTAAACAACTTACCGTTATCAGTAAACTTCATTTTGCCATTGTGAATATCCTAATGACCGAAACCGAAGAAACCACAATCGGCGCGTTGTCTGGTATAGCTTGCCAAACTTCAGCTAGTTATACACAGTTTAAATTTTACATCCGTGTAATGTCAAAAACACAGCACCACCTCAAAAATGCAACCCGACAGCCTATACATCCTAAAATTATCTTAAGTACAAAATATATACTGCACAACAAAATTAATTAACCGAACACAACAGTCAGGTACCTGAGAATCAATAAAAAGAATACTCCCAACAAGGTGGTGGGATCAAGACATTGTGTCTACCAGAATAAAACTTAACAAAACACGTTTCCTGCGGATAGAACAAGGTTATGCAATTATTCCCCAGCATAACATTTAATTCATTCAAACAAAATCGTAACCATAAAACACATTAAGGTCAACATTCCATAATCATACAACACCAAAATGAAACAAAAGTAGTGACCAGCCAAAAGGAAGGACAGATGATAAGGATTAAATCAAAAGTAGATAGGCCAATGTTAGAACGATTATATACAAGTTAGAGGAAAAGCGTATTAATTTTTAAAAAAATTGGTCAAAATACTCGAGTAAGTATCAGTTTTGTGAGTAGATTGTTCATGAAGCGATTCCCCAACCAAGTATTCTGTTACTACTAGCATTTCTCAACAGAAACAGAATAAAACACAAAATAATTGAGCAAAGAATATCCTTTTCGATAATTTCCTCTTCTGGCTCTACAATTGTATATATGTTAATATACATAGAATATGCTAGAACGGCAGTCCATAACAATGTTAGTGTTTTTTAAATGAATATCGATTTGTAAAGTAAGATAACAGTGGAATTACAGTCCATTAAAGATGCATAAATTATAATAATCATAATAAAGATATAATAGCAAATAGAATATCAACTAAAATTAGGGAGATTTCCACAACAAATTGAGAATCATTCAAACCTAGATGGCCAAGCGGGTAAGGATAATGTCTAAACTAGCTTCCTTTGGACGCATAAATTAGGCTTCTTAATGTGGATCCCATCAGCCAATGAAATCGTGAATATACGAAAGTCAGGCTAGTGCTTCCGTTCCTTTCACTGGTTGACTGATTGACATTACTCTAACAATGCGTATAACAGATATAACACTGCCTGATTAGGTAAATGTATGGTAGCCCTCACACACAAATTTTACGACATGAAATTCTACCATGAGTGTTTGTCTCCAACTTTCTTATTGTACAATGAGATAACTTTTTTAGCACATTTATAATCTTCGCTTTCTATTCTTCTTTTTAATTCCTTTTGTGACAGGATTGTCTTAAGTTATTTCTCGAAAAAGAAGAAATGGTCGGTCCATGTCGTTGGCACTGTCCAACATGCAATACAAGACGTGATGCTTCTAAGTGGATAGAATTATGGAAATTACCGACTTATTTAATTATACACTTGAAAAGGTGATTTCCCCTTTTTTGTTTCAATAGGTTTGTACATAGTGTTTTTTTTTCATTTTTCAAATGGTGTAACTGTAGACTGACTGACTGGTTTCAGCGTAGAACTTTGCACAGATGTGCAGCAGTTCGAGTAGCCAAACCTACCTCCTTGTAGCACGCAAAGCAAGATAAGAGAGATAATAAACAGAGATATGAGGCAAGAAGAATAGTAATATGGATATGATAAATCGCAAAGAGTGAATGCATTTGTGCCTTTGAGAACAATTTTGATCTATGTCACCAATTGTCTCCAGCCATTAGTTTTTACCACCTTGAGGGCCCCAATCAGGAAGTCTACACCTCCCTACGTGGCTCTCTGGCTTAAACTAACTGTTGTGGATTACATTGATTGGTACCATGTTTTAATTTTACCACCACTGGCTCTTTTCCAACTTGATCCTATGTCAGTCAGCTAACATTGCCCGTCGAGGATGCCCGATGGCTAGGCATGCGCAACACATTTCCTAACCATCTCAATCGGTGAAACTTCACAACCTCGTCGATTGATTTCTCCCCCTCGCTTACTTAGTCACTCGACGCCTTATAACCGTAGAGTTGTGTAAGAGTGAGGTTTCCAAATAGCTTTTCTGTTGATAATGAAACATCTTCTAATTACCAGAACATAAAATAGTAATAATCATCACTTCATTCCAAAAAATAATTTTTCATACAGAAAGGAATTTTCAGCTTTGTAAATTTTGTAACAGTTTATCTCCTTTTTGCAAATAAATTCATAAATAAAAATAGTAAAAATAATAAAATCTCAAAGACTGACGCTTAACAGATCAATAATATCTGTAATAATAATAATCCTCGTTATAATTTGCTGTTTATTTACGGACTAAGAAGTAGGTTTACAAGCTGTTCCCTGACATTTGTCTCTTCACATAAAACTCGTGCTAAATGTGTAGTCTGGTTGAATTTTTATATTTTGCTGCACAAGCATAAATCCTTATCGAATTTCTTTTGGTTGCGAATAAGGAGGAGGATGCTCACTAACCGACAAGATAACACGCTGCTTTCAAGAATTAAAACGCCTGATAGCAACAATGTCAGTTAGTTTGGTCGAAGTCCTACGTAATAAAATATAGTCCTTTTTGAGAATCCTAGGGAAGAATAAAGCGGAACAATAAATAAGAATCGGCAGAATACATGAATTAATAAACTGTAAGACAAGAGATTAAGTTATTCCAGAAACTCTCAGCTTCCTTATGGAATAAGTCAGGTGAAAGATTTTTTTAAGAAATCAACAAGATAGGAGACAACCAACAAAGATTTGAAGAAAAATCGATACCTAGATAGGTAACATTCGCTTTATTTTCTATGACACTGCATTTGATATTTCAAAAATTATGCGACTGAATTAGTTCACGCAAGTCTTGTTCACGTCTGAAGCTAAAATCAATAGTATGACACTTAGAAGTACTTAGTTTTAAGACCATTTGACTAAGACTATACTGGTTAACCTACGATAAGAAACTGTTCATATAGGAAAAATCTAGTGCAAAAACGACTGGGACAGAAATCGTCAGATCATCAGCCTATATATATATATATATATGTATTGAAATTAGCCTTAGAAGAATACGGTAGATTATGCAAAAAGAAAGAATTGGAGAAAGTGTACAGCACCTTGGGGCACAGCAGCTCCCGTTGGCACAGAATTGGAGCGCTTCCCATTAAAAATAGCATGAAAAATAGGGAGACAAACACCTCGTGATCCAGCACTTATTCCGTGCTGATGTAATCTTGCTTAGTTAAAGTGTCCTAGGGATAAAATCAAAAGCAGTAGTATAGTCTAAAAGGGGGCAGATCGAACAAACTTTGCACCCTTATCTAGACTGGAAACTATATTATAGCTGAGTGTATAATACATTTATTTCACTGTAGATTACTTTCAGCCTCTCCGAGACATCAGGTAGCAAAACAACTGTCTAACCTATCAATCGATCTTTACGCCTTCTTAAAATTCTCGTCATTTAGAAAGTGTGAAACTCATTCCCAATTAAGAAAGAGTTATCACTGGTAATCAACAAACTGATGTTCTTCCCTAACTTGAAGAAAGTTTCACAAATTATAATAAATCTGTTGTTAGGTTCTTAAAGACCTATGTAACTCACAAGCCAGCCTATAAACCAACCACTGCACTGTTTACTATGCAAATCAGAAGACAATGAAAGCAACAAAAATGAAATCGGTTATGATCTATGAATAGAACTTTATCCGTTATAAAATAAATCACACCGAGCAAAATAGCTCGTGTATGTCTCTACACATATTGATCCACGTGATTACTACAAATATATAAATCCGCTTGTATAAACTTATACAGAGGAATTTTACGAAATTTGGCATCAATATCACTTTGTAATCAATAGACATATCAATCAATCAGTGAAGAAGCTGAGAAACAACTGCAAGTTCAAAGAGTAGATCGTCGGAGTAACTTATCGTGTAACAAAGATGCAGATAGTGGCAGTGTGACTAGTAAACATACCGGTCACATTCCACGTTACTAGGGCATTCTAATTAACAGGTGTTTCTGAACAGTTTCTGTCGACTAAACACTAACACACGTCGGTGGCACAGCGGTAGAATACTCGCCATCTACGCATGAGACTCGGGGTTTGATCCCCGGTCGATACATTCCTTTACCTCTCTAAACCAGTATTAAGACCGGTGAAAAGGGAAGGCGGGGCATGAGGCTAGCAAACTCACTCTGTGAAAACAAACACCACGACTACCTAAATTTCAAAGCTCTAGCTTGAAGATATAAGTATAAAACTTGGGCACTGTGGTAGAGTGTAACTCTATTATGGATAAGATTTTATTTTGATAAATCACACAGTGTTATACAGTAATATTAACTGATGACCACGTTTCGAGCACAAGCTATTGCTCATGATCATATCAAATGTCTAAAAAACCGAGCAATAGCACTAAGTAGCACAAGAAAAGACCTAAATGATGAAATAAAACAGATAGAAGAGGCGTTGGTATCAAATAACTATCCTATCAAATTCATTAGGAAGATCGAAAAAGACCAAAAGCAAATTAAAAATAATTGTGAAACTAGTAATGATAACATATATAAGAAAGAATATAAGTCATTTACTGTTATACCATATAAGGAGGGGACATCTGAGACCCTACGTAGGATTCTAAATAAAGCAGGAATTAGGGTGGCATTTAAACCTACAAACTCACTTAGGGACAAGCTCTGTGAGTTAAAGGACCCTATTGACCCAATTAGACAAAATAATATAATTTACAAAATACCCTGCAATGACTGTGAAGTCAACTACATAGGTCAGACTAGTAGGTCGGGGGTAGTCAGATTATAAGAACATAAGAATTTAGCTAAGGTAAGAATGGTTGACCCGGAGAAGATGAGTAATTTAGAAAAAAGCTCAGCAATAGCACTGCATGCATTAACACAAAACCACACAATAGGTTGGGAGAGGAAGTAATCTATGTAGGTGGAGAGAGATTGATTACGGAATCCTGGTTCATTGAGTCTACACCCAACACATGCAACAGAAATCACTCAATCCAAATACCAGAAATATGGAAGATAGTATTACCGCCAGTCAAATCAGAAGAGGATAATAAATAATCTCAAAATTCTATGTCAATTCAAGCACATCACAACATTCTAACAAGTTACTTATTATGACTATAAAAACACTCATCTTATTTCCCATCTGATTGTATTTGATTAATAACACTCGTATTATTATTTCTGAATGTACATTATCTAATACTGATTTTTATTCCAATATCTAATCGATTCCACATATGTATATAAATGAAGGAAAAAAGTTGTGTGAGTAACTTGATATGATTATGAGCAGTAATAATTTGTGCTCGAAACGTCATCAGTTAATATTACTGTATAACAGTGTGATTTATCAAAATAAAATCTTATCTATAATGGAGTTACACTCTAGCTTGAAGCTCTATGTTCCACTTGGAAAGCAAAAGGAATAAAATTAATTGAAAAAACACTAACATACAGGGTTTGTGTATGATTATATCAATAATTCGGTTAGCTAATCCACTTCTGGAGACATTATTATATCCGTCTAACTAAACAAGCATAGATCGTTCGACAAGCTTTCCAGAGCAGTTTCTCTCTCACACAATGTCTCCTCACCTGATGATAAATCATCAGAAGACCAAAAGGGAAATTCAGAAAGCAATTTCATTCAGTACTTTACAGCATCAAAACATCTGAAGTTAATATCTGAACTGGAGCTGTGTTTGACAGGCATGTTCCACTCACTAGGTTTATCTGTGATGAGTTTCTCGCAGACCTGAAAATAGAAGCTTCATTGAAAATTCCTGCTGAAACACACATGTTCACGTATCACATACGAATATCTTCCTCTATTTATTTAAATTGATATTTTTTTATAATTTTAAGGGGCCAGTAATTATGAGGTTTTCTAAACTTTTGCTTTTTCTCTTTTGATGATTTTTAAAGTGTTTTTTTTTAGAAGTTTATATTGACATACTTAGAAAGCTGTTTTCATATTGATTATGTGAAATGATTCATGTTATGACGTGGTTGTTAGCTGTGTAAATTTCACTTAGGAATCGTTAACATGACTGACGAATAGAGAAACTGTACAAGTGTCTGAATTATAACAGCGTTTAACTGAATTATTGACAAAAAGCTATAGAAACGTAGGTAAAGTATTATTGTGGTGAGAGCTGTCTACTAGCCAAATTGGTTGACAGTAATCTACGTCAATATTTACGTTCCCGAGATTTGTCCTGAGAAAATGTGAACAAAGATTGATTCAAAACCGACCACAGCAGACTTTGCGTAGGCGGATGCAGTTAACATATAGAGGATTTGACATTCAAGAAACAGTCACAAATAGATGAAAGATTAACTTTACGTGAGAAACAACCAATCGGAAGACTGTGTTTGTTTGCTTAAATAACCATAGTAATGTACATGAAAACATATAAATATGCGTTGATTTCCTTAATAAATGATCTGTTGTCTGGCCTTGTCTTCTGTTGTTACATTATTATGCTTAACTAATTAATGAAATTGTACATATATTACTGAGATAACATTTGTGTAGTAACATTGTTTATACGTCAAGCAAATTGGTGGATGGTGACTAGCAGTGGAATCTAGGATGCGTATTTCATCCTATTTGGTACTCATCACTGGATTTACCTGCATTCCCAGTGAGTGGTGATTTTCCTCCCTGAGACTCGAACCCAACTTCCATCGTTTCAAGTGTTAAAGCGCTATCCACTAGACCACTTGGGCCATGGAAGCCACCTCTTATGCAACAGACATCAGTTATCATTTGTTTTTAATTCAATTTTGAAAAGAAGCGACTCACCGTAGTCCAAATGGTCTAGTGGATAACACTTTGGCTTTTGAAACGATGGGTACTGGTCTCGAGTTTTAGTGGAGGGACATTATGACTTTAGATAGTAGGAGGCAATTGGCAGGAAGCTTTGGACCTAAGTTTCGTGCTAGTTGGCACTCGTCAGCAAGACGTATCTGCAACCTTGAAGGAACTCATGTCCCCTTCTGAAATTCGAACCCACGTCACCCAGTGCTGCTGTCAGAGACATTACCACTGAGCTATTCAGGCTCGCGATTGACCTCCTGTAGGACTGTAGTGGGTATTTTCATTGGATACTAGTGACTAGTGTGACGTGTCTAGTCCTTTCTTTGGTGTAGACTGAATTCTATCAGTCAGGTATTTGCAATGTGGCCACCATTCTAAGTAGCTCGCCATCACGGTGCACATTGATTTGATGATATTAGATAGTTGGAGGCAATCGGCAGGACATTATGACTTACTTTGAATATAGGTACATACAGAGACGAGTCCTAAATAGGACTGGACGAAATAGGCATGCTGGATTCTGCTGCTAGTCACCAGCCATCCACCCATTAACCTCAAGGTGATGATCTTCAGAACATCGTCCGAGCGTGCGTACTAGAAGCCGACGTGTCATTAATGGCCGAACACTTCGGTCCAATCAATGAAAGGAGAAATATCAAAATCGAACTAAAAACAACAAATAATTGTTTATACCTCATTTAATTCATCTATTAGTAGAATGAATGAACCTGTTTTTCAATGAAATCTTTTAGGTGAAAGAGTTCGCTTAACTTGTTATCCTTGAAACTTATGATTTAATTATTTATTAAACTTTAATGTCTACTTAGATTTCGATATGAACATGGTAATTGGAGAAAACAGACAACAAATGTTAACTTCCCCATTGAAAGCTTAGATATGAGTTCGTTTATTGTTGGTCCCAAACTGCATTCCAGTGAATATGCTTTATTCGCTGTCCTAGTAAGTTATATATTTTAACAAAGTGATCTTTCTAACTGTTGTTCATTAAAAAGGAATTTTTCTTGATACCTGTTCTTTTTTATTACTTATGGAATTATCTCTGACACTACAAACAAGTTGTCTAGCATAAAAACGGAGTACGAATAAACTGACATTTGGCTGGTGTTCAGGTTCTACTTCAACTTCAGGCATTATTTAATTACTTTTCTTAAAGACCGTCAACAGAATTGACTTCTCTTTTACTTACTTAAACGGCATCGTCTCAACTACAGGCGGCATTTATGAGAGGACGTCAAAGGCAGGATCGGAAAAAGAAGGTAGACCTTCAATTAATATGAAATCACCATGGAAATCTACTGCACTCGGCATTAGGAACAAAATTCAGATTCTCACCACTAATGTCAAGTGAGCGCTCCTGTATAGTTCAAAGACTGAACGCGTCAAATTTCTGACAGGCTACTGCAGGCTTTCATCAACCACCGGCTGCCTCATCTCGATACTGAAGATTAGATAGCCAGAAAGGACAAGCGCCAAGGAACTTCGGCAAAAAAAACTAACCAAAAACCTATAGACCAAAAAATATGCTAAAAGAAATGGGGACTGATTGGAGATATGATGAGGAGACCGTTGAGCGACATCACGCGCCAGGCTTTCGAGTAGAACTTAAGTGGGAAACAGCGTCCAAAGGCAGTGACGTGGGATAAAGTGTGAAAAAAGGCGATGGAAGCTTATGAGCAATCGTGGAACTAGATCAAATGGACTGCAGAGAACCGAGTGAAATGGTGACGTGCTGCTGAAGAAGCCCTATGTCCCACTCAGTATCCAAGGGAATAATAATGACGCCCACCCAAACATCGACTTTACTCTTTAGGCTGAATCCGACGGAATGTTCCTCGACGTCCATCTGACAAGAAACGCCAACAACTCTTTGAAAAGGTCCATATACAAAATGCCTACATGGAATGGACAATTCATCAACTTTCAAAGCTTCGTTCCCCTAAGCAGAAAGAGGAACCTGATATACTCTCTTTTCTCGAGGATTCGGAAGATATGCAGCGAGGAAGTGATTGATGAAGAACTGCGTAATCCAAAAGCTCAAACCCACACTATGTATCCAAAAGAAATACGTCCAACCCTTGTCCCTGCCATGGCCATCATAAACAGGTAATTCTCTTACTAATGACCATCCCATTGCCTTTCTTATCCAAACTTCCTGTTTATTCATGTTATTTTTAAGTTTTTCTTAATCCCTATTTGCACTACCATATTTTCATATCCGAACTTCCTGTCTATTTTGTCATTCTATTATTTCTACATATTTAAACCCTGATTGCATAGACAATTATTCGTTACATTAGTTATGATCCCACTAGATTTTTTATCCAAACATCCTGTCTATTTTTGCTATTTCTACATTTCTAACCCCCAGTTGCACAATATGTCAATCTTCTCAGTAATTATGATGCTACTTTGCTTGAGTTTTATCCGTCCGCCTGTTTATTATGGAATTTTAATTCCTGATTTCAATTTTATTAATTTGACCTTGACTGGAAATTATTCTAAAACTTTCCCACCCATTTATCATAAATACACGAATGTACAGCCTAGTTGATAACTTCGTCGAAAAGAGAATTTTCTTCCTTGCAACCGTCTTTTTAATAACTTGGAATAATAATAGTATTAATGGACCTTTATTATGTTAGTAATCTTTAAGAGTTGTGCCATCTTGAAACAAGGGCCGTCTGATGATCATAATGATATAGGTACTAATTAATTCTTGTATGTCCGCATTTTTTTTCCGTTCAACACACTGATTATTCTGTTTTTTGGAAAATGATATATAGCGGTGAGTCGGTGGCGCAGCGGTTAGGACGCTCACCGACCATGCACATGGTCCGGGGTTGGATTCCCCGCCGGCGCACACCTGATATCTATGGTCGGCCTGTAAAATTTGGGCTACCGATGTCCATGCTAAGAATTCCATACTTGGATCAAAAATACTGTGTGGGGAGTCAAGCTATAATAAAATTAAAATTAATTAAATTAACGTGTGCTACTAATAAGATATATCAGTAGTATACTAAGAGACATTCATCGGTATAAAAATATCAAACAGTGGAGTGACAAGTTTGATGTCAGAGAAAATATGCAAGACAGAAGTAGAACTGTGGTGAGAGCTGTCTGCTAGCCAAAGTTGGTGGACAGCAATTTACGTCAATGTTCATGTCCCAAATCTTGGTCATTAGAAGAAACAAGATCAAAGACTAACAACTTGAGGAACTCAACAACCAATCACAGTAGACTTAGCGTGGGCGGATACCATTAGCAGATGTATCAATGGAACGGTGACAAAGAGATGACGGAATAACCTTCAGCAGGAAAACAACCAATCATAAGATGTTACCTCTCTGCTAACACTAACGAATAATAATGTACATAAAAATCTATAAATATCTGTTTGTTTTTCTCGATAAACGGTCTGTTGCCTGGCCCTTGTATTCCGTCGTTACAGAACAACACGAAAGATCAGTGCAAATGATAACTTGCAGATAGGTTGTATATAATTTCGCTATGTAGAGATTCCAAATTCTTAAAAAAACATTTCTATACTAAGTCCCTTGTCTTCCACCGTTACAACGGTAGAACACAAGGGAATTTGATAACAGAGCTATTTATTGGCAACTAGATGTGCGGATATAGGCAAATCACATCTATCATATAATAAAGTCACATTTTGCACACTTCTTTCTCTTCCTATCATGTTTCCTGAGTTGTTTTACAAGCATTGTTCATTTCTTCTCTTCTCCATTAAATCCATTTCTCCGCTGTTCGATATTCTTACGGATGACATATTTATACTTGCACTTACATACTACTTATAAAGCTTATCAGTAGCACACGCCATACATATACTGAATAACAGTAGTGTCTAGATGCGCCGTCTTCCGCGTAGCCCTCAGTGGATTTTTCATCTTTGAATTTTACCGCGCTTAGCATGTAGTGTATTTGCATAACAAAACAACATTTCGAAACACCAAATAGTCTTTTATTCCACAAAGCATTTTTTTACTCATACTTCGCGTTTCATTTCACTTGTTAGTGTAGTGTATATCTAAGAATAGTGAAGTCTAGATTGAGATTTGAATATTCCATGCTTATTCATATCAGTTCACTTAAGTGTTAATGTGATTCACTGGGCTGATTCTAAGTTAAATACTTTTCAGTTTTCGTGAGACAGTATTTTATGATTTTTCTTCTCTTTTTGAATTCAGAATCATCGTGGTACAATGGAAAGTGGTCACTGTAAGTTGATTAGAAAATATTGTTCTTCTTAAATTGATGACGTTATCTTATTTGATTCAAATCACCTGTCTATTTAGCTTCCTATGTCAAAAAATTATACCATGTTACATAATTTTGTCTAGACTTTCTTCCTTCAGCTCTATGCAGTAGGCATCTATGAAGTTTCAAGGTTTTGATTGGTTGGAGGGTTTCATCATTAGCTGAGATTAGTTAGACAACCATTGGAAAACCTGCATGGAGTACTGGACAGCTGTTTCGTCATGGCTCTTTAGGACTCCTCATCAGTACGCACCCACCGGAGTCCGAGCCCCAGGACTTTCTGGTTACAAGGCTAGCGAGCTCGTAGACCATTAAACCACCTGGACCCGATCCAATGGCCAGCCCATGAATCCTAACTTCTGCCAATTCATGACATTTATTCAAGAGTTTCTTCTGTGAATAGCCTTTTCCAAAAATTATGACAAATACTAAAAATACAACTAGTTAGTTATTTGCAAAGCACGCAAGCCAAGGCGAAATTTTATTACGGTGTCCTCTGAAAAAGCCAAAACTTCAGATCACAGTATATGCAGACTATGCTTGCACTACCCAATCCCTAGTACTATAGGTTGGCATGACTGGTTCTCAACCGTGTGCACGAATTGCCACACCTTCAACTTCGTTAATTTATTTCATTCTTAAGTGATATTTGAGTAGATGGGATTTACGGGAGGTCAATTCACTGTATACAACAACTTTTAAAAGTGGATAATCGTCCTTGGGTTCGCGTGAATTAGTTTACTACTTCACTCAACATTTTTGTCTACAGCTTAACGATGACCTATGTGAACAACCCGACTGTCGTTAGACTATGTAGATGAAATACTCTAGCTAAATAAATATGTTGACTAAATCCCCAGAAACCTTTGCGAACACTGAAGGGCATCGTGAGAGAGAGGGCAGTCTTTTTTATTCACCCCATATGGCAAATGATGCTTCAAGACTGAAATACCCTTTTGATCAAATTACGTTAAGTGCGGAATTATGAAACTTCTAGGACTACGCATAAAATTGTCTCAGTGCGAACAAAAGATAGTTTTTACTTTCTGTAAATTTCAAGTAATTGTCTTATAACTTTTACGGTGACAACTAGTTTTTATCAGCAAGTGTTTGCAGATCATATGAAAAATGTTTGTATTTCCTTCCGCCTTGATCGTGCTTCCCTTCTTATTTTATT
Source organism: Trichobilharzia szidati (assembly GCA_944472155.2). Classification (NCBI taxonomy): domain Eukaryota; kingdom Metazoa; phylum Platyhelminthes; class Trematoda; order Strigeidida; family Schistosomatidae; genus Trichobilharzia; species Trichobilharzia szidati. The sequence continues at coordinate 93,822,524 of OX235271.1, read as the reverse complement.
ATTTCTTCAGAGGCTAATTTCATTTGATGTGAAGTTTTTTCTTTAGATTAGTGTTTGGAGCATTAAACACACTCCTGAGTAAGTCTCGTGGTGATTGGTTACACTTGTATCGACAAAAAATAAAAACTAGAGTTCACCTTATTTTATGACAACCTTTCAATGACAGGATGACATTTAAAATGTCACTTATAGAGTTATACTAATACACGAAATGATATTAAACGAATCTGACCCACTTAAATCCATGGAACGGTGTCATACTTACTTAATAAGCAGTGCAATCCTACACATTTTCCCTTTCGGATTTCACCTTTGTGTCGACGTGAATGAGTGACTCATGTGTGCGGTTCCAATCACTCTAAAATTACCGCATACCTTTTGGTTTTAACTATGATATTTGCATAAGCTTTGTGATATTTCCATTATTTATCATAGCATTATGTATTTTACAAGACCGTTTTTTTATTATTTCAAATAGATACAACATATTGTCGCAATATCCGTGATGGTCGATGGTATGAATATGATGATGAAAATGTGTCCTTACTTAGCAGAAATGAGATACAAGTAAGTTAGAATGTAATTGCTTTGTACAGTGATTTTCTTCATTCAATAATTTAACTTGTTTAGTTATCATTCTATGATACACCTAAAGCAGCGACTTTATCGATTACGTATGTATTTCTATGCGCTCCGAATGGAACATAGGACTTCAAGCTTGAGCTTTGAAGTTCCAGTAGCAGCGCTGTTTGTTTTTTTACGGGGTGGGGTTTCTAACCTCACGTCCAACTTCCCCTCTTTACCGGGCTTGTTGCCGGCTAAAAGAGGTTTTAGTCTGGCATCGACTGGGGGTCGAACCCCAGACCACATGGGGGTGGGTTAGTAAGTATTCTACCGGCGAGTCACCGACGCACATCAATCGCTGAAGTTGAACATTTTTATGAACTATATGGATAAGCTTCCGTACACGAAGCCTAAACGAAACACTTATTCCTGTTGGGTGGTAACTTACACCACCACATAACCACCTGACCTACAAATCTTCTGCGTTATTTACATAACTTGTGAAAAACATTTAAAAGGATGCATATGCAATGCAGTGTTGCGTTGTACTTCAAATTTCAAGTGTGATCACGAACTGACTTCAGTTAGGGAACCATTGAAAACTAGGGAGTACTGGACAGCTATTTCGATCACGGGGATAGAATCGAAATAAATGCCTATCAATTCTTACTTTTGCCAATTTGGATGTGTTTAAAATATGAATTAACTGCGAGTGCTATAGAAAATTTGGGAACTGCAGAAATCTTTTCGTTTGCCTTCTTATTTACTTCAAACTGCACTCCTCATTTATCACCACCTAATGATTTTTGTTTCCTATCACTTAACATTAAGAGCATAGTAACCATATGTTTTGAATTTGTATTGCTCACGTGCATCATTCTATATAACTTTAATTTCTCTGCGCATCTTACACTGCACAAGTATTTGACATGTAACTCACAGGGAAAGTAATAAAATACGGGCTGTGATTGCTTTAATCTCTGGGGAACAGTAGTGGTAGTGATGGTAATGATATTATGCTAGATTTCAAAATGTAAATATGCTTCTCGCATCAGTACACTGAAGCAGTACATTAGTTAGGACAAATATAGAGATGTTTCAGTGAGTACTTCATCAAAACAAACAACTGAATACTAATATGTATTCTTGTTTCAAAGTGTAACTAACACCTCAAGATATGCTTCAAAAATGCAGAGGATTTCAGAAGCTAATTCCTCATAGATTCAGGTGGAAAATAGGTCGGCTAATTTTCAAAAGCATAAAAATGTAGATAGGTAACTCAAATACCTAAGTGGTAACGTCTCTAACTGCAGTAATAGGTGACGCGGGTTAGAATTCCAAAAGGGGACATAATCCCTTTAATAGTGAAGGCACGCCATGCCGACGAGTGCCAACAAGCACGAAACCGAGGTCCAGGGCTTCCTGTTGATTGCCTCGAACCATCTAACATAAGCATACCTCATTAATGTTAAGAACGTGAGAAAACGTCAGCTTTTGACGAATGAATTAACATGCATTGGACAAGCGAGTCCATTGAATTGGTACCTGGACAGTTTGCTTCCCTCGCAACAGAGCCACAAGAAATATAAGGCTATGAAGTTTTAAAGCTACTCTCTCGACTAATTTATGTTGTCCTGACTGGAAACAGTAAGTGAAACAAGTAAATGTGCGTCAGTATTTTCGAGAAGTGCAGCATTAAAATATGTGAGTGCACTACCTACCAAGTGAATCTTTAGACAACACGTCAGCCATAATACAACTCCTGGGAATCAATCAGCCTCAATTAAGACGGCGATTTACTATTCGCCATTTTAAAAGTTAGTAATCCCTCTCATAGCATAGCATTGGAAGTATATTTTAGTTGACACTGTAACCTGCTTTTACATGAATTCTACTGATTATTTTCGCCTTTGAAGCCATATTCTATCACTCACGACCGCTTTTCTTTTTAATTCCAGAATGATAACGCTTATATATTGTTCTATGAATTACTACCTCGTGTAGGCGTGTTTTTTGAAAACCCTCCTGATGTGGTTCGATGAATCGCTTAACCTATTGTGATTTATATATATATATATATATATATATATATGATGAGATAAATTATCATGCTAACTTGCTTCAACCCCCTGATGTATATTTTCATATTTTTTACCAATAATACTCTAAAAGATCAGTTTCTATCTCTTTCTTTTTTGAAAATAAATGTTACGTTTATTTTTCTATGCTTATAATGTTTACTTTAACCTGTTAGCAAAATATTAGTTTCAGTTTATCAAACGACAGATGGAGTTAAGCATCAACTAACCTTTTGATCTCACGAAATTTACAGATACTATTCAGAGCAAGTACGTTCACGATAGACCACAGTGTAGCAATGTAGTTTTGATCGACATGTTCTGCACTCCATTAAACAATCGATAGGTTATGGACAACAGCAGTAGGATAATATCGGAAATACTTCTATTTATGCAACCGAACTATAAGGCGATTATTTCGTGTATTCGCCTAAATGTTTTCACGGTGACTTCTATTTGTGTTCGTGAAACTATAAGGTTCCTCCAAAAGCTTAAGACCAACCATATAAAAATGCGAACCAATCTATACACCTTAATTTGCGTCTCAACACTTGCTGTTACTTTCGCACATATTTTAATTTGATTAAGGTCGATAATTACATCGAAAGTCAACTGTGAGTGTTCCCATCATGCGCTGTCCTTTTAGATTGAAGAGGTCGCGATTGAACGTCTCTACTATATTGACTACGAAGTTTGCACGTTAGCAATCACTGTACAACTTTACAAAAGATGAGGAATTTCACTGTTTGATTAAAAAGTTATTTTAATTCAAGAAACATCAATATATGAGACAAGAACGAACGAAGAAATGCTGATATGTCCGGAGGCACATGAATTTTTCGAGAAACAAGCACTAAATACATGTTTATACAACTGGTAAAAATTTGTATATCAACATTATAGAATCCCTTCGAGGGCGATTCACAAAAATGTACAACTTTTTAAAATGTAAGTGCCTAAAATTAACAAACCTGAGATATAGAATTACAGATATTCTACTCAAGCGGTTTTAATCAGTACCTTTAACTTGAGTAATCATTATATAATTAGCGGAAACAGCGTGTGCCAACAAGGGAATGCAATTAGGAAAAACTAAATCCCGACATATATATATATCGGGATCTCCTAGGAACTATAAAAAGTATGCATGATTCCGCTTTACAAAAGGATTTCAAAACAGTTAGTGGATTAAATTAAAACAAGAAACCATGAAGAAACGAAAGAACCAGGTAAGTGAACAAGGTTGAAAAAAAAAATCAAGCAGGAGTGAATGAATGAACAACAGATGATTCTGTTGAAGGTACAGGAGTTTCATCATCAAGAACTTCATCCACACTTTCTCCACCATCACTTCTAGCTCCAACGCTTGTACAGGCACTTGTGCTACTACTTTCTGTACACGGTACTTCGGTCAGAATATCATCTTTGTTTGATGTACAACCTGAATGTTCGGAATCTGACGACCTTGGAACTGGTAACAGTATGGCCTGTGTATCTCGTCTATTTGACTCGGAATCGGCATTTATCCCCTGCGTATGTCCAGTAGAGGGATATGTGGCAGAATTCGCGTATTTCTGTGTCCATAATCGTGCAATACGATCATGTTCTGATCTGTTATGCATATATTGACTAGCAATAGACCCAACTAAGGGGTCAGCAGGATTGCAATCAGTAAGCAACGAACAAATGGATAGTAAAACCTTGCTGATAGTAAGTGCTGGAGACCAGTTATCCTATAAAATTGAGGAAATCAATTTTGAAGTCACAAATAATTCTAGTAAGATTAAAAATAAAAATAACCACTAATGGAAATCTTAGATACTTCTGGTGCATAGAGTGAGAGCAAGTTTTATTCTACAGTCATTTAATATCTTATCGCAGTTTGAATGAAACATCGACATAGTTCCTCCAACACTTAGAAAGACTAACAGTACTGTAAGTAACCCTAAAAAGCGTAAGACATATGACTAAATTAAAGGTTGACTCTTGTTTCAAAGATTGTGTGTGGAACAGCTGGACGATTCAATAATCCTAATGGGCTGGTGGCTTTCAGAATTCCTACATGAATAAAAGATTTATATGGCATTCCCCAACTTGAAGTGTATTTGGGGTTAAAAGAATGCTAGGCTACTTTTCAATGAGCGTATGCATTATACACTTTTTCAATTAGTCCTTCTTCTAAAGCCGTTTCATACTGCCATTGAATGGAAAGACTAGAGGATTTTGATCAAGCTTATTTTCATTCGACTACTAACGACAAGTGGAGAAGCATGCTACGCAATATTTAACCAAATCACAATCGATATAGGTGATACGTTTGCCTTTGATACTAAATGAAATGGCGTTAGGCTGTTAAGAAATCTGAGGTAATCGAAGAGAAGCATTACACCAAACTATGAGACAATTGTCGAAAAACGTCAACTACGTATGGAGGTGTAAGTTGCTTAGCTCGGGACATAAGGATCAATGGATGAAGTCTCACAGTGACATGACTCAAAACCGTTCACAGTTGAGCAGTTTATTTTATTATCTAAAAATCTGCACTAATTGTGGAGTCATCCTCTTACACTCTGAGTCTGACAAGTGTCGTATCCCTACATTTCAGTCACCTTTTTTCTGTGGTAATTCGAAGCGACTCAGCCTGAACTAATTCATGTCTATGCAAAGTTTTAAGCTGATTCTTCAATCAATACCGTTTGCATACTGATCTCGCTTCTATTACAAGTTAATGCACTAAGTTACAGTGTAACTTCACTATCTGATCTAAAATTATGCTGCAGCACTTCGCTGTAAATACGGCACTGGTATCAAAGAACTTTAAGTAAAAAGCCTGATAAAAATGTCTAACCGCCGTGACAGACTAGTTTGAAGTATTATTGGACAGCTTTCTATCCTAGGGATCATGTTGCAGCAAAAGATGCTAACCCATTACTTCACTTCATCCAACCCTATCGTGCATTCGCCCACTTTTCCGAGCAACTCCGAGGCTAGATAACTGTTAGTGTTATCAAAGACACCGGGGATGGCATTCGTAGCATACATAAATGGCACGGAAAGTGGTATTCCAGGACGACCTCGTCCATGTTCAGACATACGTCATAAAACATAAGAATTACTTACACTGTGACGTCATAGGATACACATAGTTCCACGGCAATAGTTAGGATAGAACACGCAGGGTCATCACAAGTCCAAGCGCTACAAAACCGATTTTTGGTGACCAGACTACTATCACAGCGCCAGAGGCGACTTAGGTAGACGCTTATTTTCTCCAGATGATTGGAAACAGCGCACTACTACCAACACTCACACAATTGCTTAGATGATCACGCTTTCTGCTGATCTTAATGACTCATTTGAGTGCAGGTGACGGGCTCTTGGATGACGCGAAGCAGATACCATACTTACAGACATTGACTTAACTGGTTAAGTGATTTGAGCTGCTTATATGTTACTGCATACTTTAGGTCGAATTCTGCCTCCAGTTGGTAGACCTACACCCCATACATACTATACAGCTGTCTTTAGAATGTCATCTATGACAAATATGGAGTAGCCCCATCTAACCAAAATGCCGTCTGAACAGAGTGGCGAGGACTACTTGTAAGAAATGACGCGCTCTAGTTGTGCGGTTTCAAGATGCTGATTAACCTCTCAGAGATACTATTCTCTAACAGAAACGGCGACAAACTGAAGATAACCTTAATATCAAAAGAAACGTCTTTTGGCCTGCAAAAAATTGTGACGATACCCTAACAAGTGACAGAGAGAAACACCTAGTCGATGCGATTACGAATGCTTTTTGCAAATTAATAATAACGACAACAGTTAGTAGTTTCGTTGTAAATGGTAACATTAGTAATATAATATAGTAAGCAAAACTATTTTAAGATGGAAACAATCACGGTCTCATTCTAATTCGCGCTGATGTGAGGACGCTGTAAGTGGAAACAAAACGATGGTTGTCATGTTACCCTAAATGTGATTAGCAATTCATAACGGCAGAGACAGATTACGGAGACAATTACGAGCATTTAATGAAAATACACGCAAAAGAAGTGCTAATATAATAAAAGTTGAGTAAAACAGTTTACTATAGAAGGCGAAACGATTGAGGGAAGAAATATTTACTTTTAAATTACATCACCTCTAGCTCTACTCTCATATGTAAAGCACTTTAATATAACAGGAAGAATTTTAGAAGTAAATATTTCTTCGCTGAATCATTTTGCCTTCAAAACATTTTACTCATCAGAGTAAGTAATATTAAAATCGGAATGACAATGAACTGAATGTTCGAATAAACGACCAATGAAGTGTAAAAAGCTGTAAAACCGCATAGCTGAATCTTTCTAAACCCCATGTGACGGCCAAGATGCTACCAACACGCCAGCATTCAGTGAACCGAAGTAATTACTAGACGCGTGACTCTATGTCAACATTTTGAGGCAAGACCGGAATCCACTCACTGTCGGCTACACTGGTCAATTTAAGAGAATGTGCATGGAGCAAACAGCACTAACTGTGGAGGACTAGGACGGGAGGAAAAACCTAAACACATTTGATTTGCGAACCACCCAGCACGCCTGTGGAAGTATCAAAACATGATTGCTGATTTGAAGACCATGGTTCGGAATCCAACATACTAATGCCCATGCACATATATCTTTGGATTGCTTACATTGAGACATGGCCTTTAACTGTTTATATTAATTCAAAAGCTGTTTGCAACTTTTCACATCAACTGGCCTTATCCTATTAATTGCCTCTCCAGTTGTGACCTCAGTTTCTGCTTGGTTGCATCAGCTTCCAAACCAATAATGCTTACTTCTGATCAAGAGTAAATTTCCCAACGACACTTTATACCAAAAAATCATCAAACAATAAAATCCAGTTATCCCTAGTTCTAAAACATGATGGAGTAAAACTATGAGGTAATACCTACTTCTTCTAGATACCAGTAATTTAGTACTAGGCAGGCAGAAAAACTCAAAAAAGTGACTTAACTGGCAGCAAACTGAAGCAAAAATGGCTCACCTTGAGTATATCCAGGCATATTATTCCGTGACTGTTTATATTGCAGTGATAGATGCGCGTCTTGAATATCACCTGAACAGTAAAAGTCAGCAAATTATAACAACTACTTTAGGAGGCTTGAATGGATATTCCGTAGAAAAGTGGATATCGAGAAAAAATATTCCACCTTCGTAGACTGACCCTTGGGGTCCCAGCAAAGTTGAAACCCATTCGTAAAGATTATCTCCTCGAGGAAATGCACTAACAGTAACCAACAAAATCGACAAACCTGCAGTTAGGTGGTGGATCTGACATAATATCTGTCAGTTCTTTTTGTATCCTTTAAGTAATGTGATTTTGTCAGTGTAATACAAACCTTTTCAAACTTGTAGACATAGATTTTGTCTTAAAATGAACACTTGATGGAGGTTTCTGACCATTGTTTGCTACAGGCGTTGAGTCCATAGATGCTGAATGGCCAGTAAAAGCTCTGTCATGTGTACGTTTACGCACTCCACGCCTAGACTGAGAGGAAGACATAAGACAAAAAATGTTGAAATGGCGGGTAAGTAGAACACCAACTATAACAATAAGCTTCGAAGCTCAATCGTGACTAAGTCACACAAAGTAAAATATCCTAAGTATTTCGACCTAATGTTTGAGTAGACACGAAAAATCTCTATCACTACTAGACTGCACCTGTATACCCACCATTCTAAGATCACTACGTGACATAATCCGTCTCATTAGCTCAGATTTTCAATGCCAGGTTACTAACCCAGATGTCTTCCAGCTAAACCTCCCTCTAACACTTTTTCAGAAATGTGGTACCACCTTAGAGATATATTTTAAAGGAAACTGTCTAGCTGAAAGATGTTTTCTCAAACGACCAGCTCCGATATAAATAAATGAGTTGGAAACTATATTACTTAACCTCTTTTAAGTGCACGCAAGGCAAAATACTTATACATTTTAGGAATACGTGTAACATGGTTCTCGATTTGCCTTAGAAATACTTGAATTGTGGATGCTTTACTGGGTGCTAACATCAGCTGTACGTAAATCCAGAAGATATTCAACTTAGTAAGCATCTGACTGGTGAAAAGGATGATTGTAGGCTTATTTCTTTAAGCTAGTCTGCCCACACAGTAAACCGATATGCACTTTTACGTAGAACAGGTTGACACTGGTTCTATGGATTAGCCGTCTAAATGTAGGCTATTCATTCCGTAACATGCCAGTTAAATTCACGTCAAAATAGCGTTTCTGCTCTAAGCCTTTGATAATGACTGTCTAAAGTTCGGCACATTTACAGAGCGGTGAAATTATTCTACTCAAGTTACCAGTTTTAATCATGGTAGAGCTTAAAGGGATTAAGTGAATCTTGACATGTGGCAATTTTGTGACTAAAATTGCTGTCGAAATGGTGTCCAATAGACAGTGTTCATTTGGGTTATCTTCTCATTTGTCGGAGGTAGGAATTCTTGACGCTGATTTGTCAACTGCAGGTTGACAAAAGACCTGAATAATAGTATGATAAGTTGTAATGCACATTACCTTGATTTGCGCCTAAAAGATTTACAAGGTGGTCAACTACACACTGTGGTGACCAACTCTGCTTTGTTCAGTCAACGGTTCTAAGTTAGGTCTTATTCACCACCTGGCTGACAGTCACTCGAATCATTTCTCTAGGTTTTATTGATTCTTATCTGGAAGTTGGTTATCGCATTGTATTATGAGTTTCTGGTAGTTAAATCTTCGCGAAACGAAAGTTTCCGTTTCTGTACTTTGATGGCATCTGGTTTTGTGACTTGTCATGAATTGTTCTAATAGACTGGTACCCTACCAATACCGGGGTAGTATTTCTGCGTTTGTAGTATACATTGTACCTTCCAACTTTTGTTTGAACGAACTCAGACTGACCTTTAAACCCACTTCCACTTTGTATTCCTGAACCTCCTGTACGGTTTCGGTTTCGCTCTCTCGCTGTGCTTTCACCTAGCACACTCTCCGAGCTTACACCGCCTCACCTGCAAATAAGTGTGTACCTCTTATTTCTTATCAAATTCTATATCTCTTTTGTGTAAATACAATTCTGTTCCAGTCACACTTGCCATCTCAGGTCTTTTAACTTTGATTCCGTTCGTTAGTACTTGCACGTTAGGCAGAGTACTATTAAGGCCATAAGCGGTGAAGAAGTTTTGTAAGAGTGGTTACTTTTAGGTCGAAGTTAATCTAAGTCTAACTCTTACACGTTTACCCTAACACCTAATGAAAGGAACTATCTTCCTGTTCAGTATTTTGGTCTATTAAAAGTCATTCTGGTTAAACTTATTGATGAAAAGGTTTCACAAGTGTTTTTAGTCAGTGGCAAAATTATGTGGCTCAAATAATAACTTTGGGTCGCCTGTAAAGTAAACGTCTGTCTGCTTTCGGATGAATATTAAACAAAATGCAAATGACAGTGTGAATACAGATATACTGAGGCTTCAGGAAAACTATAAACGACTGAGAATCTGGAGAATATCATATTTTGTAAGGGCTCCAGAGTTTTCACTGAAAGTGTTATGATAATATCTGTTTTCAAGGTTTTGTACTTGAGAGACTCCAGTTTACAGACACTGACAACATCAGGCACACAGTAATTTGGAGTCAAGTAAAAACTCGTAAGCTATACAGAGAAACACTTGTTATGTCTTCGAAAATTATATACCGATTTAAACCAATTCTGCTTAAGTGATTATAGAACAGTTTTATACAACTTTTCTTTCGAAGACTAATTTTTCAGTGCATTCAGAAGGCACAATATAGAAAAATTGCGTTACACATATTGAGCATGATTGGTCGCCTAATAATCATAAATTTTCTCATCATCATGCATTTCATTATAGATGGCTCACTTGAGTATGAATGTTTAGGGGTGAGCTTAAACTATCATATCCAAAGTCAAGATCTGTAGTAAGTTGATAATGAGGAGTTGATCATGTTAAAGAACACCACAAAAGTCATTCCAAATCAAATCTAATCCTCGCTTATGGATTAAGTGAGGATAGGTACAGCATTTCACCCACTTCTGAGAAATCAACACGGTCACGTGGGCTCAACGATTTTAGGGGTAATTGGCCTCACCTTAATGTTTCGATCGGGGCATTAGGCTAGGAAAGGACTAGAATTCTGGTTAGCTTAGAGAGTAATGACAGGAATATCAATGGATCCGAGAGTATCGTAATCTACAGTCATCTCCATGCATACATCCATCACACAGGGTGTGATTCCTCCACGGTTTATCCTTACAGTAAATGAAAGAAGCTCTTGCAACACATAAAATACGGTTAAAAAGTGTAACGTCATGCACATAATGGTGTTCGGGACTTTTTCGCGCGTGGATTCTGACTGGTTGTTCAAGCTCAGACTGATATTTTAACTTGGCCTGTTGGGATTAGCATGCAAATCAGCGACAGTTCTGAGGCAGAACTTATAATTTGGTATGTCGTTCACACGTAGGTGGGATTGATGACACTGTTATCGTCTTGTGTTAGACAAATATGTAGTAGTACATCGAAGGTTAAGTTCTTAATGTTCGAGTGTCAGACTTGAAAAATAGACTTTTCATCTGACCTATGTTTTTATTTATTTATGTTGCTGCACGCTAAATTACCTAAGTTGGCATCGAAGTGTTTAACCTGATATTTGGAATGAACCGAGTCAAACAGTTCATAAGTTCCTTGAGTCAATTTCTCTGGACAAACGCAATGTCAGCATAAGTAAGCTGTAGCCCACGTACCTGCATTTTACACTGTTATTTCAGAAATGTCGGGGAAGATTGGGCAAAATCTTGTAGTTTCTGAATGAGGAATTTCCACTTTGACACCAGCAAATGCTTCTCTATCAGGTTATCTAGTATTATAGTTTGAAAATATGCGGTATCCGTTTGCTACCAAATCACTTCTTGCTCAAAGAACATTGGCCGCCTCCATGCTTGACTATGTTTTGATGTAAAAAAGATTTGTTCCACTGATTTCACCTATTTATTTCTGCACTAGTGCCATTGCAATAGGAGAGTTATCGTTCCGATTTTCAATATCTAGCGAGCACTTTAAGCCATTTATTTGGCAACCATACTGTATCTTAGCCGCATTCCAAGATCTGTGTGAAGTCTTAGAATATGGCTGTTGGCGAAAGCGTTTCCGAAAGACGTACTGAATCTGCTCACCGATGGGTTTTGGCCGCAGGCAGGCCATAGTTCGAGGGCTCCTACGTGCTTTGCTGGGGTGGGATGGTATTTAAAGGGCTTCTCAGGTCAGATCAATATCTGTCCGGACTTATTATTAGCGATATTATCTCTTTTCTCAATATATGCCTCCACCTGTTTCATTTCACATGTTCGTTATCTCATTATGAACCTCCCATTGCAGTCTTACTATCTCCTGTTTAACACAGACCACTTTGTACTAGCCACTCACCTGACACCTTTTATAACCTTGAACTGACTTGTCAATTTTCCTACCCCACACTCTACAAATCTTTTATGATGAATCACCATAGTCTCCCATTTTACAATATCTTGTAGTCGAATTCAGCCTAGCACGTTTGTCACACAAATACGACCATTTATTTCGACACCTCATAACTAATCTGTTATTCTACGTTAAAAATGTACCTGCCGCATAACTGGCCTTTATTGTAACGACAACAAATATTATATTTTATAATTGTAAGAACCTGAAGAGAAATTATTGAAAAGAATATTCTTCGTTCAGGTTGACTTTCAATTCATAATACGGGAATTTTCCACACTATCAAGGACAGGAATAGTTAAAACTGCCCATTTATAGGACCAGATCTGAGTAAGAATAGATCTTAGTGGAAAAACGCTTCATAAATTAAGTTACTAACATTTGGACATTTGGTGGACCATCTTGACCGAGAGGTGAAATAAGATGAAGTCGCTCCTACCGAGGCTGCACCAAGTTTCAGGTGTTATCAAGCTATCGTGATTTACCGAAATGAGTGAACAAGAAGTTTTCACTTCATAGATTTTACAGGAAATATATGCCAGTCAGTATTGTGAGGCCTCTGCAAAAGCCAAATAAACTTGACTGATCGCGTCTAAAACCCTACACAGTTCAACTGTGAAGTAGCTAGTACAACTTCCGCAGCCGACAAAACCTATGCATAAAATTCGAAATAAATTTTTGACTGCTGTAGTCAAGGGAAATTCAGAAAGAAGCACCAGCTTCGTAACGTCCACTAAGTGAAACCGCGTCACACTTCTAGAAGACCTGTGGGAGTTCCAATGGACCCAATTAATATACTCCCTCAAATGCCACTCCTAGTTCACCAAAGCTATTTCGAATCCTGAAATTGACCATTCTCTCCCATTCCGGTACTATATCCCTGAATTAAATAAGAAATTGTTTGATCATTCAAGCTATGCTAAAGCAGGTTCACTCACAATTTACATATTCTAACCCCTCTTTTCAAAGGTACTGCCTTGGTCTACGGTATTGATGCAGTGACGGTATCCTCTACGTTGGTATTACTCGTTTGGAACATTGGGATCTCTAGGACGTACACTTTGCAAATGTTCATAATATTTTTTAATGCGTGTGATGAATTTTAGAACCACCTCAGTCATGAAATAATAATAATTTATATTTCGTATAAACGAGTAAGTTTACAAGAAATGCATGCCATTTTTACAGGCACGATCAGTAATTTTATAAATTACAATCCTGAAGTGTCATAAATTAATACTTTTTCAAAAGCTGGAATTGTTCAATTATTGTACAAGTAATTCGAACAGGTTCTTATAAATGTTAAATTGTAAACCCTTCACTAAGGTCACCATCAGAGTTGAGCAACAACCCAAACTTCGTTCTGTTTCCTGCTGAGAGTTATGGTCAACCAGTGAACGGCGTATATCTGGGTGAGTGCTATGCCGCCACGTGATTGGACGCTATTTCAGGAAGAGGTGAAAATTTCGCGCAACTGCAAAGTGGTTTAAAATGCAATTATGAATGATACATTATTGGAAGTATATTTACAAGATAAATACAAGAAGAAGAAGAAGCTGTATAGTACTTGAAATGATAGTATACATTTGCAATGTTTAATGTCAACCATATTGGTCTAAGCATGGAAACTATCACGTTTCCAATGAAAATAAAGCTTTGTTCAAACATTCGTGTTGTTGTGTCTTTAATCAAAGCAACCAGACTTAAAGCAAGCAACAAATATGAACAAAGAGCAAGTTTCAGCTTCAATAAATGCCTAGGTAGTTAAGATCATATAGAGTATAATAGTGTGTAAATAAAAAGATTATTGTGAGGTAGGTAAGTGTTATTTAAGTGAGGAGTGAATTCAAAGATCTGGAAAATTGGAAGCCGTAGAACAAGCTGACCTGTAAGATGCCTCACGAATTTCTGTAGGGACCAACGGGTAGCATCTTGACAAGGAGCTGAACAGGCTTGTAGATAGTAGGAGCCAAAGCACTTTTTTATTTATAATTAGATCTGTACAACCCTTATTATTTTTTTGTTGAAGGTCCAGGCTGTTTAATTCTCGAGTTGTCAAAAAATGCACGTTGCTGTCCAAATCTTATAGACAGTTTAATCGGTGAAAGGAAGTTAATAAGGACTCTGATCTATGGAATGGACTCTCGGACACTTTAGTGTCTCTATTCTCTTCAAAATCGATGCACACATGGTGTTTCAGCCGCTGTACGAATAATGTTGTGAAGGTACGGACTCGCAGTCTACGACCAAACCAAAAACAAAGCCAAGTTATTCCGAACAGAATTATACTGAAAACAAACTGTTGGAGAACTCAAAGATTATTGTTCTATTCAACAAAATTTATCAGATAAATATTGAACAATACTTCAAATATGAGGTTATCCGGCATATAAATAACATCAGCACAATTGCTGAACACAAAATATCTCGCAGTCAACAAAAATGTGCATTCAAACAAAAAAGTATAGCACTCCAATAAACCACAAACTGCCTAATTAACACAGAATGTAAAATGGAATATGAAACACAACTACTGTTTTTCTAAGTGTAATAGAAGACGTGACGCAGGACATAAGTCAGTCGTTCAAATAAAGAAGCAGATGAACCAAACGATTCACCTGAAAGGATGCAAAAGCGCCGAAGTCTGCCTTTGAAAAATTGAGTATGGAACAATCTAACAACCTGAAAACAGTTTTAGGTCCATTAAGCACCACTCTAAAGTCGCCGAACCAAAAAATTAACAATCTTTATTCATTTATTGAAGCAATTTGTTGTGATGCTAAACAAAATAAATAAGGAAGCTCTTATCGAAAAACGAAAATGCCATCCTTACTGAAACTAAAACTGTCTGTCCACAACTGGTTCGTGGGGTACGAAAACATGGAGTTCTTCAACGGTGTTCACATTTGTTTTCGCTGTGTACTTAGGCGCTTGTAGCATCCACCAAAGAGGTAAACACTGTACACAGAGGGAGAGGGTATCGATACTGGAAGTGTTGGAAGCTAGTATCACTGGGGTCCATTGTCCATAGAGTTATGAAAAGGGATGTGATAATATCAGAAAAAAGTATTCAGAAATTGCACCATTCATGATGTGCAGCCTGGTCTCCAACCCATTAAGTTAGTTAGGACGTGAAGAGACACATGGTTAGTGTTTAGATGGATGAGATGTAGCATTTTGACGCAAGATTGTGCACTGTATCAACGACACTTTAAGCAACCTTATTAGCAAGGTACTTTTATGTTTTGTGAAGCGTTGAGCTGGATATCAGCGCGGTGATCACGAAATCAAATACCTAGACCAACAACATATACAGCAGCTGCCTGACTTCTCCAGCCTGCTACATGGGTAAGAACACATGAGTCGGTGAAACGGAAAGTATATTTACAAAAAGAAACAGTAATATATATATATGGAACAAAGAAACATGGTATGTATAAATGGGCCAGTGACGCAAGCGTGAGGACAGATACGCCGTTGGTTATGTGCTCCTGGCTTATGCAGAGGTAGTTGGGATCACTGGCTAAACTTTCGAAAAAATCTGTGAGGATTGACCACTAGTTTGTTTCACAATTATTGCAAGAAAGTGATTATCCTAGAAAATGTTCAACCATGAGTAATGAAAAGTGTCACGAGACTGATACGTCTGCTGCATTATCTATGCAAGGATGACCTAGAACTTTACACTTACTGTTACCAAAGTTCATGAATATGTCTACCTCTTAAACTTTCCAAAGGTGGTATGTATTTATTCAGAAAAGAATCGGAGGGTTTTACAAATTAATTATTATTTAAAATAGCAGAAAAGTTGTCTTCAGCTTCCTGAAGAAACATAGCAATTGCTTGTTTTAATCACCTATTTGTATGGTCCCTTTTAGAAACACCTCGTTCGGTTTTTTAAAACTACTACATGAAAAATGGAAAAAACTTTTAAGAAAATCGACTGGGTAAATGAAAGTGTCCTGGACAGAGAGGCAAGAAGAAAGGAAGAAAAAAACAACATGATTTTAAATAAACGACAGCATCTACTGAAAAAACGTGAATTGTTAGGATTTCCTCCCAAGTATCCTTCTATGGCTAAATACGAAGACTATGAGGATACATGTGACTCTTCATCGAAAAACAAGGCTTACACCACAGCGCAAGTCGGAAGTCCGTGCAGAGATGGAACCCAAAAATTATATACTAAGGTACATCTTTTTATTAAACTAAGTGATATATAATTCTGTCTTGCCTTGTTTTGAAAGAGCATGAATTCGTACAGAGGAAACTTATATATGGCGCCTCCAGAAACCACTGGTCATCCCATCCCAATGGATCAGCCTTACGTCAGAGATAGTATTATTCGGGCCAAACTTGGTGGTAAAGTTTCACATTTCCATCTGAATTGTTAAGCTAGCCTTGAAAATTCAAATCATCATGAAAAACCATATTTGAAATCTGCCGTGTTTCCTCAGCTTGTACGTTATCTTTTCTATATAACATTTTTGCTCATATTCTTTTTGATACTTATTAGGAAACTTTAAATGCTAGGTTAGCATCTGAAGATGAGAAGAGACTACAACGTTACTTGTTTACAACGAGCTATCAAGCGTAAGCTTATGAGAAACTAATAGTTCTGGTTTTAATAGAGCCTACGGAAAACCTGTAATTTTTGGCAATACTAGTTGTCGACGTATATACCCAATAAGAACCTTGGAGAGTACTCCAGATCCAGTGAAATTCCTTGCAAAGGAAAATTCGTATTTTCCTTCTACCAGTTCATGGATGGTAAGCTTATCTGTTTTTACCAACCAAATATCCTTTCTTGGAGCATTCAGCTTTTCAGTCAGCATGAATACAATTTACAGTAGTAGAAAACTCAGAATTAAATCTAGTTTATGGCAGAAGGATTTGATGATTTTGATCGTAAACAAAGTAATCTACCTGCATTTTCTCCACTAAATTATACTTTATTTTCAAACATATCTGATCTTTTCAAGTGTGAGTACAATTAAATGACCAGCATTTTAGTAACGCGAGGACATAATTAATACGGACAGTTTTAAATACTGAAGTGAATGGTGAATTAAAAGTGCACGTAGTTTCTTATTTGTGCTGAATGGCAATATGTGTTCTGCGTTCACTTGATTTTACTGGGTGGTGTATTGTATGAGCCATTTCCTTCTTGTCATTAAATGTAGTCAGCAGAGCTAATTTTGTGTAGTTTAATTGAAGACGAAAACTTCAGTAGATGATGTCACTTCTATATTTGCTTTTATTACCAGTGATCAGTGGGATTTTTACAGTATTATAATCAAAACTAGAACAATGGTCTTAGTTGTCAAGAGGAATTCTTGTATTGAATGTGACAGTGACACCAGTAAATATTAACTCGTCATACTATGTATTTAACTGATTCCACTTAACTTTACCAAAATGTCACTGATGAAGGAAACTGAAAATTAAAACTACCTTCAAAAGTGGATTAGAAATTTCGGTCTCCAACGAAAATGAATAAAAGATTACAATTTAACGTGAAACAGACACTCACTAATTACATGCCATGCGATGGATCTCCAGAATGGAGAAAATTCAATGAGATCAGAGAACATTACAGACATACCTTAAAATTGTTAAAAGCTAGAAAGAGTATTTGTGGGATCAGAACTCAGCAACTAAATGTTAATCGCACGACATGCCTACTCTTGGTCCATTAGTTCATGAACCAGGATAGACAATGCTAAATGGAAACAAAACATCTATTCACTCCTCAGTGATTTCCAGTATTTTTCTTCTCTGTTATCAATCTACAGGGACTGCCTTGAAATCTATAAAAACTTACAAAAATTATCAGTTGAAACAAAGCATAATTAACATATGTTGTGCGCATCTTTTGAAACGGTTAAGGTAACTTTTCAAGTCTGCAAGAAATCACCCACATCTTCTCTGAATGCTTCACATTATTAGGACAAGGCAATTCGCGTGAAACCTTGCTTTCATGGGGCTTTTGAACAATGTAATCTGAAGAAAGGATTGACATCTTCATTAATTTGACAAATAACTACTTGTCTCCATTGTTTACTTTAATGTTTTATTTATTTTATGCAAATAGTTAGCTTCTTCATTTTAAACGCTAAACTGAAAATGAGGAAAGCAGCTTTAAATGTTTTTTCTTCTCCATGCATATATTACTGTTTTCTTCAATCAATAGCCGGAGAAGTTTGATCCAGTTCAGTATGACCTGAAGCAAACGAGATATCCATATATAAATGAAGACAGACCTTATGAAGTGTAAGCCACCTATTCATTTCTTAGTTTAGTTTTATTTTTTGAATGGTTTCGATGCATTTACAAAGTATTTGAGATTACTTTTATTCAAATGATATGTGATGAACTACACTGGTTTCTAAAGCATAACTGTTCAAACTGCATCGAAGTGGCATTGTTTTTAAAACTTATCTCATAACAAGTATACGGCTGGAACAAATTCTGGGTTGCTACTGGAGTCAAACTAGTAGTTCCTGAATTAATAATGGGGAATATATTTTTATTTTTGAATTTACAAGAGTAATTTTATTGCATTCGAATCTAGTACTCTTACCCGTAGTGAACATGATTAGTGGAACGACTTTTATAGACTGTGTCTCGACAATTATGTTTCAAATTTTGTTATTTATTTCATGTGCTTCTTAGTTAATTTAAATTTCTGTTTTCCTTTGTTCCAATCTATCTCTATGTCTCATCCAGTATGTCAAATTTTATGTGACTACAAAAAGATTCAACGTGAGGGTAATCATCAATATTAAAAGGGCCTGAATATGATTTTTATCACAATCCATGTTTGTGAAAACCTTAGAAGCAGTTATATCAAATTTTAACAAGATTTTTCAGGTTAAAACTACCTGTCTATTTCAGTATGAAGACTTCTGCTGTCAGCTGACTCTAAGTCAAAGTTCGAATAAAGGCATTTTAACTATAAAGGCAGAGTTTTATAGCTCAGTAAATGAAGTACCTAAGTCTTCCAGTCCCCTTCTCAAGAATTCACAAAAGTAGGTACATTCGAGAGGTTCAAGATTTGAATAAAGTTAGCGCACACTGCCATGTGTTTCACCATAACCACTAAAATGCCATCAAGTAATAACGGAAATGAAATATGGGCTTTAGAATATTGAAAATGAAAGAGTTTCATTTTTTGTTCACGTGATAGACCCTTAGTAGCATTACCCGTTTTCTTCTCTTTTACTTCAGATGTTCACACTACCCACGTATTGATCAGATACCAGGATACAGGTGAGTACCATGTTTGCTCTTTAAATTGATAATCAAAATTGGGTAGTATAAATTTTTATTAGAAGTTATGGAACTCAATTACTGTCTTCTAATATAGAATTATTGAACTGATTATCGTCAGCGTATATTATAAGTAGCATTGAAGAAAAGGATTGAAATGTCACTTCTATTTGAACATTAAAGAATACATCAGTTTGGAAAAAAATGTCATGGAGAAAGTTTATGTCATTAACTAAAGTCTATGCCTTACAAATTCATATGGGAAAAAATTTTTCAAAGTCCACTTATTACCAGTGCACATGTAAAAATTATACTGTAGTAAAGTGCTGATGTACATCTTCAAATATGCGGAGGAAGTAAAGAAAGAATAATTGGAAATCATGACATAAAGTAACTTTCTGAGCTAGTATTAGAGCGATTGTTTTGTTTAATATTAATGGGAAAATGCGAACCTTATAACAAACATGGCTAAATGTTTAACCATTATTTACATACTGGTATTTGTTGTAATAAATACACCAGCATAGATAAGAATTTAGTCCATGTCATCAATTTTTGTTATTAAACAGTTAGTCTCATTATGTAAAAGTCAAAATAAATTTCTTTTACGAAGTTCAACTTTGAGATATATGAATAATATTGAAGCAGAAAGTTCGTAAGACAAACTGTAACTAATACATAGCTATCCAAGTTTCAAGTGGAAATACAAGTTGACTTGTCTAAACCTTATTTTAGTGAATGCGATATGGATTATATCTGTTTGACAGTGATAAGCAACGAAAAATAATTAATTAGTTTCTCTACTTAGTGCTCTTCATTCCACTTCGAAAGCTGAAGTGGCAAAACTAGCAAGATGTAGTAGCCAGTTGAATAGTTAAGAAAAAAACTTGGAAATAATCAAGAAGGCTGGTTTGTTAAATACTCATATGAAGGGAATAAAATCTCTATATCGTTGATCTGTCTATATCCGATGTTAACGTCTCTTGAAAAAGTTCTGCTTTTTTGAATTCCTGGAAGGTATTCAATAAAACATTGATTTATAAAACCATGCATACATAATGCGAATGGCCTTTGAATGTACACCAAAGTTTTTAGCTTTTCATGTAGAAAATGAAACTTACAATAATGAAGCCGTTAAAGGTGGAATAAAGATCTAGGTTGCAAAAGCATTGAGATTAACAGCTTGAGCACTACAAGTTCAGCTGTTCTCCTCTAACTCAGTATGCTTTAGACTGACAGGAGAAGACTTAGGTGGAAAGTTAGTATTGTGATAAACAAATAATTACCAAACATTTATTTCCATGCAGTCTCGGCATTTCCTGAGATAAATGATAAAAATGATAAAAAACTGAGCGCAGTAGCTGAGCTGGTAAAGTAACAGACTAGTAATCTGAAGTCGGCTAGATCAAGTTCTGTCACGAATCAAATTTCAACCTAATACGTAGTTGGTAGTCTGTCAATCGAATACAATTTAAAACGGCTTGAAGATTAGGGAAATAGTTGCAACAACAACGAAGTCTTCTGTACTTGCTTAACATTCATATTTGACCACTTGATGTGGCTTACTTGTCGAAGAAGTCAGTCAGTTCTTAGGAAAACTCAATATACTGCTTCTTTGTATTTTATCCTGTTATTTTTTTTATATATTTCGTCATCTCCACCTAATAAAAGCGATTTGATTATCATGATGTTAAATTCTATGTCAAAGCCCATTTACATTTGTGAGAAAAAAGACTGGAAACATAAAGTTTGCATTTCTGGGAAAAAGGTGGTGTGTAACTTTTAACCGGCTGTATTAAAATTTGACCAAAAGTTTCTTGAATAATTCTTTCCAGAGTGAAGAACTTTAGAGATGATTGAAAAGTGAACTTTGGTTTTATCAAGCCTTTTAAAAATTTTATGAACTTTCTCCCCTTTTAAAACTAAAATCATTCGGAGCAAGTGGCGCATCAAATGATTGGCTAACCTCCTTCTTGATGAAACGTCGTTTAAACGACTTCAAAGATTTCCAGCCACAGAAATATTAGTAGCAATTTAGTCTAGAGTGCAGCCAAATGGTCCATCTTATTTATCGTATATATATGTATACTACTGGTAAGATTTATCAGTAGTATATAAAGAAACGTTCATCGGCATAAAACATCAAATAGCAGGGAGATATATTTGACGTCAAGGAAAGCAAATGATTCAGCGTTGTAGGGAAACATGGGAGACGTGAAAGGAACACAGAGAAACATGGTATGAAGACCAGAAGTAGCACAACATGGAGATCTGTGCAAATGGTGCGTTGAAGATAGGGTGTCCATAATTTGGCTATATTCAGATACCATCCCGTGAATAAGTCTGTGGTCTTCTACCATTACACACACAGAATTTTATCATGAACTGTCATCGGTTAGAGGACCATTGGGAAACCTGGGAGTTCTAGAGAGCTGTTTCGTCCTAGTATGGGACTCCTCAGGTTTTTCAATGACCCTCTAACCGATGTCAGTTCATGATGAAATCTCAATATATATTAATGGCGCGGTTTTAACTCCAGCAAAATGATCCTACCTACGAATGACTTTTTCTTAAAACAATCAGTTGAACGTTAATCCCATTTTCGGTCAACGTTAAAGAAAATCAGGATAACTTTCTTACATGAGTATTACTTCCAGTATCCATCTCACCATCCTGTGTATCCTTTCTTAACTACCGTTTGCCAACAGTTGAGTAATGTTTCAGCCATCTAAACTCTAATGAAAGTAGACAAAATTACTTCACATTATATGTAAAATACGACAACTAAAAACCTATTCATCAGTACATACATGTTAATTACTCACTGATGATGTATATCAACTAATCAAATTGAATTAGTGGTTTTATATCCAGATAATTTAGTAGTACAAGGAAGAGGTTCTCATACAGTGAAAAGCATTTGGAGTACAAAACGTAGAGAATGCTGACGACGCGAACTATATAGCGAAGACTGGTCCTTTGGGGATTCAAACTGACGGAGTATCTCCCGAAGTTTGTCTAAAGGCGGAATCGTAGACGTGAGATTTTCCTCAGTGAATATCAAGTTATTTCAAATGTAGATTCTTAACACACTAAAGATGTTTCGATTGGACACTAATTAGCTGCTATCATGTGTCTAGTCCTTTGTTTGGTGCAGACTGAATTCTATCAGTCAAGTTTACAATGTGGCCACCACGTTAGGTGGCTTGCACTGTGAACTGTTCGTATTAGATGGTCGGAGGCAGTCGGCAAGAAGACCTAGACCTAGGTTTCATTCTTGTTGGCACTTATCAGAAGTCTTGACGAAATCCATGTCCCTTCTGTGATTCGAACCCGCGTCACCTAGTGCTGCAGTCAGAGACGTTCCCACTTAGCAAGGTTCACCTTAAGCTTGCCTTCCATAATGTTAAGCTTTTAGCCCAGTTTCTGACACTTCTGCGCATTTTCCAACCAACATTGTAGTATTTGTCTGCTAAAATTACATGCAAGTGTATTTATCAATCGCGCGACATGTGGAGGCATTAACTGACACAGATTTATAACTCAGATGTAGAAAATTAGGTTTGACAAAACAATTTCCAAAGGTAAGAGGTATCTTGTAGTAGGGATTACTGTCAATATTTTGTAAAAATTAAAATCTAGCCGCACACAAGCACACAAGCGATGTTGAATAATCAGCTGGATTGTGTTGTCTGGCTTGATGTATATTATGATGAGTATAGGCAGCACATACATTATAAGATTCTGATGAATGTAGGTTTTCAGTGACACTGCTTCGACAACAGTATCCTTATTCTCTACCCTTCGATATTTTACTAACTGGAACAATAAATGAGAATGACTCAAACATGTAGCTGAATTGTTTTTTATTTTAAAATTATTTGCCAGTAATTTGATCACCTACTTTGTTTTCGTTAGCTATTAGCCGTAGGCATGGGACTAATCTTTTCTGATCCACTAATAAGAACAATAGACTTATTATACATAAGTGTAGATTTGGGGCACTGTGGTACATTATAGTTCCACATTCGATAAGTTTATTTGATATAACAAGCTATAATACATTGTTGGTACCTGGATGAAGTTTCGGGCACAATTTATTACTCGTAATCATATCAGGGTATTCACACAGTTCCATAATTTGGTGATTGTAATTTTTCACATATTCGGCATACACAATGTGTCATTTCAACTGCATTTGTTTTGTGTTGATTCGATGATCAACCTCTTTCTCTCCGCCTAGCTACATTACTTTTTAATTCTTTCACGCTGGACAAGATGGGCAATAAATGATACAAGAAATGTCATCCAGTTGTCGATACCGTATCACTATGTTATATGAAATCGAATTATCTAATATGGAATTATGATATGTAATCGAAATGAAGTGGTTGTCACCGTTCATTTTGTGAAATTTTCTTATTGTAACCATAATTTCTGAATATGACACTATGTCTGTTTAGAGGAAGCACTTTAGATGTATGTACTACAGATTTTTTTCATACTGTTTAGGTACTGTTCACAGGTGATCACACCAGTGCCACAACCAACAGTATACGCATACACCATAAAATAGATTTTGAGAAGACCATTTGTTGATGATAAACCCAGAAATGACATTTTCTTCAATGCATTATGAACATCCAGAGAGTGAACTGGACTAGTTTTGAGCGGGCTTAAAAAATAAGAGTTTACCGAATAAAAATACGGCAATAACCAGTTGTATCAATAAATGATAACGGGCTATTGATTTCTCTGCGTCTTTGCATTTATTGGATGTTCTCCAAAGTAATTAAGTTTTCATGACGACTAATTTTTTTTCAAAGACTTCCAATTCAATGCTCAAATATATGAACAAATAAAAGGAACACCAATGGGATCGCCCATATCAGGATTAGTAGCTGAAGCTGTTATGCAAAGATTAGGACTAATAGCTCTACCTATAATTAAACCGAAAATCTGGGTACGTTACGTTGACGATACATTCGTAATAATCAAGAGAAATGATTTAGAATATACCCATAAATTAATAAACAACATATGTGAAGACATCAAATTCACAAGAGAAGAAGAATTAGATAACAAAGTCCCATTTTTAGATGTCTTAATCAGGAGAAGCAACACAGGAAATTTAGAAACACAAGTATATAGAAAATCAACGCACACAGATCAAATACTCAACTATACTAGCAATAATCCAGTTACTCACAAACAAAACTGTGTGCGGACATTGTTTAAAAGAGTTCAGACACATTGTAGCACTCCAGAGTTGAAAAGAATGGAAGAAAAGTACCTACAAACGGTCTTCAAAAAATGGTTATCCACAAAATTTCATCAAAAAGTGTTTAAAGTCGAATCAAAACGCCAACAAGGAGCCATCATCAAAGACCACAAGAAAATTCATCCTACCATACATGAGAAATATCTCTGAAATAACAGCTAGAATACTGAAACCGTTTGATATAGATATAGCACACAAGCCAGTCAAATCGCTTAATTCGATATTATGCAAACCGAAAGATCCAACAGAAAAAGGAGATAAAATTAATACCATTTACAAAATAAATTGTATGAACTGCAACAAGCATTACATTGGCCAAAGTGGGCGTCCCCTTCGAATCAGAATCCAAGAACATGAATCAGCCGTGAAAAGACACAGTATGTATTCTTTAGTATCAATGCATATAGACAATTATGGTGGTCAGTTTGATTGGGATAATTTCAAAATCTTAGACAGAGGAAACACCGAAAGTGCCAGAGAATTCCTAGAAGCCTGGTACTCAAACGAAAATGCAATTAACAAACACGTTAATATAGGCGAAATATATCAACTAATACAAAGTAAATCAGGTGACGAGAAAGTTTAAAATCCAATAGGAAATGTTCAATACATATGTAAAGATAGTTACCAGGAGACGCAATTATATCACTCATGAAGAAATTTAAATCATTTCACTTTGTGCTAAATATGGCTCTGAAGATGTTGTCCAGAAGGACGACGAAAGCTCCGCAACTAAACCAACCAGCTCAGAGAACACTATTAACCAATCTGGTATATTTCACAGATTCAGAAGGAAAAATTTAAAGATGTTTGATTGGGAATTACGCCGAGCATTATTCGTCAATAGTTGACACAAAGAGTCGGGTACATGACAACAATAATATGCGGCTCTGAATTATTTCTTTAAAAAATGCTATTCGATCGTTTACGACTTGTAAAAGAAATCGTCTATACATTTCCTAAAAGTTATCTACTTGTTATTTCGAGTTTACACTTAGGATTATTGCTTTCAGTTTCGATTTCCCCCAAATAGTTTTATGTACATTTATTGTATCATTTAATTTCAGTGGATCATTCACCACAAACGACAGACGTGTTGATAGTGATAATCCATATAAAGAATATAAACCAGTCAGTTTGGTTCGCCAGAAAATTCCACAAGAATACAATTTTGATTTGTAAGTTCACTGGGGAATTATCTCCGTCAAGTATCTCTTATCATTTTCAGTAAAGGCATTCTTTTCTTAAATGTAAGAGATTTGAGTTGTACTTATTGAGGTCAGTGTTTAGATCAATGTGAAATAGTATACTGCTTCTCACCTGTTTGTCAATCCACTTTCAATGAAAACAGTGTTTAATGTAAACACTAAGCTCTGCAATTTGTTACGTAACAGGCAGGTATACTCATTCGAAAGAGAGTAATAAATGGAATAAATAGTTTTAATATTAGAAAGAAAAAGAAGAAGAGTACGCAGGTTATGCTGAACAGAATTCGCTGATGAGCTTTTCATATCTAAATTGAATCGTTTCCTTAAGTTTCCAGATATTTACTACTGTAACAACAGAAGGCAAGAGTCAGACAACAGATCATTTATTAAGGAAATCAACGCATATTTATATATTTTCATGTACATTACTATGGATATTTAAGTAAACAAACACAGTCTTCCGATTGGTTGTTTCTCACATAAAGTTAATCTTTCATCTATTTGTGACTGTTTCTTGAATGTCAAATCCTCTATATGTTAACTGCATCCGCCTACGCAAAGTCTGCTGTGGTAGGTTTTGAATCAATCTTTGTTCACATTTTCTCACGGCATGGTCGGCGAGAGTCCTAACCACTGTGTTGGAAATGTAATCTGAGACTGAATATAACTAAAATGTTCATACTGGTTCACCACGTCGTTATAAAGCTTCCAACACTTATCTAGAAGTAGTTTCAAGTATTAGTTAGCGTGAAATAACAACATATACATCTTTCATCTATCCGCTGTCCTTCAAAAGTTAAAAAATTCTGTATGCATTATTATTATTTCATCTGTAATGAGGCAGCAAAATTTCCGCATTCTGCCTAAAAGACCCAACTTTAAAAGTCACTCAGTTATGTGTTGCGAATGGTGTCATTGGGAAAACAGTCAAAGTATCAGTCACACGTCATTTTTTATGTCTAAAGTTTATAGATTATTGTGATTGAAGCCTTATTTCCTAGGTTGGTGAGAAAACGGTTAGTTCAAAATAAATCAAAATACGATCCCATTATTGCATTATAGAATCTACTTCAGGTTTCACCATTAAGTCTACAGTATCATGAAAGTCCTGGAGCATGATATGACAGATTAGCACTTAGATTTCGAACATCACTATTTCTGTCGACAGAATGTTTGTTAATGGCAAGATGATTTCTTCTAAATTCCTACTTTTCCTGGAGATAATAATATCATCATCAAACTCAATAAAGTACTGAAGACATCAATTGAAAACAGTTGATTCAAATATATTGAAATCATTAACAAACGCTTTAAATGATTTCTATTTCGACTACTTGAGTTCTCCGACTGAATGTCCTCATCAGTCTCGATGTCTAAAGCAGGACAAGGATACAAAAGGTAAAACCTGCGATTGGTTGAAGGGCAGTTAGATTTTCACGGAGATGACTGCATATTTCTGGTGAGTAGGCAGGGAAAGAACAGCGATTCTTCCTTAAATTTATATCAACATCATTAATTCATTCTTTGGTGATGTCAAAAATATTAGTCCTCAATTTCATAACTTCCGTCTGTTTTTAAATTGAACAAAATTTATGAAGTTTGGCACATGCTACGCTTTAACCTCAACATTCTGGACTTCAGAGCTACTGTATCGTTCAAACAATAGCACTAAGAAGTACATGAATTATAAAATACGCGGTTAATTAGGAGATTTCTTTACAGCGTTATTGCCGCTGAATGAATTGATGCAGGGAAACAATCTTGCACGTTTCTCAGCGATTTTAACGGAAGGCATAGAAGTTTAGCTAGTTTACGAACTGCAACCCCTCATTTTTTCTAAGTACTCTAATTTAGACTTGAACTGTACAAACAATCTAGACCAGAACAACTAAGGTTATTAGTTAAAGTGAAGCAGCATTAATGTATTTACAAATCCCAATACCGTCTAGAAAGTTTTGGAAGCGTAATACCCAGGTTTATTGACAGTTTTTATCCTAACCTAAATGTAGTACACGCGTGAGTCTAGAAGAGGTAAGTGGCAAGAATATAACAGTTTTCGTCCATGAAGTCTCTTGATTCACGTGAACTGATGGTTAGTTAATGAGACCAAGTTACATTTATTGCAGTTAGTGGAAGTGAGGCAATCCAGACTAATTTCACTTTGGCAGAGGCTAGTCATGTTAATGATGACAAACAGATCAGTTGGTCAAGAAACTGTGACTGCGATAAACTAAAACAGTTAACCAGTCAGATCATCTTTCACAAGCTCATAAGAACAGTTAAATTCAGCAAATCACCAACCAAAATTCTAACTGGTATTCATTAAAACAAATGACTGTGTGAAATGGGAACATGAAGCACGAGTAAACTAAATTCAACGTAAGTCTGTCACCTAATAAGACAGTCATTTAGTTTAGAACTAAATATATTAATTAGTCATGCATATTTTTCCTGAATCAGATTAGTTTGAATTTCAGAAATACTGCATTTATGAAGATGGCTAAAAAGATAGTAGAACTTCTCATCACAGAATAATAGAATTCGCAGAACAAGCTAACTCAGTAGTTCAATAATCCAACTGTCGTATTCTACTTGTTGTATTTTCAAGGGCAACTCTTGAATCATTGTTTATCTCCTTTGTCGCAGACATCTTGAAGTTTCATCCAATTTAAATACATTTAAATGTGCACTGATTTGTTGGTATTAAATGGTTGGAGGCAATCGGCAGGAACTCCTGGACCTAATCTTCGTTCTAGTTGGCACTGGTCAGCAAGGAACTCATGTCCCTTGTGAGATTCAAACCCACATCACTCAGTACTGCAGTCAGAGGCGCTATCACTGAGCTATCCGGGCTCCTGTAGGACTGTATTAGACATTTTTGATTGGACACTAGTCAGTAACTAGTATCTATTCAAAAATATACACTGACTGCGACTTTTGTGCATATTTCGATTTCTGGACTCTCAAAACTCATTCGTTGCATTCAGGTATACATGTCCATACCAAGTTCACTATTAAAAGTTTTTAAAAATTCGGGTATTGGCTATGTGATTTTCATTATTACAAAAGTTTTCGTATTTCCCAATGGATGAAAAAACGATACTGTTTTTAATGATGCTCTTTGTGATTTCCAGAAATCTTTCTGAGAGATTTCGAAATTGTGAGAATCAACTGTTTGTAGTGATTCTATACTGTGTAGACCTATGACCGATGATTTTTCAAACTTTCCTATTTCTATTGGATTTCCTTATCGTCGAATGGAGCTCTAAGGTGTTCATCTATTTTGACTTTGATTTCCTGCGAGGTTTATCCGATGTTTATTTTATCACATTCTAAGCATGTTATTTTATAGACATTTAGATTGTGAATCTTTTAGAATTCTGTCTTTTGCATGAACAAGATTGCTTTCTAGTGAATCTGATGTTTTGAAGAAAACTCCGCTGTTGCATTTATTGAATTGCTTTCTGATATGGTCTGACGTCTACGACATATATATATATATATATATAAGTTGAGATTTTATAAATTCCGGTTTAACATTACTTTGATGAAGCTATTAGCACTAAACAACGGAACTTCAGTAACAACAGCATTGTTTGGCTTAGTATTGAGAAATAGAAAAGCCTTTATAACCATGTGTTATATGTCAATTCTGTCCAATTTCTAACTTAAACAGTTGAAAATTTTCATCCCTGTATATGTCAACTTCTATACGGATCAGAAACTTGGCGGGTCACAAAGAATATTTGCAACAGCCTGTTGCAGACCTTTATCAACAGCTATCTTCGTTCTATACTCAAGATCAGATGGCCGGAAAGAATCACCAACAAGAAACTATGGGAACAAACAAAACAAGAACCAATCGCTCAACAAATATGCAGGAGAAAGTGTAGATGGATTGGACACTCGCTGAAGAGGCCGCTGGGTGACATCTGGCGTCAGGCCAGTGCTCGAGTGGAACCCGAAAGGGAAGCGACGAGTGGGACGTCCAAGGGTAACATGGAGGAGATCATGTGAAGAGGAGTTGAAACAGTATGGACTAACATGGATGCAGGTGAAAAGTACAGCAGAAGACAGAAACAAGTGGAGACGTGCAGTTGAAGCCCTATGTTCCACTAGGAACCCAAGGGAACAATAATAATAATATGCCAACTTCAATATTCACTGCATTGTAGTACACCTTTCAGTGTTTTAAGTTTTTGTTTTAACGGGTATACCCACGGACTGACTGGAATGCCATTTTTGCGCTCATTTCTTGTGCTGTTAAGACTCACATTCTCTGAGTCAGTTGTTCAGCTATCCTAACTAGGTCAGTCCCAAATCCTTTGCACTGAATAATCTTAACTTTTTATTTCATTCAGATCCATTGTTTATCAGGGCTAATCACCAACGAACTAACTAAATCGTTATGATTTGCCTTTTTGTTATCAGTACTTACAAGTTAGGTGGAGTACTGATTTATTGGGTAATTAGACAAATTTCGCTTAGTAGGTGCTGGTATAGTGTAGCTAACCGATAAGACTAAAAGTATCTTACAGCATCATCAAGCTACCTGAAACTGATGAAACTTTATAGAATGAGACTAATTTACTTTATCCTGTCAACCTTCTTGCGCATAAATTCTTTAATGTTATGTAGCTGAATGCGCACTTCATAATAAAATACAAAATTCTTTACTTTATTCAATCCCTTATTGTTATGTCGATTTCTTAGAGTGGAAAAGCTGACAAATGATTCAAATATAATAAATGTTTTGTAAAAGTTCTTTAAATAGAATTACTCTAATGTCTGCTGAGTATAAAGTTTGTCATTATAAGATTAGTGTATGTGCAGTTTACTGTATTACTTTTTCAAGGAAGGTAATATTAATTCAAAAGTCAATATATTACTGTCAATAAAGAAGTTTTCATTAACTAATCAGTATTGCAGTAAATTTACCATAAAATATTGATGTAACATTCAAATATTTTAATTGTTTCCCCGAACAACACGAACATCAACAATTCAATTTTTTTCTTTTTATCTGCATGTGTGAATTGCTATTATTTCCTTTTCTTTATACGTTTTTTAAAGGAGCTTTAATATGTCAGGATATACTGGTTATCAGAAAAAGGAAATGCGAAGTGATGGTTCCCAACCAGAATTTCAGTGTCCACCTTCCGAAGCGAAGGCAGTAACTCCCAAACCTACTGAAAATCCCTGTGAAATCGTATCCAATGCATAGGATCTTATTGACAAAAACACGAAAGAAAACTATGAACTTTACAAAAATGTTTAGAAACCAGTCAGTGAATACATTGATTCACAGAAATCATATTCGGTTGTGACATAGACATCAATATAAATATTTGAATTTTTTCTTTCAAATGATAATAAATAGAGACCAAAGTTACAGAATAATAGTAGACTGTTTTAAGTCTCTGGTTTATTAGATATCTTTTGAATAAATGATAGAAGAATATAAGGAAGCAGTTCAGAATAAATAAAATAAGTAAATGAATATATTTATTCTTGGAACTATTCTTCATTTTGTACGAAGATATTTCAAATGCAATATGGTGAGAATTTCATTCGGAATTGTTAACTATGAGGATATTGTTCTTACTATTATTATTGTTTCCTTTAATTCCCAGAGGAACATAGGGCTTCAGCCGTGTGTCTCCATTGCGTTCGGTTCTCTGCTAGAGTCTTCACCTGGCTCCAAGTCCGCCCACACGCCTTCATCTCCTCTTCACATGACCTCCTCCAAGTCACCCTTGCAACGACGACCAACTCGCCGCTTCCCTTTCGGGTTCCACTCGAGCAATGGCTTGTCTAGTGATGTCACTTAATGGTTTCCTCAGAGATGGCCAATCCATCTCCATTTCTTCCTGCCTATTTGTTTCACAATGGGTTCCTGGTTGGTTCGCTCCCAGAGACCCCTCTGTGTTGCTGATCTTTTCTGGCCGGCCATCTGATCTTGAGTATTGCGCGAAGACAACTGTTAGTGAAGGTCTCTATTTTGTTTGAGGTGCTCTTTATGACACGGCAAGTCTCTGATCCATATATTAGCCCTGAATTCACATTGGAGTTGAAAATCCGGATGTTATTTTTGATGCTGAGTGCTGTTGACCTCCACACAGACTTGAGAGTAGTGAAAGCTTGTCTTGCTTTTCCGATTCTTACTTTGATATCCTCGGCACAGTGATTGTAAGAAGCTAATCGTAGGCAACTTTTGCAATGAAATTTCAACAAAAAATGACTATTCATAAAGCTAGTCAAACTGCAGATTGGAAATTGCCCCCCACATTACACATTTTTAGCTATTATTGATCGTTTCAATTAATTATTGCTTGTTGATTTTAATAAAATCGAATTATTCGATATCATCTTGGCGTATCAGCTTCAAAAATTAGCATCATGGAACTCTATTGAGTTCAGAATTGGCGTTGTTTATCTTGTAGTGACTGTAACAAAGCTCGAAACCACTTATTTGGGACTCTTACAATGAATGCATCAACATTAGAGGAACCAAAATAATTGATACTTGTTGTATAAAAGACTATCCCCGTGGCTCAGTAATCTAGTGAGTGACGCCTTGAGTTTCAGGGTTCGAATATTTTAGCATCCTCAGCTACAAAAACATAATATCCAAATGCATTTCAACTGTCTAGTTTTATTGAAATTGTTATGAATCTTGAGTGATGTTGGGTTAATAATTATGATCTTTACGATTATGATGTTCCAATAACAGGATAAGAGTCTGTTAATACTAAGTGATAGCAATATATGAAAAAATACACAAGAGAAAACTGAATGCAAAACTGCGGAGAGTACAACGCCTTTACAGGTTTTCGTTGCGAACATGAATATTGGTTCGGTACCTTTAGAAGATTAGATTCAAAATAATACGTCTACAAAAGAGACTTTTTACTGTACCTTCGATGGCACCAAAGCAGGTCAAGGGTTAAAATCGATATATCAATCCAACCCAACTTAATATTAACTAAATAAATCTCTAGTCCACCTGTCGATGCTTTGAGTGTTTTAGCTTTTGTTTTAACGGGTATGCATCTCATCAGGCTTTTACTGCATTTTGTTTTCCTTCCTTGTGCTATTAACAAGCAAAGACTGTGAGTTCACACTTCAGCCATATTAGCCAGATAAGTTATAAAATCTTTTCCCTAAATAACCGCAACTTCTTCTGTTCAAATATGGTGCTTATCAAAAATCATTTCCAAATGACTGTGTCCTTCGGATTCGCGTTTTTCTCTCAGCACTTACAAGTTAGGTGGAGTAGTGATTGCTTGGGTAAACAGGCATACCGAGTTTAGCAAAGCTGGTTTAGTGCAACAGCACAACCAGTACCGCACAAATTCAAATAACTCTCATACAAACATGAACTTACCTATGACCTATAGGCGCTCTTTGTGATTGTTTTCCAAAGTAGTCATGTGATTTGATTTGAATTTACGTCTATCACAACAACCAAGAGTAATCACGTTTGGAAATTGCGGTACTGAGAGTCCCAACTTTCCAGTATAAATGAAACGTCTCTAATATCTTCTGTTATTTCTCCCTACGATAGCAAAAAATGCTTTAGAGGGTGTTGACGTTCACGGATAGTGCTACGTATACTAACGCCAGGTCTTTTACCCACAATTCCCATATTTGTTCCATGTAGATCAAAGATAAAGCAAAGCACCAAATTAATCGTCCAAAATATGAATTATATTTCGAGACCAAAATAGTAGTGCGAGGACGACTGCTTAACTAGCAAGGGGTCGTGCACAAACAACCGAACATAACCAGGCAGCGTGTCAAATGGCGTGGGTGCTTGAACGCGAACCTTAAGCGAAACAGGTCGACTTAAACAGTAAGGGTCAGCATCCATTGTTGAATGGTGAGTGCTATGACTAATAATCTTGAGGAAGTATTTACCGCTAAAATGCCATTAACCTCTTATTTATTCGTAAGCTTAATCAAACATTGTAAGAATACGTATATCAGAACTTTATTTGATACAATACACTGGGTGTTTTTCGTAGAATCAGAGTAAAATTCTGATATTACTGAATGC
The DNA here is from genome assembly GCA_944472155.2 of Trichobilharzia szidati. Lineage (NCBI taxonomy): Eukaryota > Metazoa > Platyhelminthes > Trematoda > Strigeidida > Schistosomatidae > Trichobilharzia > Trichobilharzia szidati. The sequence goes on along the minus strand of OX235271.1, from coordinate 93,788,529 downwards.
AATAACCGTTTACATTCCTTCTAAATCGGTTCCACATCGAATCTCTTATTCAGATGATACGATCTCTTTCTGGAGTAGGTTGGAGTATTCTCCGTAAGCAATTTCGGTTATTTTTTCCACTGTACTAGTTATAAATTTGCACACTAGGCACATGTTAAGCATGTACTCGATTGCACATAAAGGCTGCATTGTGCTGACATCTGATAATTTGTGAGTGATATTCAACTGATTTACTATTCGTGTTAGCTAAAATGGATCTCATTAGCTCTCGTGAGACAGTCCTATCTAGCTAATACCCGCATTCTTATTCATCAGCTGTAGGTTGGTTATGCAGATAGTCGATACTAATTACGAAATTATTCATGTATTTGAGCATGTAGATATAGTCTCACTGAAGTACAATGCTTTGTTCTGTTAAAATCAGAAGTAATCGGTGGTCCGTAATAGTATCACACTCACAAATTAGCAGTATTATCATGTCACCACCAACATAACAAGTATTTAGTACGAAATCTTTTTGCAAATTAGCATTTATTTATGCATAACCTGTAAATTTATTGCTGAATTAATGTCACGGAAGTTCAGCTGATCTCATCAGCACTTTATCCACGACATGCAGTGGGTGTAAGTTCTGGTATTTTTTCAAAAACCACATATATTTGTTTAAGCGAACATCGTATTTGTGCTCACCAAGCTTGTCTACTAAAACTGGCACCACGTTTTCTGGACAAGGTGAAAATGTCATGGTAGTAGAGGTTCCAAAAGAGAGATGTAACAGGATTCCTGAAAGAAGTAGAAACCCTCGTAGACATGGTGAACTTTCAGGAGCTGCAGGTAAAAGCTAGTAGTATTGGGGGGGTCATATTAGGTAGGTGGGTAAATACATCTTGTAACAGTGATGAGGATGAAAAACAGTTTTTGGGATTGTGCCATTGAGCCGCTGATGACATACTATGATCTTCTGGAGGACAGAATGTCATCAGGACCCAAGGAGAGTGAGGTCTAATTCGGACTGTATTTACACTGATACAAACAATTCTATAACATGCATTAACCGCTTTGGATGATGTGTCTCAAGAGCAGTCACTAGTGGTCCAGTTCATTAAAATGTTTCTGCCGTCGTTTCTTAACGTCTGCAGTTACTGAAATTAAACAACTTATAAATATCCATTGACTGGCCTAAGTGAAAAGTCTACCTAAGAATGAATGAATGTCGAAAATTTAACGATGCTGCAGGATAAATGTGATAATTAGGCAGTAAAAGAAATCTTTTTGAATAAGGGTAAACTCAAATGTTAGAAGTTATGCTTGTGAAAGGACAATAAATTAACAAATAGGTGGCCGAAATGTTGAATTATAAAAACCTTGTGACGGTAAATAATTCCTTAAAATTGCAACCTTACAGCTTACATTATTATTCAACACTGAATTTTTATTTCTTTCAAATCAAACTGGAGATACGCGATACCCGTATGTATGTAATTAGCTAGGCTTGTCGATCACGATTCATTTTCAGACGATCACTCGCAGACTACAAGTACGCACGCTATTCTGCGAAATCTCCCACAAATATGCAGTTTGGTCCGCGGTCTTGTAGGGTGAGGAGAGTGGCAGGTGAATTTTTTAATGGTAAGCTTAATTCATGATCTAGAAGCAGAGGGGCCGAAAAAGATCCAATTGATGAGTACGCACATACTCGGTGCAAGTATGCACCGTGGCAGACCTTCATCCCACCAATTACTTGATGTGCCACTAACGAAAACACTAATTGTTGTTTTAATCGTATTGTTCTTTCATCCAACCAAGCCATTTTCTCACCAGTGATACGGGATAGTGAGTGTCCTCTGAATCTTAAATAATCAACAAAACCGGGCTACTATTCCACTTCCGAACTTCACTCGCTAACCAGAATATAAGGCCAATGGAGCTTTATGTACCACTCATGTTTTGCAGAACGCTTTTGCTGCAGTAAATACTTCCTGCTGCGGGAACGGTACCGCTTTGCATCACTTGGTGAGGCAGTTGATCTTAACCAGGGTATATCGATCACCGCTTTTGGTTGGTAATGGGTGTTCCATAATGTCAGTTCCAACATTTGGGTGTGGTCCTATTTTTAGCCTCAACACCATCATTGCGTATGGTCTAAGGGGTGACAACTTGATGGGTGATAACGTCTCACAAGTTTCTACGGCCTCCTCAATATCATAATGTAACAACGGATACCTAAAACTTCACTGAATGGAGAATTCTGTTCTGCAAGACCCAGCTCGTTCTAGTTCTTCGTACATTTTCGTCAAAAGAGACCGCGAATTCGACCAGGGTATTATTGTAGTGGGACGCCGAATGATAGGAAGCAGTCAAAATTGAAATCAGCATTTTATGTCAGTGGCTGCAGAGATGTTTACTCCTCAAATTTGAATGTAGTTTACGTTGGGCAACATGTTTACTCTTGGGCTAACTGATAACCAATGATAACAATTTATTCTCCTCTGACGTAGCTGTGCTTTGATATGGCTAGGAATGTTTAAATACGATGTGTTTTTCCTGAGTAAAGGCCTGCTACCAAGTCTCTCATCTTCTCCCGTTACACTACAAGATTAAATGTTTCCCTTAATTCAGCTAAATAAAGAATACTGTTAACCAAGCGTAGATATTCTTACATTAGCAATATGTCTTTTACTCTGCGACTCGAAGATTTATTATTCCTGCACACCTAGAGCTCGTGAGCGTCCTGTTTTTTTGGAAAGAATCCCACTCAGCTTCTTCAGTGGCAATAAGCAGTGTGTTCAGTGTTGTACTGGTTCACAGAATACGTGATGAAGCACCAGTGCTGCAGTGTGAGACTTCCGTCCGAAATTCGCAAATGATCTTGCCAACGAGTAGTTTAGCCGTCTGTATCACGGAACTTTTTCTGCGCTGCAACTCTTTGTAATTAGGCTTGACCGGCAATTCGCACCTTAATATAGTGTCGGAAATAATTTAGGAAGCATACAAAAGCTAACACCACGCTATGGGCCGTTTAATAGTTCGCCCCTTTCTTATCCAATTTTTGGTGGGTACGCGCGACAGCTCTTTCTCGCCCATCAAGTATCACTTGCGAGATGACAGCTCTTATCTTCTGAAGATAGTGCCTTGGATGAACAGATCAGCTGCACAGAACATATCCATAAATGTTAACACTAAGTGGGGAGTTAATCACCATTTAAACTAATTAAACGCCTCCTAGCACTGACTAGTCAACGGTAGTTTAATAGTAATAATATATATTTATTCCTTTTTATGCAGGAACATACCAATTGTACACATGTTTCGATGTGTGCTGAATTTACAGTTTGTTTGTTCTCTCTGACATTAGAGTCAGTCGGAACAGTCTGCTAAATAGTCTATCTGTGTAACATAAAGAGATATAGAAATATTGTCTTCGCATTAACAAAAAACCCAGACATCAGATGAATGTAATACAAATATCTGGGAAAAATAAAGCTTGAAGTCAATTCTCCTATATAACTTTGCTGTGAACAGCATCCTTGAGTTAAAGTTAATTGATGCATTATTTTGAGGTCAGTGATGTATTTATTCCATTTTTTCAACTGTCCAATTGTAGTTTTATAATAAGAAAGAAATTTGATCGTTGATACGGAAACTGGATAAGGTCATGTTAGATTGTTTTACTGCATGGAATGGAGCCGAGGTCGATTCTAGAACTATCCATTGGCGCCATTTGTATCAGCATGGCAGACTGTACACGTAAGTTGGGTAATACATTGAAAACTGTTTGATAACCAGTTGCTTCTTTATTACAGATCAAGAATACTCCTTGTACAGAATGTTTGCCAGCGTTTCCAAATGGTATCATCGGATAGTTCATGGAATTTGAGTTTGAATTTACTTAAATGGTCATTTCAGTTTAAATGTAGGGTTGTTCGACCTCGACCAGGAGGTATATAGAAGTGTAGGCTCAGCACCAGAATCCCAGAAAGAGAAAGTATGTGAACATGAAAAGTGGCATCACAGACTCAAAAGTCGAGGATGCTCTTAGGATGCATACTCAGGAACTTTCACGACAATGAAGCCAGGCTAATTTTGTACAAAACCTGTGTGAGGCCATTACTAGAATACTGTACATTCTTTCTTGGTTAGACAGTGGAGTGCAGAAGTCAAAAATGGAAAATGTTAGATGAAGCGGTGATAATGTGTACCTACTGTCATTAAAGTATGGACCTCTGATATAAATTTTTGATGAGGTCAGAATACAGCGATGTGAAACCCATTCTATCAGTCATGATTCTACTCCGTTTGATAGACTTCGGTAAAAAATAGTATTTGAACAGTTTCAGCTTTAGGTTGCTACCACGTGGAGATTAAAAAACAGCCTGATTTTTATAAATGGGCAACCCAAACCCTAATTAGTCATCAAGATAGATGGGACGCTGTTCAGGGTGCAGACATGCGATCACTTAAAAGTGACAGGAGCAAGGTTTGACACTCGTATGATCCGGCCACACAACAAAGGCAGTTTTAGGTCTGCCTCAAGGGCGTTTCTCAAATTACTACAAGCCTGAGGCCGAACCTATTGTACAGAACCAGTGGCATCAAATTTTGAGTCTATGAGAGGCAATGGAGAGGAGTTTCATTGTGTTAAAGTATCGGGGCGGCAATAAACAGAACAATTGAGACGTTAGACGATATGTTATTCTTAACAAAAAGAGTGAAGAATGCCTAAGATCGCCCAGAGACAGTCAAGGATTAAAAAATTTAGAAGGATGAGACGAGTAACCAAGGGGGAACTATATTCTCTTTACGATCCACAAGCCTTCCAATATCGCTTCTACTAGCTAGTGTAAACCAATTTGATTTCTTTGTGCTCGCCTCTTGATTGTGAGGTATAGGTTCCTGAGCTTCGGTTAACTTCTGCATAGTTCGTCCCGCTACCCAACTGTCGTAGCTTTGGCTGACTTCAAAAGAAGTAGTGCAGGGATTAATTATATGTAGTTTGTAGTATGAGGTGTGTTAAGACTGTTACTACTGCGAATGAAGTTGATCCTTTCACCAGTTAGTCCTCCGGTATCGTCGTCAAAAGAAAAGAGAAAATAATAATAGGTATAATTAGTGCAGTTATTCAGACTAACAGGCAGAAAAAGAAATAAGAAAACGTAACAACAATCAGCTGATTAAATTTGAAGTTCATATATATATATATATCGGTAAGAACAATAATATGTGTAGTTTAAGTTGTCAGGAGAGTAAGACGGGAGAGAATGTAAAGAAGTAAAACGACGAATTTAGTTGTCTACACCTGAATAGCTTATGGGATTTTAAGGGGATAGGCCATTTGGATGCAGTCCTTGTTTTGCTGCATGGCTGTCCAGCCTTCGCTTAAAGGCATCCACAGAGAGTGCCATAGCTACATCTGCCGGTAAGGAATTCAAGGGACGGCAAACACGCAGGGAAAATAAGTGGGAGCCCACCCGGGTCCTTGCCCTCTGGTGAGCTATCCTTCTAGGATTTCCACGAGGGAGCCTATACCTACTCCATGGCAGAACACTTTTGTTTGGGTGATTCTAGTCATTTGTTATTTTGTAGGCAGTAATTAAATCCCCTTAAGACGACCGTAGCTAAGTGTGAATAGGCCTAGTTTCTTCAGCCTTTCGTCATATGGTTTATTTCAAGGATCAACCACTCCTTTTATCACCAGTCCTTGAACTCGTTCCATGAGGTTGGTGTCTCTTCTAACCAGTGAGGGTGTAATAATATTATGCACTTCAAGGTGTGGTCTGACGTATGTTTTGTACAACCTTAGAAAGAGCTCAGGAGTGAGTGCACCTAACTGTCTATGTGTAAAGTGTATGACCGCATATGCCCTCGCTACATCCCCCGTGTAATTTACGCTTGTGTCCATTTTCTCCGTCAGAACTAGACCTAAGTCGCGTTCCGACGTTGTGCAGGACAAGCTTTCATTGCACAGGGTGTAACTTGTATTCTGCAGTCTGCAGGTGCGTAACTTCACTACTTTGCACTTTTTCAGGTTGAAAGTCATGCCACTGGCCAACGCCCAGTCTTCCAGAAGGTTTAGATCTTCCTGTAGCCTATCTGAGTCCTCCGGGCACTTTGTCGCCTTTCATATCTTCATGTCGTCAGCGTATAGAAAAGTCGGGCAGCTTAGACGGCATGGTAGATCATTGATAAAAATCAAAAACATCAGTGGTCCTAGGATAGAACCCTGCAACACTCCTGATGATGAGCTGTGCCAAGATGATCGGACTCGATTGACCTTGGTGCAAAATTCCTTTTCAGCTAGGTAGTCCTCTAACCATGACAGAAGTGGCTTACCTATACCTGCCTAGCTTATTTTGTGTAGGAAAAGGTAATGGTGAACTGTGTCGAATGCCTTCTCAAAGTCTAGGAATACCCCATGGACTGGAACATTCATATTTATTTATTTTATTTTTTTTATTTTTGGTTACAGCTTGATGCCACACCGTATTTTTGGTACAAGTATGACATTTTCAGCATGGATATCGGCAGCCCTAATTTTGCAGGCCGACCATAGATATCGGGTGTGCGTCGGCAGGGGATCGAACCTCGGACCATGTGCATGGTCTGCGAGAGTCCTAACCACTGTCCCAGCATGATGTCCAATCGTCCCAAGCTGATAGTAAGTTGGTAACGCAGGATCTCCCTTTCTTGAAACCGTGTTGGGCTTCATGGAGTATATTAGACCTATCGAGATATTCCCTGATGTGATCGTCAATAATAATTTTTAGTACTTTTGATACCACTGGGAGTAGAACTACTGGTCTATAACTAGTGGCATTTTGCCTATCCCCACCATTGAAGATCGGAGAAAGGATGCTTCTTTTCAACTCCCTTGGCAGTTTCCCCGATTCCATGGAGTGTTGGAACAAGTCGTATTAGGGCCTACAGAGAGCTTCGGCGCACTCTTTCAGAACAGATGGCCTGATATCGTCACAACCTGGGGACTTCCCAGGTGTGAGTCGTTGTAGCTTCCTTATTACTATGGTGGGGGTTATTTGGGGAGTAGCCACTAGGTCTTCCTCCTGTGAAATAGTAGTGTCACCATTTTGGTCCGTAACGGTAATACCCACATTGCTGTTTAGCTGTTTGGTGAAGGCTAAACTGAATGTTTCAGCCATCTCCAAACTAGTGAGATGTTGACCGTTTGGGCCTACTAAGGCGCATGCCCCTTGGTTGGTTGGTTTTCTTTCCGACATGAATCGGTACAAGCTTTTGGGGTTTGCTAGGAGTTTGTAGCAAGGTTGGCCTGGAATGACCTCCTGTCCCTCCTGACTCTTGCATTGCACCGGTTCCTGAGTTTCAGGTATGCATCGTGGTCGATCTGACTCTAAGATACGCACCACGTAAACCAAGCCTTCCGCTTTGCTTGCAGAATATGTTGCGTGCCTCTCTTTAACCATGCTGACCTTCTTTTGGGCTGTGTTGTGACTAAAGGGACGGTATCCGAGATTACTGTATGAATAATCTTTTTTACCACCTCCCAGTGTTCATCCACAGATAGCTCATCCCATGCTAAGGGCCAGTCTGCGTCGGACAAGAGCCTCCGCATTTCAGCATAGTCAGCCTTGCTGTAACACAGACATGGTCGCGTAACGTCCCACTGCAAATGCTCACGGAGAACGAGATCGAAACCTGTGACTGCATGGTCACCACTTCCCAGAGGAGTCATGATCTGGACCTTTTCGACGAGTAGTTGGTCACTAGTTAGAATGTAGTCTAGTTTTGATGACTTTCCACAAGGATCATCTCCAACATTCTCAGTCAGTCCCGTGTTTCGAATAGTTTGCAGTAGATTTCGGCCAAATTTTCCCATAGCATACCCCGAGCCAAGGTTCAGTGATGGGGCATTGAAATCTCCAGCTATGGTGATTTGGTCATAGCCCAAGTCTCGTATCCCTGTGATAGTGCTGAGCAGTAGCTGATTGTGCTCTGCCCCACAGGTGGGAGATCGGTAGATGCCACCAAGTAAATGCTTGGTGTGGCCTACGGTGAAATGACACCATATGGAGTCTGGGAGTTCAATAAGTGGTGGGTCCGTTGCGCGCACACATTTAAGTTGCCTACCAAAGTATATAGCAACTCCCCCTCCTTCCTTATTATCCCTGTCTCTCCTCACCAGAACCATATCATCTATACTGATTTCGTTATCGGCGATAGTGGGGGTTAACCACGTTTCAGTGAGAATGATCATTTTCAGTTGTAGGTGTGCTTGGAGATTTTGGAGTTCGCCTACTTTTCCTCTCAGCCCCCTCACATTGCTGTATAGGCAGCTGACAGTGAGTTTCACAACCTCAGCATGTTGTGGGGTAGTTGACGTGAAGCTGTCTGCTGGTAGGGGACTTAATGTTGGGACCAGTTGGCCGATTCCGATGGAACCGGCCCGTTGTGGTTTTTTCCATGGATTTAGGCAGGACACTTGGGTGACACAGACTGTTATTCTCAGAACTGCGTCGCTCTAGTGTCACTGAAGCCTGGGGAGGTATTAGAGCCTCCGTTTGCTGCCTCCTTATGGTTCGAGGTCTGCTTTCGCAGCATCGGATGTGTCCTCCCATTTTTCCCTTGGTCTCATACCACCGTTGAAGTGCTATGGCCAACTGCTCCGAGGAGTTGAATGTGACACTTAGCAGCTTTGGAGAGCTAATCAGTGTGAGATGAGCGGGGCGAGGTAGTCGGGAAATGGAGATGGCTCCAAAAGCGCCAAGGGCTATCTGAGATGACAGCCATCTCCATTGCTGTACGTCATGCATGTGTTTTTCACAGGCAGTGCCCGTTTCCAGCTCCGGAACACCGTGTACCACCATAGAGGTAGAAGGCATCAGTTCCGGTGACTCCCTCACCATTTGTCTGATAGCCCATGGCCTGTCTTGTCTCACCCTTATGTTCGAACTTCTGTCGATGGCTAGTACCTGAACCATCAATAGTACTTTTTCGGCCTCTTCGGCAGAGTCCAGTGTAACCCTTAATGGGGATGGCTTACTCTGAAGCGTGTGGACACCCCTGTACAATTTCGCTGAACTACTTTTCAGACCTAATTTACTGAACAGGTTGGACCACTGTTCCTGATCAAACAGGGCCCGCTGTTCAAGCAAGCTATCCTTACTCACAGGTACGTTAAAGAGGATAAGAGAATTAGACCTATTAACCTCACACTTAGGTTTGGCCTTTGGCTTCTTGTATTCCTTTGCAGCGTCAGCAAATTTAGGCCTCATCAGGTTCTGGCCAGCCTTTGCTGTTTTGCCAAGCTTGCTTGTGTATGCAAGTGGTGCTTTTCTAATTCTATCTTCCCTTGATGTTGTGGGTCCAACCTTGTGAGTCTTCACCTTGTGAAAATTGGCATTTCCAGTCAGTAGGACTGGAGTGTCCTTCTTACTGTCTGTGCCAAGTTTTGGCAGTGTGATGTTAGCAGGCGGGGAGCTGCATAAGACTGTGTTGGGACACAAGAGTGGCGTGTTGTTTCTGCTAACCGCAGACACGCTCTTTGGGACTTTGCCAGGGCGACAAAGTGGACAGATGTACCAAAACCACGGGCAAGGGTTATTTCCCATAAACTCGGGGTATGATTTCGGCACCCTATTCTCACAGTGGCAGTGTACCCGTCGTTTGCAAAAATTGCATTCAAACGCTGAGTCAGTTTTAGAAACTAGGATACTGCACGCCTGACATTCGCCTCCCTTCCTCGATGACGCCTCTGAGGTCTTATGACGTCTTTAGCGTTTCCTTTTAGATTTGCTGTTTCACACACTGGCTTTCAGTTATAAATAAATAAATAAATAAATTTATTCTCATAGTACAGTACATGAGGGACGCCAGTTTACAGGCATCATCAAATTGTTACAGAAATAGAACCATATAGTTCAATCACTATTTACAGGCAGTAGCAAGATATGCTTTACATGTTCACTGGAGATTATACATACACTTGATAAGTGTTAATCCCAGTAGTATAAAACAGCCTTTTCACTTATATACAGTCATTTCTGTGCAAAGTTGGAAAAATCTGCTGGATTGTCAGTGAGTGCAACACAACAGGAAATACAGGAGTATTGTCTTCGCATTAACAAAAAAAACCAGGTCTTTGGTGGATGGATTATAAGTGCCTGGGAAAAAAATAAAGCTTGAAGTAAATATTCGTACATAACTTTGTTGTGTGTAGAGTCCTCGAATTATAGTTCATTGATGTGTTATTTTGAAATCAGTGATGTGTTTATCTCATTTGATCTGAAATGTCATTGTTGGGAGTAAGTACATAAGCTTCGGACGCATTAATTAATGGATTTCTACTGCTTACGGGTATTTTCTTAGCGTGAGGAAGGTTTATGAATTTCAGCTATTCCGACAAGAGTTGAGAATATTAACTGCTCAGCAACATTATGAATATAAGTTCATCACATTATCTAAGGAAAGGTGGGTTGCAGTTGGTGAGGGATATATGGTGCCCAACGAGCGTTCATCTGTCCTTGTGATGTTGTGGTGAGTTATACCTTTTTCATGTTGTCGGTTTATGTCCATTTTATTCCACTTATTGTGTTGGGTAGTAGTTTTACAAACGAGATTTCTTGTCTGTTTGAGGATACGTATGTTAACCGTTAATGTTTTATCTAGAATTATAAATATAGGCAAAAAACAACAGGTGTAGTATTTAAGCTTATACATTAAATGGTGCAGGTGTAGTATCTTGTCCACCTGGTATTGTCTGCGCCGTTTCAGTACTAGACTGTGGCAATGCAGGCGTAGTATCAGAACAGAGGAGACCTACACGAATCCTTACGATCGGTATGCGGGAAGGCGCTGATGTCCCTGGGTTTTTGCCTTCTGTGGCTGAAGCCCTTGTGACTACAGAGTATGGTGTTTTAGTGCCTTTTCCAAAGCTACTTTCGACAACCATATTAACAATCACTTAAACTTATGCTATATAAGAATAAGAGTGTAATAGTATCTACCCACAAGAACAAAAATAAGACTGAAAAAGTACAAGACGTGGAAAAGAAAAGGTTTTCGACTTTTCCTAGTACTTTCTAGATGATCGGCTTCACAGCAATCATGTGGTAGACCAACAAGTCTTGTTTATCTGAACGAGTGAGGATGATGCTGCTACAGAAGTGGCACCTGGAGTTTTGGCAGTACCACACAGAGATTCAATATGTAAGTAATGGTTGAATTTAATTCACCGGCTAGAGAGGTAAGGTTTCCCAAGCGGATAATTCACAAAATAGATATTTTCCGTTTGGAGAGGAAAAAGCGCGTCGTATTCAAAGAGCAATCGCAATATTACATCATTTCAATCTTCCCCCAAAACCAAGGCCACTTGAAACCTATAGCAACATATCAACTAGCATCATAGCGGGGATATGCAATAAAGCCAATTGACAGGGTCGCCAACAGAACTGAAAGCAATAGGATGGCGTGAGCCCTACTTTTTGGGACCTAAGAGTCCTTTGGCTGTGGGAAACAGAGTGAATGTGGATGGCACCCTAAAATACAGCGCTTAGATCAACTCTGTTTATCCCGTAAATCATGAAATTACCTGGGCTGGTAAAGATCCTGACAGTTCTCAACGCTCGACTGAAGGATAACAGCAACATGCTTACATCACAATTATATCCTACGTTTTTAGCACTCATAAACAGCTTCTGAATGCGAATCAGTCGATAAAGAAAATTTTCTTTTATGAACTGTTTTTTCCAAATATTTTGTTAGATCGGTCAGATAAATTCAACGATGGTCTTCGTGTACGCAAACAATGCACGTGGAATAACTATGCTTTCTCCCCAGATGCGTATTCATCAATATGGTACAGCAAATCACGACATGTAAAATGAAGCGAACTGTGTCTCTGTTGAGGTTTTCGACTTTAGGTCGTTTTGAACAATACGTATTGCCTTTACTAGAATCACTGGTAATACGTTCACCATTTTATTTTCATCTCTGGTGAGGTCTAGATTGGAAACTTTCGTTGAATAGCCAGCACTTGTCTAAAGGCAGGCTCATATGTACCGGAAAAAAGGCTGAGAGCAGTCACACACATTATTCAAGATAACCATGTGGGGAAAAAACTAACAAGCTGTACCTTGCCTTCTCGCCATCCCTTAGATAGAGATCATGACGTCTCAAATTTCAGCAAATTAATGTGGGTCCATCCATCTTGCCAAAGAACCTCAAAGGACATGGTAGAAAAGTTCAAAAGCAAAGGATATCTGTGTCGCCCCTTGGTAGTGCTCCTCTCACCGAGTTATGAACTATAGGAACTGATGTCTGCAAACTCATCTGATTAGTTCAAGAAGGGAATAGACAAACACATGTTCATTAGAAAAGGATGGACGCTGGATCGAAACATTTGAGCCACCAACTAAAAATCTCATTCGGAATATGATCACTTTCACTCAATGATTGTATTTACTTTGAAGCATCCAAAATACTAGATAGATTTGTTAGAGGTAAAAAGTCCATGTTTCTGCAGCTAGAAAGGAGTTATAACGAATTCACCATTTCAAGAGGAAGTGGATATGTTTTAATCTTTTAATTTTCAAATTTACAATAACTAGGAGTCGCATGAAGACAACCGAAAGTAACTCACAGATTCTTCTTTATGGATTATTTATAATGAAGTAGACTTACTCAGACAGTGAGCGTTGACATCTACCGCTAAAAGTTATTGATCATGGGGAACCATTTATCTTTACATATGTTCTCAAATCATAGCATGACTGTAAACTAGTTTACATGTCTTGATAAACAGTATTGTCCCTTTCTATTATATCTGAAGACATTAGAAAACTGTTGATTTTTTAGCACACATGAATTCTTATTTTGAAGATAGTTTGTTTTGCATTTTCACATTACTATTAAGGAGGGTAATTTTACACTGAACCAGCAAACGCTCCGTTTCAAGGTCGCACCCTATTCGTTCTTCACAGCTTTGCCGCGCCAATCCGCTGGAAATAAAGATGGACTGGGGTTCATATTATGAAAGGCTCGAGGGATGGGTTAACCAACAGTATGATGGTATAGCCAGTGCACAAAGGCGTCTTGAGAAATCTCTGCAGGAGCAACAAAAATACCTTAGTGCAAATGCACTCGCTCTTAAAAAGTACCAACAGGAGATGGGGTTATTTCAGTCTTTGTATTCTCGCAGTACCACTACTGATGGCACCACCTCGCAAACAGATGGACGACAAGGAGCACAGTGTAAGTGAAATGCAAATGGTTTATGTTTTTAGCTCGGCGTTACATAATACCCCACCCATGTCGTCGAATTGCAGCTGAATGCATAGATGTTACAATAATGATGATACTGAAGCTGACTGTATTGTATTTCTTCAGGAATGACTCAAGTGTGGTGTAAGACATTATATAAATAACTTATAGTAGATAAATGCAGTGAGCTCGCTAAAAGTATTGGTTCAGACATCCTGTCTGGTGTCCCAGAATATCGAACGCTACGGCACGCACATGGCTGGGCGAAGTCGGAATTCAATGGCAAAGATTTCCAAGTTTCAAGCATTTGGAGGTTGTTCTTCTTCGCACATATGGGTGCAAGGGAAGATTTTCTCGATTTCGAAATGTTAATCCTAGTTGATCAGATTGGCCGATTTCTTAGCGCCCTTCTAGAGGTAATAAACATTTTTGTGGAGTTAGTTTCATTTACTATATATAATACTTTGATAAAGCTATTAGCATTAAATAGCGAAACGTCAGTAAAAACAATATCTTTTTGTTTTTCATTCATTGGTAAATACAAAAACCTTTATTATAATGGATTAGTTTCATTTACTTATAAATAGTTGAGTTTTCTTTAGCTAGTTTAGTAAGCTGATTGATTATTAATGATAAAACACAACTTTTGCTACTCGTGGGTTTTAGGGTTTTATATATGCGTGCAATATCAAGTTCGTCAAAACATACGTAATTCTGGGTTGAAATCACAAAAAAGATTCTTAAAGGAGCATTAACCAGTAGTTTTTCATGGTAGAAATCAGTTGTTTTTTTATAGAACACTAATTTTATGCATGATTCACTAGTTTTTGGTTACTTATATATAACGTACTTTTTGTCAGCTTTAGAAATAAAAGTGAGACACATGCAATCGACTTCCACTGTCACGTATAGTAAAAGTGAAAGTTAGTTCTAATTGTGTTTTAGTGTGAGTAAATACCGACAATTAATATACAACTTGATATTCCGTATTGTTTCCGTCTACTTGCTTTTTCAACAGTAGTCGTTGAAGGTGCTTGAAAGCCCAATCATTTCCTGCAAGGTGCATGTATTGCTCTTTGGTTTGCGGAAAAGCCATACTGATTGACCTGTTCATCGCCAGTTAAAGAAGGGGAACATCTTAGCGTGAGGATTCATAGCCTCAATAGTTGACTTGACACCCTCGCCAAATGGTCTGTATATAAGCTAATGTTCACCCGCCCTGCTTCTGTTACATGTGACCATTGCCAAGACGTCTGTTGCTAAGGGCTTTTGACGTCGTGTCTCAGCTGTGGAGTGAGGCATTCTCCGTAAAGATTTGCCATGTGCAAGCTTGAGTCGCGTATTGTGTGAGGGCTAGTGCTTCTTCCCAGTCTCCATTCAATGTAGGTTGGATGTTAACACAACTGATGAACGATCGTACAAAAGTCAGATGCTTAAGTTAACCAACGCTGTCTTCATAACCATTTTAAGTACTAAAGTTTACAGAGCTACTTTGAATTTATCCACATCCGTAGCATACCAGTAATCTTGGAACTTTTTGGTATACTAAACATGCAACAGTTAGAGCTGGGTAGGAAACTTAACTGTAATTTTAAGCACTAGACCCAGGTCTTCACACTCTGACGGGTAGGCTATTAATTTTACTCCCTAACGTCATAGTTTCAGAAATAAATTTTGTGATTTTCGAATTGTTCTACTCTATTCATCTGGTATATTTCAGTGTATACATCATATCGATGTTAAATGTAGTTATTCACATGGTGTGTTAATTATATAGTCGGTTCATCAACATTACAGCACTAAAAGGTGGTCGTCATTAAAGCAGTCACTTGTTGATTTGTCGCACCATGTATCTGTAATCCTATCTATACCAAAAACTATATTTTTCATGATATCCAAACTGCTGTGTTGGTTTTTGCTGATAATCTCTATAATTTTTACAAAAACGGGTTATTGTGGCTTAGTTTTGCCAAGTTTGAAAATACTGATGCGGACATCAGCTTGTATGCAAGAACGCAAACATAATCCCTGCAACTACTTTTTGCGTTGTAATGAAGTTCGCCTCTTGTGATAAATCACTTCAGGCGTCGGGAAATTATTCCAATTTTGCCTGGTGCTTTGGATTTAGAATTGTTCTTTTTTGTGGATTAGCGGATCTGTAAGCTAAAGCATGTTTCCTAGCTCAGTCGGGTCCTCCAGGTGTGGTTGTAATACAAAATACAGTGTAAAGTTAAGTAATCAGAAGCGTTTCTTTCAAAAATTTCACACTGAACTTTATCTATCAGCACTTCCTTCTTACTAAGTGCGGTTATTGATAATAAAGTTTTAAATTAGGTCATGAGATGTGGCATGTTGTTAATTTGTCCAAATACATTGGTATGACTGTGTGCAAAATATGGGTCATTCATAAGTGTGTGCGTATAAAAAGGCTATCTACATTCCAGATACAATGAGCCATAAAGTTTAGAGTAAGCATATCAAAACCTGTCATTAAATATTATAAGAAAAAGCTATTTCGTGTGTCTGTTTTTCACAAATTTGGAGAATCTCTGGTTATTTGGAGTGTATTTAGCAGTTTTTGGTGGTGGTGAAATTTTCACATGTAGATGGTTTAATTTTCCGTTTATTAGCTACCCATAAAATTTCACTTTTGAAACTTGAAACGTTGGAAATGTAACAAGTCAATTTTTATTCCATTATGTCCAGGCAATGTTAATCAGACGATCAATTTTTGGATCTGATCCTGGGGGTGCGACTTTGGGAAAATGGTTAATGAACCTTAAAGTCGTTTCGTGTGAGGAAATTATAGCTTTTCCAGATGTTGTAGAAGTAATCCCAGGAGCGGATTTGGGAATTATTCGGTAAGTTAAATTCAGTGCTAATTTTCTCATTGCTTCTATGTGTTCATCTCAACATAAAGCAATTGGTTGTTATTAGTTCCTTCTTGTATTACTTATAACCTATCGGCTGAAGCTGTATACATTTATTGAGTTGTATTATTTTTGGCCGAGTGGGTTGTTTGTTACAGAATATTGCGTAAGTATGTGAGTGGGAACTTTCCTTTTGTTGCATAATTTCTAGGTGTTTTGTAAAGTTGAGAAATAAAAGCTACATTGTGTTCTTAAATAATAGAAAGTTGGCACTCTTTTCGCATTTTGTAACGTCCAAAAACCAAAAAGAAACAGCATATATATGGTGTCTAAGTTTCAAATAATATCTTCAACCTCAGAAACATTTTTACAGGAACAAGTGATCAAAGTAAGTAGAAATATTCGTAGAGGAGGCAGTGAATCACTAAAAAAGTGCATGGTATTTCACCATGGCGTGATGTTTATTCCTTGTTGATTAAGTGAATCTGTCGAAATTTTAGGTATTGGTCCAATGCAGCTGACTCGGCACAACTTTGGTATGTATTAGTCTATAAGCCACACTTTTGAAGTTTTTCAGTACTACCCGTTTGTCTTGGCCTAATTGGTAATATGGCTAGAAATCGTTCTCAGTGGCGTAGATGTATTCACTCTTTGTGATTTTCCATATCCAATAGAACTCTGCTGTCCTTCTATAGATCTGTTCTTCCCCCCCCAGCGCTTCTGTTTATTATCTGTTTTTTGAACCTCCCTTTACTCTCTTCTCTTGCTTTGTGTGCTACATGGAGTGTGGCAATTCAAACTGCTGTACATCTGTGCAAAGTTCTACGTTGAAACCAGTCAGTCAGCCTAGGCCTAAATAGATGGAGTGGGACTGGAATATTTAACTCATTGGCTAAATAGCATGCGTCTTAATAGGGAAGCGTACTCTTTATATATTCTAGACTGTAATACGCCGCAGCTGGTTGTCTTAATTTATGATTGATTGTATAGCATTGCTATCAAAAATAGATGATATATGGGTTTCGTTAATATGAATACTACATCATCACGTTGTCAACAAAGTGTGAAGGCTTGACACGGAGTTTTAGTTTAGAGAACACACTGACATGATACGGATATCAAATATGATCGGTTCAGGTATTATATACTCCCAGTCACTGCTCATTCCCGGGATGGGTTATTTAGAGTTAATTTAGAAAAAGGTTAAGAGTATGCGGATCAAGAATTAATATATCAATTAATATATCAACTCATTAAACCTCTGATTGGTGTAAGGAAGTGTAGGTTAGTGAAATCAGTGGTTAGAGCTGAACGGCTATATTGATATAAAGTTATCCTCTTAAGTTTTAATATCAACATTTGATCCCTTTCTTTTATTCCAAGCCCTACGTTGACAGTTCAGTTCTCTTTTTTTTATAATTATTTTCTACTACTTACGATCTTACGGTTTTCATTCGACATGTTATTTAACTTTATGTTCACTTTTGGTGTATGACAAATTAAGTTGCTTCACACTAATGATATTGCCTATGACAGTAATATCTTACTGTTCAGGTTTTATTGACTCATTGAAAAGAGGACTAGACAAGTAGCGATACCTTCTAGTAATCAGTTGGTGAAAAAAAAGCAACAGTGTTGATTGCTACGTTATTGTAGTATTTAAAGGATGACTGAAGTGATATCCTTGAGATGAGTTTATTTCGGCCAATGTTTCATCAGTTCAGTGTAGCTATATCCTCCTATAGGCTTGTCCGTCTTTACTCTTAAACTCAGAATTAACATCCACCGTTTAAATTACATGAGCACTGTAGAGACTTTTATTGTAAACTAGGCGAAATACAAAGAAAAATCCATGTTATGTATTCCACTAATAGTCGTTGCAGGAATCTGTTAGTAGAATACATCAATTAATGTATTCATTTCACAATCGTAACGTTGTAATACTTCTTCAGTTTTGTATAAGCTCTGATGATTTTGAGGCAAAAACCAATCGAAATCTGTTTTTTTTCTTCAATTTTTATTTTGACAGAGCACTAGTACGTTCGTTGCTGAAGAGTACAAACTTCCTTACTTTCTTTTCATTTGTGTGTATGATGGTGTTTCAATATCACCGGTGTACTTACGATATAATTGCTGGAACTTTAGTAGTACAACCTATTCCTCCCACTAATGAACCAAATAATGAAGGTGAACAACAACAACAACAGCAGCAACAACACCAGTAGCGAAGTTACTGGAATTAATTACTCAAACTGAGTATCTCCAAAGTGAGTTTTTTTAGTTTTATGAATATCGCTTTTTTTTTGTGTGTGTGTAAGTTGGGAGTTTTTCTCAGATAACATGTGCAACTTTGTTTACTATTATTATGCAGTGGTTAGCATAAACCGTGTGAACTGTTAGAACTCAGTTACCCGAAACAGATCCTTCCTGTACCAGGCTAAGAGGACAGTTGTTTTTAATAGTAATAACAACATCTTTATTCTGCACAATTAGTTTACACAATATGCATAATTTTCAGCATAGTTTAATGCGTAATATTTTCACTTCATCCAGGAGTTTAAGGTAAGACAGTCATCGCCAGTACATCGTGTGACGTAGTGATGTTAGATCTGCGAATTAAAATAATCCTCTATAGTATTCTTCTTTGGTCCCCCAGGATTGAGCAACAGTAGAGGTTACAAACCAATTAAAAAGGTGTGTGAGTACAATTAGCGAAACACGGATGTAAGTGAATGATTATAACAACGAAAACTAAAGAAAATAAGGTGCATAATCTCGGATTGGACTTCAGGTAGCCCAGTGATTCAAGCAGGTCGACAGTTGCCCAGGCTGAGGTAGTAGGTGGATTGGGACTTGACCTTGGAAACTGCTAACTGAAATTCGACTGCTTACACTACTGAGCCACATCTCTAACAGTAGTAGAACAGTACATCATTGGAAGCCTTATTTAGTAATTGATGGGTAAAATATATATATGTAATGCATAAGTTAAACAGTTCTATTGCTGCCACATGAATAAAACTCGCCTCAGACTCCATGGATCTGATTTTCTTTTTACATCATCGTCACCGCATAGTTATTGTCTATTGATTTGTTTCATTAACAGACTTTCTGAGAAAAGCTGGTCGTATAGAGTAAATGAGGCACATTAAATCGTACTCATAGGTGTTCGGAGTTGGTAGTGAGTAGAATTGACTTACATGTCAGGACATTAATACACTGTGCACATTTTTTCTAAGTATGATCGGGTTCTCGACTAAATAAACCAAACGTTTCAGTTACGCGTAAAAATACAGAGCACAGGATTTATCCAAACTACAGCTCTCATATTGTTAGATATCTAAGGTTGAATACCGTGTGTCAATAAGGAAACAACAGACCTGTGCCATAAAATCGATCCACCGTCAGTAATAAACAAGCGCGAGTCAGAAGTGAAGTGTGATTCGAAATCTACTGGTTGAATTTAAATATCTGAGCTAGACAGATAAAAAATCCCTAATAACTAATGGATGACCCAAGATCACATTTCAGAGCAGTACGAAAATAAGTCAAAGAATCAAAACGGTTCAAAAATCAGCCATGAAAAGCACACAAGTATCTTTTGGGATGTCTAAGATTCGTAAGCGAGTCAGTCTGTGTTCATCCATTGTTTAAAGCCTTGTCAATCAAGGTGTTACATTGTGTGTTTCTATTGCTTCAGGATTCACGATGTTCACGAAGCTGAAACCAATTATTATTGGTTTCCTGTGTGTTAACGTAATGTTTTTACATGACCTTGAACAGCGTGAAAGAGTTCCATCTTTTAATGGATTTTCTGGAAGTCGACTCCAGAATTGATACGAAGATCTGAAAAGTTAAGACCCCCTTTTATGTTAATAAAAGTTCGAAATCAGTTGTAAAATTTATGAAGTACTGGTGATTGACTACTCTTTTTCTGTTCTTTTTTTCCAAAATATAACTGTTCGTATAGCTTGTAGTGTATCAGAGAAAATACAAGTTAGTAATTGACAATAGTAATCAAATAATGGGTAAAAAGGCGATAGTTTCTCTTTAATTTGGAGCAAGAACAAAAAGTAAAGAAATTCTCACCAGTGTCTTGTGCATATTCTGTCGTGTGTCAGCCTTTTGCAGCATCACTGTCATGTTGTCTTGTTAAAACAAAATCTGAGTGGAAGATAGTTTTGAAACAGTAGCACTTTTTCGCTTGGTATCTATTGGTTACTTGTGAATAGTCATATCCACACAACTTGTATATGCATTCGGTTTTTTAACCGTCATACCTTACTGAAATCCATACAATTCTTACTTTTCAAGTATATTATTGTAAACTGTATAACCCCGGAGTCCAACACAGTAACACAAATGTGTAAACACCATATCTTCACCGAAATCTTGGACACAATGTTTATTATACAGTTTTATGACGTTTTATTGATCATTTTATTTTCCGTCTAATTCACAATTGTCAATTTTCTCCATTAAACGTCCTTTACGTTTCCTGTGGTTTTTCTGTTACAAGAATTGCCTGTTAAAATGTTTTAGCCATTCTGTGTAACTTGAGTATATCTGATAACCTTGTGAATATCGATGTCTCTTTCAATGCCTTTCATAAACTTTCCAAAGTGAAAAAAGGTCATATAGAGCAAAAAATATGTTGCACACTCTTGGATTTAATCCCTTGGGCATTGATACAACACTGTGTTATAAGACATTTCTTTAGTCTCTAAAGCATGGTGTTTTGCATTACAGTTGTATAATTATTGGACTACTGGTAAGCGTTGGGAAGATCACAATTCACAATTTCGTACATTTTCAGATATACTTTTGTCTGTTAAGAAGAATACAGGCTATAATAACTGAAAGTTATACTGAATCATATACAAATTAAAATCAATGATAGTTGAAGATATTTTCAAGTGGAACGTGTTTCAAGTTTGATTGCGGATTGGCATCAGTTAAAGAACCATTGAAGAGAAACGAGTACTGGACAACTGTTTCGCCGTAGTCATCAGCACGTTAGAAATCATGGCTCACTGGATTCTGTCGCAGTGGCTGAATGGTCAACAAGCTCACGTCGTAACCGGAGTGTCCTAAGTTCCATCCCTGGTGTGGTAATAGCCACATATTGCTGAAGAGACATTGGGACGAAATGGCTGTCCAGTACTCCCTGATTTTCAGTGGTTCTCTAATTGATGTCAATCCGGGATCAACATTGAAGACAGTCAAATTCCTACAAACTAACGCTAGAATATATTTCTCAATAGCCAGTTGTCTTCTTAACCCATTCACACTGTTTAACTTTTTGGAAGTTTTTCTTTTTCACTCTGAATATTGTTATTATGACAGCACTTTTTACTCTTCTTTTTTTATTAATGCTCTGTTTTAGACTGCCCTATACACAACACACTTCTCTCACTGATTTTTCGGATAATGGAAATCGGACAAAGTCATTCAAATTGTATAAAATACCATACTTTACTGTAAAAAATGTCCTTTTCTTCATAAATATTCCATGCATCATGTGAAATTTCCATCCGTTTATATTTCTTTCAAAAACAGAGTTGTTATTCGTTTATTTTCTCTCTTTTTTCTTTTCGCATCATTCATATTCTTGGTATTGTGCCATTCAAAGTTTGTGCAAAAATTGAAATAGTATTTATTTGTTTTGTTTTTAATCCTTCAAAAAAAGCATATTGACAACAAATTTTTATTTGTTTGACGGTTTTTTTCGTTTAATGTAGCTGTGAGCCGTCTACTTCGTTATTTCATTGCAATAATCCTATATATACATATAAGCATTTCGATAACTATTGAATTAATTCCTTTAATATGGTGCTAATGAACACAAAAATACAAATTACTCACTCTGAATAATTGTTCTTTTATGTGAACATATTTCGATTATTTTTTCAGTTTTTATTTTATAGTTATTTGTGAAGGAGCATTAGTCTAATAATGAGGTTTTATGTTCAGTATAAGTGGGATGCAATTTCACTTACTAGCACTCACAGTTTGGAAACATTTATTTCCGGAATAAAGCAAGGATTTAATGAGTTCGTCACCCGTCGTTCTCTTTTCATAGTCTCCGCCTACGCCCCAACATACTGCAGTTCGGATGAACTAAAGGATGATTTCTACCTAAAATTGTCTAATTTGCTGCAAAAAGCAAAACGTTCAGATATAGTTGTTTCAGCAGGCGACTTCAATGTCCAAGTAGGGAAGTTGTGCCAGACTGAGAAGTATGTAGGTGGTACGTTTGGAGTTCCCTGCCGGCGAACAGACAACGGTGATCGTCTTCTACAGTTCTGTTCAGATAATCATCTGTTCCTTGTCAGCACTGACTTTAGTCAGAAGGAGAGACACCGCGTAACCTGGCGACCTCCATCACCAAATCAACGCTGGACTCAGATAGACCACACAGCGATAGGTTATCGTTGGTGAGGGTCAGTAGAAGACTGCGGCTCCTTTTGGAACACATATGTAGACTCCGATCACGCTCTGGTTCGCGCACGTCTATGCTTACAACTAAAGGGACATAAGAAATGGCTGGCAGCGAAAAAAGTTCCGTCTCCAACTAGATCAAGACCCTGAGTCTCTATTTAGGGAAAAAATAGCGAAACGTGTATCTGAGGTCGACAGCAGGACTTCCCCTGAGGTAGCCTGCCACAACATACAGTTAGCAGTAGACACAGCTGTAAAAGCTGTTAATAACCTAAGACCAAAAGTTAGTAAGAGCTATTGGATCTCCACAACCTCATCCGAACTGATTGACGCAAGAAGACTGATTCCAGAGAGCTCCGATTATGATGAGGAGCGAGAGCTACTCAAACGCAAACTAACAAGAAGTCTTCGCAACGACCGTGAACAGTGGTGGGTGACAAAAGCGAAAGAGGTAGAAAAGGCATCGGCGATTGGTAACACCAGACAACTATTTAGGCTTATCAGGGAAACAGGTGGTAAAAGGCAAATGATAAATGAAACAATCTCTGAGAAAAATGGCACCATAATTAGTTTCCAGGATAGACGACTGGAACGCTGGAAACAACACTTTGAGGAGCCCTTCAATTGGCCTACAGCCACACTCAACTTACCGAACATCCAACATCTCCCTGAATGGGATATAGACACAGGTCCTCCATCCCTAACTGAGGTTACTAAAGCTGTCACTAGTCTGAATCGAGGCAAAGCAGCAGGACCCGATGGAATGACTCTAGAGGTACTTAAGTACGGTGGAGACAGTTTACTGTCTGCGTTAACTGAGGTACTAGGCAGCGTCTGGAAATCAAAGGAAGTCCCATCGGGTTGGTGTAAGTCATCGATTATCCCGATCTACAAGAAGGGAGACAAGTCTTCCTGTGATAATTACAGAGGGATTAGTTTGACTTATATGGTATCTAAGGTTCTAGGTTCAATAATAATGCGTAGATTAATCGGTGCACGGGAGGAACAAACACGAAAAAACCAGGCAGGTTTTAGGCCAAGAAGAGGGTGTATTGATCATATCTTCACCCTTCGACAGATTCTAGAACATAGGCATTCCTACCGGCGTCCAACAATCATTATATTTCTTTACCTAAAGGCGGCATTCGATTCTGTCGACCGAGAGGTTCTCCGGCGATGTTTAACCGTAAAGGGAACGCTGAGAAAATACATTGCACTGATTAAGGCACTCTACTCGTACTCATCCAGCCAGGTGAGGGCTTATGGCGAGTTGTCATCTGAAGTGGTGACGACTAGTGGCGTCCGTCAAGGATGCCCATTATCCCCATTCCTATTTAACTTCATCATAGACGTACTAATGGACTTAACCCTAACACTTCAGCGACTCAGGGATTGACTTGCTACCAGGGAAGAATCTCGTTGACTTAGAATATGCGAACGATATAGTCCTTCTAGGCGAGGACGCTGACAAAATGCAGAGTCTTCTGAACACCTTGAGCAACAATCTTCGTATGTTTGGCATGCGATTTACCCCTGTAAAATGTAAGATGATGCTGCAGGATTGGACTACGCCGACCCCTAGATTAGAAATAGGAAATGAAATGGTAGAGCACGTTGACCGCTTCACTTACTTGGGAAGTACCATCAGCCCCAACGGGTTGATGTCCGACGAAATCTCAGCACGAATACAGAGGGCTAGTTTGGCATATGCCAGTTTACGCCGTCTCTGGCTTAGTAGACGTGATATCCGACTATCGACAAAAGGGTGCGTGTACCGCTCAACAGTCCGCTCCGTCCTCCTTTATGGCTGTGAGACCTGGCCACTGAGAGTGGAAGACATGAAAAGATTAGCTGTCTTCGATCATAGGTGCCTGCGCTCTATCTCCTGTGTGAAGTGGTACAATGAGGTGAGCAATATTGAGGTTAGGCGTCGAGTGCTAGGTAAGGCGGGGAAATCAATCGACGAGACTGTGAAATTACTTCGACTGAGATGGTTAGGACATGTGATACGTATGCCCAGCCATCGATCGTCTTCCTCGATGGGCAATGGTGGCTGACATAGGGTCAGTCTGGAAAAGAGCTAGCGGTGGTCAAACCAAAACATGGCACTAGTCAATGAAATTCACAACGGTTAGTTTAAGCCAGCCACGTAGGAAGGTGTAGACTTCCTGGTTGGGGTCCTCGGGGCGGTGAAAACCAATGGTTGGAAACAAATAGTGACATGGCTCACAATCGTTTTCAATGGCGCAGATGCATCCACTCCTAGTGACTTATAATATCCAATAAAACTATATTGCTTTTCGTTATTACTATTCCTTTTGTCTTATATCCCTATTTATTGTTTCTATTTTTCATTTCTTCTACTTTCTCTTGCTTTGTTTGGTACAATGAGGGATTGTGGCGACTTGAACTGCTGCACATTGGCGCAAAGTTGTTTGTCGAAAACATACAGACAGTTTGTCTTCTAAGGCGCTGAACTTTTAGATCTATTGATACTGACTGAGATTATGGAAATAGTTCTTGATTGCAGACGAAGTGATATAACGAGGTGCTGAAAGTACTGATCAGTTAAGTAATATCTCAGATGGAGAAAAAGGGTTAATGACTAATGGATGTGTTTAATGAAATCTATATCTGGATCCTGTTTCAGTTCAGTCACTACTCGAGTTTTTCCATTCCTAGGCATCATTACTAGTGGAACTGGAAACCACTGATCTGAGCACTTAAATTCCAGTCACTAGAACACGGGTTCCAATCCCTCTCAATCTGTTGAGGTTCGGGTAAACAGGTATTATCGGTAGCCTACATTGGTCATACGCATGTGAATGCGAGTGGCTGTTGAGTAACACTGTGTGACTGTCATCCATCTAGTACATAACGATGAACAATAACTAAGCTCTTAATAGCATAATTTAATATTTATCTATCAGTGTAAGTCATCAAGTGGTATAAAACTTCTATCTGAAATTCGAATTAAATAAATAAATAAAAATTGGTTTAGTCTATCACTGAATCAAATAATTACCCGAAAGTCTCTATGAAAAGGTACTTGAGCAATGAAGGTATGAAAACCTCCTTCCAAGAATTTGATCACTGCTGTGTGGGGGTTCCTTATTGCAAAGAAACGTCACACAATCTTCAACAATCATGACATAAGACCTTAGGCTCGTCAGTAGTAAAGATTAAGGCTATAATAGAAGAAGGCAATCAACAGAATGGTGCATACGAAATTAGAATGTGGGGATTGTGATGCTGTGTATATGTAGGAAAAACTTCTAGGCAGATAAATGTAAGAGTAAAGGGACATAAACAATGCCTAAAAGTAGTTCCAAAAGCCAGGGGATTTGAAGTTCCTGAAACACATTACACTACACTCGATAGAAATGAGACACAAGGTCAACTTTAGTAGAACCTAGGTCCCTACAGGACGATTTTAATTCTTCCACATAAAGAAAGATTGCAAGACAGAGGCCCAAGTGGCTGGAGCCCAAAAGTACAACTAGATGTGATTGTGTGATATTGCCTGATTACATACCTAGTCTTGATTAATAAGTAAAATTCATACGTATGACCAAATGTTTATGCCTAGTTTATTATCCTGATTATATGTCTTTTCTAAAGCAACATATATTTATGATTTGATGATATTAGATAGTTGGAGGCAATCGGCACGAAGCCTTGCTCCACCCAGGTTTCGTGCTAGTTGGCACTCATCAGCAAGGCGTATCTGCAACCTTGAAGGAACTCATGTCCCTCCTACGCGGGTTCGAATTTCAGAAGGGACATGAGTTCCTTCAAGGTTGCAGATACGCCTTGCTGATGAGTGCCAACTAGCACGAAACCTGGGTGGAGCAAGGCTTCGTGCCGATTGCCTCCAACTATCTAATAACTCATTAATTGCAATATAAGCGTATATCTAACGGTCATATTTTAATCTGTACTTAACTGATTGTCTAAAAACTCGTAACGTACATAGTAAACAGGATGTTAAGTATATGTTTCATGTGACAGTTGTTCTGCTTAACTCATTAATCTTATATAAACAAATTAGATAACGACATTGAACAGTTCAAGTACTCCGAATTGTATGTTCGGATACCCATGTCTTTACACATAGCTAAGTATGATAGTCTCCTCTTGGGAAAATATCAGTACTAATTGGCTTAAGTCATTGTCAAAGCTGCCCGACCGATAGCTGCTACCTTGACGTGGTGGTCGGGCTTGAACACTGCAATGACCCAACAAGCTATACTGGCTGGAACTTATGTTCCTGCAGGTCCTACCATGCCAGAAAGGTTGTTTGGATAGCAGTTAGACTAAAAGCAGTTACCCAATCCAATCCTATGATTTCAAATAAATCACAAAATATCATGCCGGATCGGTCGGGGCCCGGATTAACAACGACCGCGCTTTCTGCTGCCGTGTCACAGGGCAGAAGTGATAAATACGCTACTGAGACACACCAAATAAAAAAGAACAAACAAAAACAGGCCGTGTGTGACCGGCCTCAAGCAGTTGTCCCCTGGGCTCTGCGGTCACGCAACCAACTTCCACGGTGTGGGCAGCCGGGAAGTAACAATCGCCCTCACAATCCGAAGTGCACGCGAAACCCCTCTAATCCTCGCTCATCTTTGTCTTCATCTTCATCTCTATTATCTTGCCTTCCTTCTACCAATGCAACTCCTCTAATTGTTGGCTCTTCACTTCCCCTTCACTCTGTGTGCACTGATAACGATGGAAGCCAAAAAGCCACCACCGATTGTCTCCTAAAACCACGCCACCAATTTTATATAGGAGCATTTAATGTTAGGACACTTTGCCAAATAGGACAACAAGCATCACTAGCCAAGACTCTGGCATCCCGAGCCATTGATGTATGTTGTGTTTCAGAAACACGCATACAAGACCCAAGTGTGGTTATTCACCTAACCCCACCTGGCCAACAGGATGAATCTGCAAAATTCATCTTGAGGGTGTCAGGAGATGCGACGGCTAGCTCACGAGGATTAGCTGGTGTTGGGATAGCTTTAAGTACTAGAGCAGAAAAGACATTACTTGACTGGATCCCGGTAGATAGCCGAATGTGCGCTGTCCGCCTGAACGGATCAGTGAAAAGGAGAAAGGACTGCACTACTCGCCGATGCCTTTTCGTAATCTCCGCCTACGCCCCCACTGACTGCAGTTCGGATGAAACGAAGGATGAGTTCTACCAAAAGCTGTCTAGTTTGCTGCGAAAGGCTAGACGCTCAGATATAGTCGTTTTAGCTGGTGACTTTAATGCTCAAGTAGGGAAATTGTGTCAATCTGAGAAGAATGTTGGTGGCACATACGGAATTCCGTGCCAGCGAACCGACAACGGTGACCGTCTCCTACAGTTCTGTTCAGATAATCATTTGTATCTTGTAAGCACTAACTTCAAACACAAGGAGAGACACTGTTTGACCTGGCGACCACCATCATCAAATCAACGCTGGACACAAATAGACCACATAGCAATAAGCTATCGTTGGCGTGGGTCGGTAGGAGATTGTCGCTCCTTCTGGAACACGTGTGTAGATACCGATCACGCACTGGTCCGCGCTCGTGTATGCTTACGACTGAACGGACGTAGGAAACAGCTGGCGGTAAACCCACCACGTCCCCAGCTCGACCAGGGAACTAAGTCCCTATTTGAGGAAGAACTAGCTAAACACATATCTGAGTTTGACAGCTGCGCTCACCCTGAAGAAGCCTGGAAGAATATTCAGTCAGCCATAGATACAGCTGTAAAAGCTGTGAATAAGGTAAATCCAAAGGTGAGTAAAAACCATTGGATTTCGACTGCCTCATCCGAACTGCTAGATGCTAGAAGACTTATTCCGGCGAGCTCCGAATTCAATGAGGAGCGAAAGCTGCACAAGAGGAAACTTACGAAAAGTCTCCGCAAGGACCGTGAACAGTGGTGGTTGACAAAAGCGAAAGAGATGGAAAAAGCATCGGCGATAGGCAACACCAGACAACTATTCAGGCTTATCAGGGAAACAGGTGGTAAAAAACAAATGATAAGCGAAACAATCTCCGAGAAAAATGGCACCATAATTAGCTCCCAGGATAGACGTCTGGAGCGCTGGAAAGAACACTTTGAGGAGCAGTTTAATTGGCCCACAGCCACACTTAACCTACTGGACATCCAACACCTCCCTGAATGGGATATAGACACAGGTCCTCCGTCCTTAACCGAGGTTACTAAAGCTGTCACCAATCTGAAGCTAGGCAAAGCAGCGGGACCTGATTTATTGACTCCAGAGGTATTTAAGTACGGAGGCGACAGTTTACTGTCTGCGTTAACTGAGGTTCTAGGCAGCGTCTGGGAATCAGAGGAAGTCCCATCGGGTTGGTGTAAGTCACTGATCATCCCGATATACAAGAAGGGGGACAAGTCGTCTTGTGATAATCACAGAGGGATTAGCTTGACTAATATAGTATCTAAAATCCTAGGCTCAATAATACTGCGTAGATTAAGTGGTGCACGGGAGGAACAAACACGAAAAAACCAGGCAGGTTTTAGGCCAAGAAGAGGGTGTATTGATCATATCTTCACCCTTCGACAGATTCTAGAACATAGGCATTCCTACCGGCGTCCAACAATCATTATATTTCTTTACCTAAAGGCGGCATTCGATTCTGTCGACCGAGAGGTTCTCCGGCGATGTTTAACCGTAAAGGGAACGCTGAGAAAATACATTGCACTGGTTAAGGCACTCTACTCGTACTCATCCAGCCAGGTGAGGGCTTATGGCGAGTTGTCATCTGAAGTGGTGACGACTAGTGGCGTCCGTCAAGGATGCCCATTATCCCCATTCCTATTTAACTTCATCATAGACGTACTAATGGACTTAACCCTAACACTTCAGCGACTCAGGGATTGACTTGCTACCAGGGAAGAATCTCGTTGACTTAGAATATGCGAACGATATAGTCCTTCTAGGCGAGGACGCTGACAAAATGCAGAGTCTTCTGAACACCTTGAGCAACAATCTTCGTATGTTTGGCATGCGATTTACCCCTGTAAAATGTAAGATGATGCTGCAGGATTGGACTACGCCGACCCCTAGATTAGAAATAGGAAATGAAATGGTAGAGCACGTTGACCGCTTCACTTACTTGGGAAGTACCATCAGCCCCAACGGGTTGATGTCCGACGAAATCTCAGCACGAATACAGAGGGCTAGGTTCGCATTCGCCAGTTTTCGCCGTCTCTGGCTTAGTAGACGCGATATCCGACTATCGACCAAAGGGCGTGTGTACTGCTCAACAGTCCGCTCCGTCCTCCTTTATGGCTGTGAGACCTGGCCACTGAGAGTGGAAGACATGAAAAGATTAGCTGTCTTCGATCATAGGTGCCTGCGTTCTATCTCCCGTGTGAAGTGGTATAATAAGGTGAGCAATATTGAGGTTAGGCGTCGAGTGCTAGGTAAGGCGGGGAAATCAATCGACGAGACTGTGAAATTACTTCGACTGAGATGGTTAGGACATGTGATACGTATGCCCAGCCATCGATCGTCTTCCTCGATGGGCAATGGTGGCTGACATAGGGTCAGTCTGGAAAAGAGCTAGCGGCGGTCAAACCAAAACATGGCACCAATCAATGAAATCCACAACAGTTAATCTAAGCCACGTAGGAAGGTGTAGACTTCCTGGTTGGGGCCCTCGGGATGGTAAAAACCAATGGTTGGAAACAATTGGTGACATGGCTCAAAATCGTTCTCAGTGGCGCAGATGCATCCACTCCTTGTGACTTATGATTTCCAATTAAACTGTTTTGTTCTCCGTTATTACTATTCCTTTGTCTCATACCTCTGTTTACTGTCTATATTATGCATTTCTTCTACTTCCTTCTCTTGCTTTGCGTGCTACATGGATTGTGGCGACTTGAACTGCCGCACATCAGTGCAAAGTTCTATGTCGAAAACAGACAGACAGACAGACAGATTGTCAAAGTTTCCGATTCTACAGAATGACACTTGTATGTAAAACTAATTTCGCGTTATAAAATGAGCATGAGTTACTGTTTTAGAGAAGGTGAAAAATAATAATTGTACGTTAATATGTCAACAGAGAGTCGACTTCTCCTGTGAAGACAACATTCACAATCAACTTTACTTGCTTTGTACGGTTTTGATTTTAATTGTCATTAGTAAAAAATGATATAAAACTTTCAGATGAACATACTGTGAGTGAATACGTAAGAGCGAGAAAAGATTTGAAAGCAAAAGGATTGAGCGAAGAAATATATCCACTTGGGTAGATAACGATTGGTTTCTATAACAAAAAAGCAAATTAACAATTCATTTAAGTTTGCGGCAAAAATTATTTAATATTCCCATTGTTGGAATATTGACACAAGATATTATATATTGTTATTATTGTTCCCTTGGGTTCCTAGTGGAACATAGGGCTTCAACTACACGTCTCCACTTGCTTGTGTCTTGTGCTGTACTTTTCACCTGCATCCATGTTAGTTCATACTGTTTCAACTCCTCTTCACACGATCTCCTCCATGTCACTCTTGCACGTCCAACTCGCCGCTTCCCCTTCGAGTTCCACTCGAGGGCATGACGCGCGATGTCACCTAGCGGCCTCCTCAGCGAGTGTTCAATCCATCTCCACTTTCTCCTGCATATTTCTTGGGCAATTGGTTCTTGTTTTGTTTGTTCTCATAGTTTCTTGTTGGTGATTCTTTCCGGCCATCTGATCTTCAGTATAGAACGAAGAGAGCTGTTGACAAAGGTCTGCAACAGGCTGTTGGAAATATTCCTTGTGACCCTCCAAGTTTCTGATCCGTATAGAAGAACTGACTGACTTGACGTTTGTATTGAAAATCCGAATTTTGTCGTTGATGCTGAGTGACGAAGATTTCCAGATTGGTTTCAGGTTGATGAATGTGTTTCTCGCCTTCCCGATTCCTGATTTGACATCTTCGTCTGTTCCTCCTGTAGTTGAGTCAATGCTCCCTAGATAAGTGAGTGAAGCAACCTCTTTCAAATCCCTCCCGTTGACGGTGATTGGCGCTGGATGTTGCTGTTGTTGTTGTTGGCTGTTTATTTTCATAACCCCCGTCTTGTCTATGTTCACCTGGAGTCCTGTCTTTGCTGCTTCTTCGACCAGTTTGTCGGTTTTCGCTTGTAAGTCTTCGATTTTGTGTGACATCAAACATAAATCATCCGCGAAATCCAGGTCTTCTAGGTTCTTCACATCGGTCCAGGATATCCCTGTCTTCTCATTTCCCACTATCTGACGCATAATCCAGTCCACCACAATTAGGAATATCATTGGTGATAATGAGCACCCTTGTCTGACTCCTGTGTTTCCTCCAAATGGTTAGCTGAGGTTTCCGTTGTGGATCACTTGACATGTGCCGTTGTCGTACAGCTGTTGAATAAGGTTGATGAGTAATGACACAAAATATAAGCGTACAATATTGATTACAATGGAATCTTCAAGCTTTGCCTAGATGTACATAGCGAAATATGTATATGAATAAGTAATCTTATTGTGAGTAGGGATAATGCGTCGACAGTTCAATGGTAGGATACTCACCAACCATACATATAGTCTGAGGTTCGACTCCTAATCGACTCACTCCTAAATCTCGCCTAATTCACTACCCAGTAGTAGACTCGGATTTGGCGAGAGACTAGCATCCTTAAGCAGTAAACGACATTACGGCTGGGGAAACGTCATGACTTGAAGCTCAGAATGAGTTTGCATTGACCTGCTTCGTTCATGTTTAGCGTATGCGATAATTTTGTATGACAGTACCACTAATCAATCAACGTGATTTGTTTTCCGAAACAACGAGGCCTACATGTAGATCTATGGTTATTCAAACTATTTACTAAGGAGTTTTCCGATGAGGCGGGCTTTAATTTATAATAAAAATAATAAATGCATTATGTCTTATCATATGTATTAATCATTAAGAGAAAAATGCTCTATTTGGATCGGTGGCCAGTTGATATTATCATCAGTTGTCGATAGCACGTTGGAATTTCATGCGGTTGACTACAATGTTACGCAGGGGGATTTGCACAAAGCCTTAGTAATATAATGTTTGATGATTCAGTGGGGCGAATAAATAACCGTGAGACTTAGTATCTGCGACCTCAGTATTAGGATTTCTAAACCCTTGAAAAATTCAAGCGATGAAATAGCATCTTTGTATGCATTTTAGATTGACTATGTAATCTCATCGACAAGTTCCATGATTTAATAATTCCCATTGTAGCATTAAGAAAACAATATACAGCGAAGCGACTCTTTTCAACGAATTTATTATCAAGCTGTACAGTCGTATATATATATATATATATATATATATATAGTTTTTAAGAAATTATATCCGGCGAGGAAATTAGATCAGAGGTGTGAATACATGAAATAATAATAATAATAGAATGAAATGCAATTAAAATATTTGTGATTATAATCATGTTTGAGTGTCAATTGGCAAAACTACTGTCATATATAGAATAATTGATAAAATGTATAGATGTTGGAAAGGGGTGCATAATTATAGGATTAGTAGACGAATATAAAATGTTACACAACATGGTGTGAAATTTTATAAGATAGAATTCAATAGTGTAAAAAATAATAATTTTGGATTTTGAATGACAAATGGGACAAGCCGAAACAATTCAGAGTGAGAATAGCAATAATAATAATAACAATAAGAATCGTAGTAATGAGGGAAGGGTACATAGAATAACTAAATAAACAAAATAAATAAATGTGTATCCCTATAAAGCCAAGGCAAAAGTAGGGATTGTACATACTTCTTTTGTACACAAAGGTGTAGCTTAAGTTCATCAATGGCCAAGGCCTCAGCTGTCTTTAAGAATCTATAACGAAGGAAACGTGGCAAGTTAGCATGGATTCGGTAGATGATCTTAAAATCATGTTCAGGATTGGGGCAGTGACACCAGTCAATCAGGTGTTCTAGAATAGAGCCTCGCACACTCTTCCTTTCTTCTTTGTAAAACCATGCTGGAATATGTTCCTGTATCCGTGTGGAAAGCGTTCTCTGGCTACGACCAGTATACCTTGCTCCACAAGAGCAGATGAACTGCTAAATGCACATGGAGGCGACCAGACGGTGGAGTTTATCTTTTACAAAGATGGAGAACAACTTGTGGCTGGTGAACATCATTTGTAATTTTGCTGAAATGGAATGTACAACTAACTAATTTTTATAGTTGGGTGCCTATCTCCAGGAAAAAGACCCTAATTCATTCGCTCTGCTTTAGGATAAGAAACATTTGTAGTTCTGATTGCGTAGACTCAGAATTTGAATTCATAAAAGACACGCTGGCAGAAAACGGTTACCGGAGCCGAATTTTTGACAGTAACAGTGAGAAAGATAAGCAGTCTAAACTGGTCACCGACTCAGTTCCAAAGAAAACCTTATTCATGAACTTGGAATTCAAAGGTGATCAATCTTCAGATATGCCCAAAAACCGTCTCTCTACATCAGTCAGTAAGACGTTATTTGCTGATGTTATCCCCGAGGAACTGAGGTTGTAATAATAAGGCCTTTTTGGGAACCGTTGATACCTTAGGCTGCCTTGATTTTTGATTCATATTCTTATCAATGAATTTTCCTGGATAACCATTCTCACTCAGCAACTGTTTAATACCAATCACGTGGCAATATGTTTGTTAATAATAATTAATCAATATCAACATGTCACGGGGTTTGATAATAACCAAGATAGATAATTCAAACAATTGAAGAGATGAGGATCTAATTGAGAAGTAAACATTTCTTCACTTAATCCTTTTGCTTTTTAAATGTCTAAGTGAGGATTTTTTCTATTTTGAAAAAAAGACTACACATTTGACTTGTATAAGATCCGCAATATCATGAGTTTCGAATTTCTCTGAGATAAGTGTTATTATACAGAATTCTATAATAAACTATTCCGACCTGATTACTAATACTCAGGGAAAATGTAACTTATATACCCTATTTGATTATTGATTTGAATTTAAGATGCACTTAATCAGACTTCAATTGTTTACAAGTAAATCCTGTTAAGCCTTTACGTCACCTAATGTACCAAAATGTTCTATTTTACCAATAATTACAACTTGGAATCAAAACGCACTCATGAATTTTTAGAAAAAACGCCTATTTTCGGAAAGGTTTAATTGAAAAAAGATACACTTACAATTATTATTATTATTGTTTCCTTTAATTCCTAGAGGAACATAGGGCTTCAGCCAGGCGTCTCCATTGCGTTCGGTTCTCTGCTAGAGTCTTCACCTCGCTCCAAGTCTGCCCACACGTTTTCATCTCCTCTTCACATGACCTCCTCCAAGTCACCCTTGCACTGACGACCAACTCGCTGCTTCCCTTTCGGGTTTCACTCAAGGGCTTGTCTAGTGATGTCACTTGATGGTTTGTTTTCTAAGAGTATGGCCAATCCATCTCCATTTCTTCCTGTCTATTTGTTTCACAATCGGTTCCTGCTGGATTGGTTCGCACATTGCCAGAGATTTATTCATATTATTTATTTAAACGCTGAAAACTTGGTACAATATGGCACCAAGAAAGATGCGCCACACAATATTGTGTGAGGGCTGAGATACTGCCCGGGCGCCCAGATCGAAGCAGGTGGTTTTCCTAAGGGACCACCCCCCGAGCCTTTGACTTGGAGTCTAATCCGCAAGGCAGCGGAGCAGCGTCAGGAGCTGCGTTCCCATGGTTGCCGGTGACCCATATGGGTTCATACGCCATTTGGTCCGATTGAATTCTGGAGCCCATGTACCCCATGGTAACTGCTTTTAGTCTAACCGCTATCCAAACAACCTTTCTGACATGGTAGGACCTGCAGGGACATGAGTCCCAGCCAGTTTAGCTTGTTGGGTCACTGCGGAATTCAAGCCCGACCACCACGGCAAGGTAGCAGTTATCGGTCGGGTATTGCCAGAGATCCCTGTTGCTGATCTTTTCTGGCCATCTGATCTTGAGTATTGAGCGAAGATAACTGTTAATGAAGGTCTGTAGTTTGTTTGAGATGCTCTTTATGACGCGCAGTGCAAGTCTCTGATCCGTATAGCGAGTAGCACTGACTTCCCATTGGAGTTGAAAATCCGGATCTTATTTTTGATGCTGAGTGTTGTTGACCTTCACACAGACTTGAGAGTAGTGAAAGTTGTCTTGTTTTCCGGATTCTTGCTTTGATATCCTCGTCAGTTCTGCCTGTAGTTAAGATGATGCTTCCCAGGTAGGTGAAAGAGGTTGCTTCTTTCAGGTTCCTCCCACTTATGTTGGTCGTTGTCTGTTGTTGTTATTCTTATCCAGGAATCTTCATTACCTATGTTTTCTCTATGTTCACTTACAATGGAATATTGGTAATCAACCAGTCCATAGTAAGACAGGCGATATAAGCATTCAGTTACAATAGTGAATAATTGTCTTGAGTCACTACATATCCACCCTGACTTGTAAATTGCTTTTTAATCTGGCTCATATTCCGGTAGCAACCACGTACTATTGATCACAAGTAATGATTCGGAATTTTCGGTTGATACAATGAGTTTCTAGTATCGTATGATTATATGCCTGTTTTATGCGTCCTCATTGCTTCTACACTTTTTTTCTTGTTTACAAAGAAACATTTGAAGGAATGGATGCTGAATTTTAATCTCTGGGGGAATGCAAATATGTTCAAATGGA
The DNA here is from genome assembly GCA_944472155.2 of Trichobilharzia szidati. Lineage (NCBI taxonomy): Eukaryota > Metazoa > Platyhelminthes > Trematoda > Strigeidida > Schistosomatidae > Trichobilharzia > Trichobilharzia szidati. The sequence goes on along the minus strand of OX235271.1, from coordinate 93,752,265 downwards.
GAAAATACAGGTCTTGGTTTACATTACTAGAGGTTGTTAGGTTACACAGTCTAAGTCGTTCCTGTAATCTCTAGTGTTATTTTTACTTTTTTGTTTACAGGATTTCATCGTGAGCTGATATTGGTTAGAGAACCATTGGAAAACCTGCAGGGAGTACTGGACAGCTGTTTCGTCCTAGCTCTTTGGGACTCTTCATCAGTACGCACCCACCGGGGCTCGAACCCAGGACCTTCTGGTTACTTTTATGATTTCACTTTCGTCTTGTTACAAAGTATGGCAATCGAGCAAGCTTACGATCTCACGGGTTGCCATACCGGTCGTTATTCACTAGCCTTGGGATTGGATGGAAAAAGTAGAGAGGTGGTTAGCTCTGTGAGTAGAGTGAAGGATATTTGTGTTAGACTAGCATCAGTTGGTTCATTAAGACCCCCTGCGTGGGGTTCGGGAGACGAGACGTTATCAAATATGGCCAAGAATCGCAATCACTGGCGGATATGCTGCGTTTTCCTTCATTCTTCCCTTTCTGAAAGTAACATATAGTTCAGAATGTTGAATGATCTTGACAAGTATGCTCTCAAGCGTTTTGGATGACCTTCATTTATTCTCCGTTTTCTTTACATAAAGTTGTTTTATTATTATTTTTGTGTGGCACATCTTTTAATGCCTATATTTGATCAGATTTCTATTTCAAACAATAATATGGCGTATGCTACTGATAAGATGTTCATCAGCATAAGACATCATATAGCAAGGAGATGTATTCCTCTGCCAAGCCTTCTTCTATGAACAGCCAAATTATGCACATCTTATTTCCAACGCACCCTTTGCACAGATCTTCGTGTTGTGCTACTTCTAGCCTTCAAATTGTGTTTCTTTGTGTTCCTTTCACGTCTCCCATGAAATTGCACAGCGCTGTATCATTTGCTTTCTCTGACATCAAATGCATCTCCCTGCTATTTGGTGCTTATTTTGCTGATGGATGTCTCTTTGTATACTACTTATAAACCTTATCAGTAGCACATGCCACATTACGCTTAATTTTGTTCTTGTTAATATTCTTGACTGAACTTCTTTTATCTGTTTGAATAAATTATTTGACTCTATTGTGCACTGCTGATTTCATACTGTGGTGAGAGCTGTCTGCTAGCATAAATTGGTAGACAGCAATTTACGTCAATGTTTACTTCCCAAATCTTGGTCATCAAAAAAACAAGAACAAAGCCTGGGCGAACACGATTCGCAGATATATGGTCTGACCATCAAGAAAACGGCTACAAAGAGATGACAGATTAACTTTCAGCGAGAAAACAACCAATCAGAAGACCATGTTTCTCTGCTAACAATAACCAATAATAATGTACATAAAAATCTATAAATACCTGTTGATTTTCTCAATAAATGATCTGTTTTCTGGCCTTTGTCTTCTGTCGTTGCAATACTTCTATTCAATTTGCAATATTCGTTCGTAATTCTATTCCTTCTAGTAGGAAGTCGTGACCAGTAGTGTACAGCAGGTCGGGTGTGAGGACAAATACTCACTGAAAACATTGCCTAGTGATCTCGCTATGTCGTGAGTTGGCGGAAGTTGGAATTCATGGGCCGTTGGATCGGGTCCCAGTGGCTTAATGGTCTGCGAGCTCATCTCGTAACCAGAAAGTCCTAGGTTCAAGGCCCGGTGGGTGCGTACTGATGAAGAATCCCGAACTAGGACGAGACAGCTGTCCAGTACTCCCAGATTTTCCAATGGTTCTCTGACTGACATCAACTCGTGATTAAATCCTGTAACCAATCGATCAAATCCCTATAAACTAATACTTGAATATTCCTTAATTATTGCTACACATACTAACAAGCTTAACAACGACTTATTTTCGTTTCTGTTATGCTACTCAATCACATGATATTTATGTCCTTCACCTTTGTGATCAATAACTAAAGTACTTGAATATATTCTGACTGGTCTTTAATGTCAAGCGTCTTGTCCTTGGGTTGGTGCAGACCGAATTCTGTCTGTCAAGGTTGCAATGTGGTCGCCATGCTAGGTCATTCGCCATCACGGTGCAAACTGAACTGAAGTTCGATGTTTGCGGCCTACCAGCAAGCATGAAGGCTGAGTCCAGGGTTTCCTGCCGATTGCCTCCAACCATCTAAAATCAATTCGGCATTTTAATATTTTGTATATTGGTATTTATGTGTCTGAAGGGTGTATGCAACTGATGAAAATGAAGTTCAGCTGCTGAACTTTTTGTTTTTTTCTCTCTAATGTCCTGATGAGAGAGAAATAACTGTACGAAGGATGGTAAATGTCTTACTCTTTAGGCCGAGACCCATCTGTTAGATTCAGGAAAATTATGAGTTCAATAAAACTAAAACAAAGTTGAAAATGTGGAAATATGTGCTTTTGAAAACAGTCTAGTGACAGGTGAATCTTATGCACTTCTGGTTTGTACATATGCAAGGCAAATGAGGCCTTTTAATACAGATCAGATGAAATAGTACCACAGGGTTCTTTTGCATTATCAACAGGATTCTTAATGAAAAATAATGTTAACAGATTTGAAAAGACGTCATGGATAGATCTCTGAATGAGGTAGGTAGAATTTTTTTAGTCCCTTTTTCGGACGTTCACCTAAACAATTTTATTACTTATGGTTCATCTATTCGGTAGAAATATGTTATAAAAGGACTTTGAGACAGATGAATGATCCACCAAGAAACTTCAGTCATAAAAAACCTTTTCTTAACTCAAATCCACTTATCAAACATGCAGTTACTTAAAATAGTTTCAAAAACCTAAAATAACTAAAGGTAAATTTATAAAATTGTGATAAAACATTTGAAAAAAGAGGTCGTGATCACTTGATGCAGAGGTGGTGATATACACTACTCTAATCGCTTATTTCTACTGTAAATCAATTAGCAAAAAATCATACAGGAAGCAAAATACGTTCCATAGATAGAATCAGGTGTTTTTGGAAATTAAGTAGTGTATTTCAGGTTGTAAATGTTCCGGCGACTATGAGAACAATGTTTGGTTCACATCCATCGTCGTGGTGTACAAATCAAATTCGCAGTTTGACAGTTGATTTGTGACTTGCAGTTTACACAGTTTGTGGTGATTATCTTACTACACCTTCCTTAGCGAACTGAAATTTTTCAGATCTGCTGGATACCATAAATGCTAATCAAGAAACCAGCTTTATTTGTATAACACTACATCCTTTGATTGGACACTAGTAACTAGTGTGATGTGTCTAGTCCTTTGCTTGGTGTAGACCGAATCCTATCAATCCGGTTTTCAATGAAGCCATCATTCTAGGTAGCTCGCTATCACGATGTACGTTGATTTGACGATATTAGATGGTAACGTCTCTGACTGCAGCACTGGGTGACACGGGTTCGAATCTCAGAAGGGACATGAGTTCCTTCAAGGTTGCAGATACGCCTTGCTGACTGGTGAGTGCCAACTGTCTGTCAGTCTATCTGGATTCAACATAGAACTTGGTACCGAAGTGCAGTAGTTCGAGTTACCACGTTCCAAATAGCACACAAAGGTGCACAAGAAAAAGAGTAAAGAGAATCAATAGAGTTTTGACAAGTATAAGAGTGAAACAGAATGAGTAATGGTAGAAAGGAATATGAAAGATTACAGAGACTGAATACATCCGCGTAAGCCATTGACAACGATTTTGAGCCATGTCACCTGTTGTCTCCAGCCATTGATTCTTAGAGTGCCGAGGGCGGGCCTCAACCCGGAAGTCTACATCTCCCTACCTGACTCAGTTTAACTGTCAGGGATTTCATGGATTGATGCCATGTTTTAGTTTGGCCACCACTTACTCTTTTCCAGAGTGCCAACTAGCACGAAACCTAGGTGGAGCAAGGCTTCCTGCCGATTGCCTCCAACCTTCTAATATCATCAAAAGACTACATCCTACTGATCGATTGAGATGAACATTAGTTGTATACCACTATCATAAACTCGTAGTATTTGCTAGCCAGATGGAAATGGTCTGAAAACTGAATGGTCGTTTTGCTCGTTATCTGTGTAACCGGTTTGGCTCAATTCAGGAAGCCTAATCCGTTCAAACCGGATGATGAGCTTGGGTCCAAGTGAGAGAAACGGTCATCCGACGTTTAGATCACTTCGATCAGGCTATCAGGCACTACTGTTTGATGTAGATAGTATCCAACTGTTCATGTCCGTTATTCAGTAGTATGCAGTGCTGTGTAGCTATGCTTGCTTCCTTGATGTATATGTGGTGGTGAATGGTTAATAAATCAACTAATCAATCAGTGTTACACTTTCAAGAATAAAAGCGATCCACCCACCTGTTAGCATATCACTGTTTAAACTCAAACACTTTTCCCCTGATATTTTCATTTCTTATCTATCTTCAAGAAATATGTTTATCACAACTTGTAATTTTATATTGTCTCCAGCTGTAAGAGTTATTTGCTGACCCTTACACACTCTTCACTATCTCAGTCTCCAGTAGTCTTTATTTTCATTTTATGGATTTTGTAGGGATTTCGACTGATTTAATGTAGATTTTGCCATGAACAACCGTCTATTAGGAAGTGATAGAAAACTAGAGAGAAGTGGATAGCTGTTTCCCCCTAATTTGGGACTGTTTAACAGTGCACATCCATGACTTCACCACAACTAGCACTCAGGATCTTCAAGTAATGAGTCTGACACCAGTGACCGTTTGGTCAATGGGTCGGAATCCAACGATGCTTGAATTCTAACCTTTGTCAATACGAGATACAGCACTACCGCCATCAAATGACATTGATGGGTATTCACTTCATTCTGACATCATGGATCCTACCGGTAAAGGCTTCTCATTGGAAATTCGGGACATATACCCAGTAGCGGCTAATGAGCTTGAGGTTGATATTCAAATTATGTGTTTTGTATGCATTTGGATTACTATCTCAAGCATTTTAATATATCCTGGATAATTTATATTAACATACTAATATATAGGAAACAATATGATAGGAATTATGATTTTCAAAACCATTTTGGAATTTGTTTTAGTTACGTATTAACAGCAGATTCATTAAATACCTCCTTGTATCTACTGAGAATGATGCCACCGAAAATAATGTTCTCTGATAAAGTCTGTTCTTTGATTATACAAATTATAACACATTGACTGATGTTATCATGGGTATAACTCACTAACCAGATACTCATGTAACTGTCTAAACTTTAGCACAATACGAGAGCAATTTTGTTATTTCAATGGCACACTGACTTACTTCAACACTAGGCCTTCGCACTAATTTTAATTTTAAAAAATTTCTCAGTAATTCTAGGAAAGTGTAGATTATTTAACAAAACTTCAGCTGTCCGAATTTTCCACAGGAGTTTCCAGAGTTCATCCCATCGGCAACATAATTACATCATATAGTCATGTTTGTACCCTTAATTGGTCCTTTTTCAAGATATCGTGATGGCATCATAAAAATGAGACTATTTAAGTTATTCTATCTTCAATTTAGACTTTATTCTCGGTATTTACCATTCAGTGGTAAATGCTTTTTATTTTAATACAATCCGATTCCATAGAGTGCTAAGTTGATTAGTGTTTGAAAAGGTGATTTTAACTAGTGCTTCTTAATTTCTAATTGATTCAAAGACAGAGGTTTATTGCTTGAAAGTGGCAGTAAATTGTGACTCAGAGACCTGTACTCAATAAAGAATAATCATTCATCGTTATAAGAAAATTTTGTATCAGACAACGAACGCAAAACAAAACGATACTGTTTCTACGGACGTCTCGCTACCTAATGTTAACAGTTTTATCAAAGTAATATTGGTTACAGGATTTCATCAGGAGCTGACATTGGTTAGAGAACCATTGGAAAACCTGTGAGTACTGGGCAGCTGTTTTTTTCCCGTTCGGGAATTTTCATCAGTACGCACCCACCGCCACGGTTCGGACCCAGGACCTTCTGGTTACAAGGCGAGCTCGTATACCATTAAGCCATTAGGACCCGATCCAACGGCCCATGAATTCCAACTTCTGCCAATTCAAAGTAATATCAGACCAGAATTTACAAAACACCTCAGTTTGTCTACAATAAATGTATGAATAATAAAAGCAGCTTGTGTTTATGTAAAGAAAAAGTAATCTTGTTGACATGAAAATCCCAAACTAACATTAAATAAGATGGAATTCCGAGAATGTGCTACGGCATACGGAGGAGAAACCTGATGAGAAATCAACGTTAAAGTAAACAAACACCTTATAGCCACTATTTCCATCATCGAGAAATCCAATCGAACTAGAAAAGCTTGACAAATCGTCATCCATAGGTCTACACGCCATAGAATCGTTCCAAAAAAATCATTTTGAAATTATGAGAATCATCCGGAAAAATTTCAAAAATTACAAAGGCCGTTTCGTATCAGAAGCGCTTCAGATTAAATGGAATACAAATTGTCTTGAATCGGAATGACGGATTAAGGCATAGTTTGACGTGGTTTCAAAACCTTCAACCCAATGAAGTAACAAAATCAAGACAAATGTGATAAGCGATTTCAATATGTAAACAGATGCTGTTTTTAGAAGTTCAGACATTTATCGAATCCAGCAATCTAAAAGCTCACTTCAAATTGAAGTATGCGCTGAAGATGTCACCTACTAGGGTGATGAAAGCTTCGCAAATTAACTATCCAGCTCAGAGAACACAACCACACCAAAATCATCCACCTGAGCTACAAATCTTCTCTATCATATCTAATCCAGCAATCCGTACATAATTTATTATGTTTATCAATTCACCTACTTGATAACGTAAACAACATTACCTCATACTGAAGAAATATGACTAAGTTAGTGTATATAAACTGACATTTTTGTAAATTCTGGTTTAATATTACTCTGATAAAGGTATTAGCGTTAAATAAAGAAGAAACTCAAGGTAGAAAGATATGGTTTTGTCTTTTCATTCATTGGAAAATTTTCAAAAGTTAGTTTGTAGAAACCTGATTTGTTTCAAGTCTGACCACTGATTGATATCGGTTAGACAACGATTGGAAACCACGCAGTACTGGATAACTGTCTCGTCCTGGTCTAGGATTCTTCAGCAGTACGCGCTCATGAAACCACTGGGCATCGGACCTTGGACGTTTAGGTCGTGAGGTGAGTTCGTTGATCATTCAACCACTGGAATGAAATCCAATGGCTCATGAATTATAACTTCCGAGAAATTGGATTCTGTCCCAGAGACTGAATAGTCAAGGAGCTCGCCTCATAACCTGAGGGCTATTGAGAAATAATAAAATTTCTTTTAATAATTAATTACATAAATTCACTAATCAATTTCTCTCAAACTATCAAATGTGAAATTGTTTTGACATATACACAAGAATAATCGGTTTTATCAACTTTTCATAACATCATCAAAGGAACGACTACCTGTTCACTTTAAGTGCTGTGATATCGTCTTTTTCTTAGGAAAACATCTATCTAGTGAATTGAAAATATAAACATGGATATTACTGAACAAAGGTCATTGCTATACGCTACTTATCTGTATACTGAAAAACATGATTCAAAGTTAACCAATGGTAAGAGGAAGGAATGATAACATTGTTTATTTCACTTAGCCAAGCAGTTCCATCATGACCTAATTACTTTAAGCATTCATTTCTAGTGGCCTGTTTAAACCACTGGGCTACCTAAATTTTCATCCAGCATGATACATCTACTTTTCTTCATTTCTTGTTGTTTTAATCTTCCAATTCTGCCCTTGTATGGCAAAATTAATTCATGCAAATGTTTAATTGACTTCAAACCTACTGTTGTGCACTTCAGAAAGAAAGTCCTAAAGGATTGAGTCGTATTTCACACTTGTATAAAGTTGCGTCATGTGATACGCAGGGGATGGAAATTTACTTAGAGATTCTATATGGGGATTAAATATTTTGTCAGAAATTACGCTGCGGATTATGTATTGTGCTTAATCTCCAGATTAAAGCTCAGATTAATAGTATTATTGGTATCTTATCAACAGAATAATCTATTTAGATTAGTCCTCTAATTTTTTTATTCCTTTACGTTCCCAGTGGAACAAAGGGCTGCAAGCTAGAGATTGGAAGTTTCGGTAACAGTGGTGTTTATTTTTACGCGATGGGGTTGCTAGCTTCGTGCCCAGCCTTCCCTCTTTACCACTCTTATTACTAGGTTAGCGAGGTAAAGGAGTGCGTCGGCCGGGGATCGAATCCTGGACAACATGCGTGGTTGGTGAACAAGCATTCTACTGCTGTGCCACCGACACACGTCCTCTAATCTAGTAAGCATTATTAATTTAGTACACTATTCTGCATACTGAGAAAGTATGGCGAATAGCAGAAATAAGTTACAGAAATATGAGCATCTAGTCAGAAGATGAAACTGTTTGATGATAAATAATCCCCACTCATCAGATATTTTTTTGAACCTCTTGAGACAGGGTATGCGTCGAATGATTAATATATCTGGCTCAACAAGAACTGGTGAACCGATATATGCATATAAAAGTGGTCGCCTGTTCTTGTGAAGTCAGGTATACTGGTTGTTCGACACGTATCCTGTTTAAAAGAGTTCCAGAACAATATCCCACATGGTTGTAGAAGGGTAGTATTTGGTTCTATAGGGAGTGCGATCATCGAATACTTTGTCGGTATTGGTCATTTATTCTCAATGTGTCCTTCAAGTGAAGGGCAACCTGCAAAAACAATACACTTTCGTCTCCATTGCATTGTTGAACCTTTCACCATTCAGATAGAGAAATCGGAGCTATGCATACAAAAGGAAACTATCCAAGCGCTTCTATTATCATGGTAACTACCTTGTTGGTTTCCACTGGCTTGTATTACCTTAGAACTCTTATGTAATTCCATATTTTGCATTGTTTCTATGAGCAATCCTGTTATAGCTCATTCATTGAAATACTCATCTTAATACGTAACTATAACAGACTTATTCAACTGCTTTTATGAATTGACTAATATTAACAGCGTCGGTGGCATAATGGTTAGGACGCTTGCCGATCATGCACATGGTCCGGGGTTCGATCCCCGGCCGACGCACTCCTTTACCTCGCTAACCCAGAAATAATGCTGGTGAAGAGGAAAGGTTGAGTATGAGGCTAGCAACCCCATCCTGTAAAATAAACGCTGCTACAGAAACTTCAAGCCACTAGCTTGAAGCCCTATGTTCCACTGGGGAACGTGAAGGATGAAAAAATATTAACAGCTAAGATTATGACAACTCCTCACTTCTGTTACTACCCTTTTTCATGCAAAAAATTGTATCTGAATGCGCTGGCACAGCTAAAGAAAGTGAATTCGTCGGATAGAGCCCCCTCGTTGAACTATGTGTTTTGTTTTCCTTACTGTTTGATGATGTTCAAAAACAATGACTATAACACTAGATAGGAAATATTTGAGTACTTATATCAGCAGAAATAAGATCAATAGCAACCGATGAATGAGACGTATCACCGATATAAACAAAAATCGTTCCACTTGAATTTTATTGCACACGACAGTTATGAGTATCAACAACCCACCATTCACTAACATTGCCAAAGAAAAGATGCGAACTCACTTTATATTTCCCAGTTTGGAGAATTAATTTTATCCCACTGAAATTTCTGTTTTTGACTTAATTGCCTTAGACAGTGTTATGCTATCTTATTTCTCATCAACAGAACGGTTACATGTAGCTGCTGTGTTGCATATCCAATGCGTAATTCGAGTTCAACAACTGCATGTATGTATAGATTATTAAGGTTGCCATTATCATCAAATTGTTTTATGTCGAAACCAGAAACACTCAAGTTAAAAAAGCTATTAGACAATGGATTTTAAAGATATGTGGACAACAAGCTTTTCATTTGTCTTTCTAAATGATGTTCGACTATCCCTCATTTTTTTACTTATATTTAGAGAAGAAATCAGAATTATCTGCCCAAAATGCAGTAAAGAATCTTTAAAAAATATTCATTTAGAAGACGGTGTAGAATGAAGAAGTGACTGATTTCATTTGGAAAATAAATCTTTGACACAGTTGAGCAGAAAACATCTGTAGAGCAGACTGAACTAACTCAGAACTGATTCTTTTACGAAAGTTTCTTTCAAGATATGACAAAAAATCACAGTAGTTGTCAGATCAATCTTCTTCATGAATCTAAAATTTAAAGGTAATACAGCATCATCTGTACATATGAGGCAGTAGACATTTTTACGAGTTTCACCACGGATTGATATCAGTGTTAGAGAAGCATTGAAAACCAGGGAGTACTGGATAGCTGTTTCATCCTAGTTTGGGAATCATTGGGTTCCAGTGGCTGAATGGTATACGAACCAGCTTGCCTTGTCACCGGAAGGTCATGGATTCGAACCCCGGTGGTTGTACACTGCCGATGATTCCCAAAGAGCTAGGATGAAACAGCTGTCCAGTACTCCCTGGTTTTCAATGCTTCTCTAAGTGATATCAATCCGTGGTCAAACTCGTAAAAACAAATTTAATCTTTACTAACCAACTATTGAAAAGTAGTTTTGTTTGAATAGAGACATCAGTTTAACTTCACTAACCATGAATACTTCTACTTTTGTGTGGAAAATAAATTCCGTAAACTGAACCAACCGACAACTGCTATCTTGACGTTATGGTCAGGTCTGTATGTCGTAAACACCCAGTGATCTATACTGGTTGGAAATGATGTTGCTACAGGTCCAACCATGCCAAAATAGTCGTTTGCATCGCAGTTAGACTAAAAGCAGTTACTAGCATATGTTGGAAATCCATGAGTGAAATCATAATGCTGGAGAACAGGGATGTAGAGTAGTAAAGTTGTTTCCTTCAGATGATGACCAAGCCTTTGCCCATCTGTGGGAGAGGGTTAGAAGAGGTCGCTCACAAAATTGCAACGAAATAAAAGATGGTACCATTTTACTCTGCTAAAACTGTAGTTCTTGCTTTGTTCAAAATTGTACAAGCCGACTTATCTTGCAGCGGTTTGTATCCGATGGTGAGATCTTAATACAGATAGAAAACACTTCGAACAGGCCATCAGCAATTGTCCCCTGGGTCCTTCAAACACTTAACACTAATGTTGCTTCTGCTTCAGGCAGCCGGGAAACAGTTACCGCCAACATACTTCCATAAATAAGCATACGAAGCTCTGCCGTACGTCAACTAACCACATCTATATGTTTCAACTACTTAACCTGCTGCGTTTGGAGCGAGGTACAATTACAGACTGCTGTATTTCTTTGATATGCTAACAACCTGAAAGCATAGTATTACACATTGACCATCCGTTTTGTTATTTGAAAGTATAATTCACTGAATGCTAACTGTGTAGAGCGCAATGAAAAAACCAAAAAATCAAAAAGAGTTCGAATCACAGGTTTCCCTTTGTAATTCAACGAAAACAAGAACACATACTTTATTCGAGGGTGGCTAGCACTCCAAAAGACTCACGTGTGTGCACTTATATCGGCTTAAAAATATCACTTCTAGTAATATTATTTTCCCCTTGGGTTCCAAGTGGAACACAGGGCTTCAGCAGGACGTCTCCATTCAACTCTGTTCCCTTCAGTCTTTTTTTTAACTAGATCCACGATCGTCCATAAGTTCTCATTTCCTCCTCACACAATAACCTCCATATCATTCTCGGACACCGAACTCGTTGTTTCCCATCAGACTGCCACTTGATACCAGTCGACGGTCTCCTCAGCGTGTGTCCAATCCTTCCCTATTTCCTTCTGCGACGCGCCATGTCTCTCAATCATAAAAAAGTACTCATTCGACATTACCGTTGGAAATGCGAATCTTGATCTTTATGCTGACTGCAGCAGATTTCCACGCAGATTTCAAAGAAATGAATGTCTGATGCTGCCTAAATGTAACATCCTCATCTATGCCGTCTGTGGTTGAAACAATGCTGCTCAGTTAAGTGGAAGAAGTGATGTCCTCTGCAGTGATTGGTGCTTGTTATTGTTGATGGTCAGGTGTTTTCACCAGCCCCATCTTCTCTATGTTCACTTCACTCTCTATCTTCGCTACTTGCCTCTTCTTCCAAATGTTGGCTTTCGTCTGTAGACCTTTGAGTTCATATGACATTAGACATATTAATATATGTGGAAAACTTGGGCACTATGGTAGTAATTCCATATTAGTTTGTTTATTAGATATATCACACAGTGAAACACCATTATGGATAAGATTTTTATTTTGATAAATCACACAGTGTTACACAGTAATATTAACTGATGACTTTTCGAGCAATAATTTGTGCTTGAAACGTCATCAGTTAATATTACTGTGTAACACTGTGTGATTATTATTGTTCCCTTGGGTTCCTAGTGGAACATAGGACTTCAACTGCACGCCTCCACTTGCTTCTGTTTTGTGCTGTACTTTTCACTTGCATCCATGTTAATCCATACTGTTTCAGTTCCTCATCACACGATCTCCTCCATATCACCCTTGGACGTCCCACTCGCCGCTTCCCTTTCGGGTTCCACTCGACGGCCTGACGCGTGATGTCACCCAACGGCCTTCTCAGCGAGTGTTCAATCCATCTCCACTTTCTCCTGCATATTTGTTGGGCGATTGGTTCCTGTTTTGTTTGTTCCCATAGTTTCTTGTTTGTGATTCTTTCCGGCCATCTAATCTTCAGTATAGAGTGAAGGCAGTTGTTGATAAAGGTCTGCAACAGGCTGTTGGAAATATTCTTTGTGACCCACCAAGTTTCTGATTCGCATAGATGAACTGACTTGACGTTTGTATTGAGAATCCGAATTTTGTTGTTGATGCAGGCTGAGTGACGAAGATTTCCAGATTGGTTTCAGGTTCATGAATGTGTTTCTCGCCTTCCCGATTCTCGATTTGACATCCTCGTCGGTTCCTCCTGTAGTTGAGACAATGCTCTCTAGATAATTGAATGAAGTAACCTCTTTCAAATCCCTCTTGTTGATGGTGATTGGCGCTGGATGTTTCTACTGTTGTTGTCGTTGGTTGGTTATTTTCATAACCTCCATCTTGTTTATGTTCACCTTCAGTCCTGTCTTTGCTGCTTCTTCGACCAGTTTGTCGGCTTTCCCTTGTAAGTCTTCGATTTTGTGTGAAATCAAACATAAATCATCTGCGAAATCCAGGTCTTCTAGGTTCTTCACGTCGGTCCAGGATATCCTTGTCTTCTCGTTTTCCACTGTCTGACGCATAATCCAGTCCACCACAATTAGGAATATCGTTAGTGATCATAAGCACCCTTATCTGAATCCTGTGTTTACTCCAAACGCTTCGCTGAGTTTTCCGTTGTGGATCACTTGACATGTGCCGTTGTCGTACAGCTGTTGAATAAGGTTCATAAATATTTGAGGTACGCCGTAGTACTCGAGTAGTTTCCAAATTACTTCGCGGTCAACGCTGTCGAAGGCCTTCTCAAAGTCTATAAAGTTGAGGTAGAAGATTGATTGCCATTCCATGCTTTGTTCGATGATAATGCGTAGAGTTGCAATTTGGTCAGAACATGATTTGCCTTTCCTGAATCCAGCTTGTTCTGGTCGGAGTTCTGTATCCAGTGCGTCCTTTATTCTCTCCAGGATGATGCGACTCAGGATTTTACTTGGCGTCGACAGGAGCATGATTCCTCGCCAGTTCTTGCAGAGTCCACTGTGTGATTTATCAAAATAAAATCTTATCCATAATGGAGTTACACTCAACCACAGTGTCCAAGTTTTATACTTATATCAATAACACAGTGAAACGGTATTATTTACTGGATGACGTTTCGAACAAAATTTATTGTTCATAATCATATCAATTATAATCACACGACTTCGAAACTTGAGTTTTATAGTTTTCTATGTTCTCTCCTATTTGTCGTAGGGGTAGTAGAATTTTCCAGATATCTGCGACAGGTGTTGAATCATTCCTGTTACACTTATTTGCAGTTGATTCGATAAACAAAGCTTCTGTTATCAATCTCTCCCTCCACCCTGTGACATTAGATTTTAAAACTGTCATCCTATCCCATCCTATTGTATGGTTGTGTGTAATTGCATGTAGTGCTATCTATGTCTGAACCATTCTCTAGATTTCTTATCTTATTCGGGTCAAGTATTCTAGATTTCGATAAGTTTTTGTGTTCGGCTAGTCTGACTGCCCCTGTTCTACTAGTTTGACCTATGACATTAGACATAAATCGTCTATAAGGTCCAGATCTTGTTAGTTCAAGGTATTCCTGTCTTCTACTTCCCCACAGCCTGGGGGAAGGCATGATCCTGTCCCCCACAATCATGTGTGTCATCGATGATAGTACGCAGCTTTGTCTTACTCCAATCTTCACTTGAATTTGTTAAGCGACAGGCTCTTGGTTGGTTCGTAACTAGGATTCTTTGTAGTTTCTACTTTTCAGCCAGCTACCATTTGATCTTCAATATCGAGCTAACGAAGGCAGCTGTTGATAAAAGTATGCAGTAACCGGTTGGAAATGCTTTCCGTGATGCACCAAAATCTCTAAAATCATACAGAAGTATTGATTAGACATTAGACCTAGTGAATAACTGCCACAAAACAACCATACTAAGCAGTAAAGATTAATGAGACGTACTAACTCTCAGACTAGTCCACAGCAGGTGGAATGAACACATTCATTTCATTTTGACTTTAGCTTGATTCCACACCGTAATTTTGATACAAGTATGGAATTTTCAGCATGTGATATATCGGTAGCCCAAATTTTCGCCGGACGACCATTGATATCAGATGTGCTTCGGCAGGGGATGGAACCTCGGACCATGTGTACATGGGGTCGGCGACAGTCCTAACCCCCTGTAACACCAAAACATACACAGGACACATTAGTGGAAAACATCACATCCACAACAATGAGTCACAACTTCTTTCTTTTTTTAAAAAAACAAAAAAGGTATCATGGCTTTAATTATTATTTTGTATTCAAATGTTTGCTTTAAAAAAAAGATGATTCATTAAATCAAACGCAGAAAAAAAAGAAGATAAATTAAGTCAAGATAAAAGACAACAATAGAAGAAACGAATAACACAAAAAGCAGACGAAACGTTATACACAATATAATCTGCTTGCTTGTGTCTGTATTGTATGTGTGTGTGAACAAGTGTATAAATCTGTTTGTGTGTTTGTTTGTTTTATTTTCCAGAAAGAAAACAACAATAATAAATCAATCAAAAGAATATAAAGTAATGACAGTGTTGTATAAGTAAGTGTTTGATCGTTAAGTAATTTAATAACTATAATACTTTAGAATAGGAGGATTTAAAAAATAGTAATAATAATAACAATATTATTATTATTAACAATTCACAGTGTTATTTGAATTAAAAAACAAAAATTTGATTCCTTGGACGCTTTGAAAGATTATCGTCAAGATACATTAGTAACTGAAAGGGAAAAAAAACACAGACAACACATTTGTTTAAGTGAATAATTCACTTTTCGGTAAATTGATTACACAGGAGTGAAATGTTCGGTCGGTCGGTTTTCGACATAGAACTTTGCACAGATGTGCGGCAGTTCAAGTCGCCACACTCCATGTAGCACACAAAGCAAGGGAAGAAAGTAGACGAAATGCATAATATAGACAGTAAACAGAGGTGTGAGACAAAGGAATAGTAATAACGGAGAACAAAACAGTTTCATTGGAAATCACAAGTCACAAGGAGTGGATGCATCTGCGCTAGCCATTGAGAACGATTTTGAGCCATGTCACCAATTGTTTTTTACCGTCCCGAAGACCCCAACCAAGAAGTCTACACCTTCCTACGTGACTGGCTTAAACTAACTGTTGTAGATTTCATTGACTGATGAAACCATGTTTTGGTTTGACCACCGCTAGCTCTTTTCCAGCCTGACCCTATATCAGCTAACATTGCCCGTCGAGGAAGGCGATCGATGGCTAGGCATACGTAACACATGTCCTAACCATCTCAGTCGATGTAATTTCACAGTCTCGTCGACTGATTTCCCCTTCTTACCTAGCACTCGACCTATGCCTAACCTCACTATAGCTCACTTGATCATACCACTTCACACGGGAGATAGAACGCAGACACCAATGTTCGAAGACAACTAATCTTTTCATGTCTTCCGCTCTCAGTGGCCAGGTCTCACAGCCGTAAAGGAGGACGGAGGGAACTGATGAGCAGTACACACGCCCTTTGGCTGATAGCCAGCTAGACGGATATCACGTCTACGCCAGAGACGGCGTAAACTAGCATATGCGAAACTAGCCCTCTATATTCGTACTGAGATTTCGTCAGAGATCAACCCGTTGGCACTGGCTGATGCAACTTCTTAAATAAGTGAAGCGGTCAACGTGCTCTACCAATTCACCCACTATTTCTAAGCTAGGGGTCGGTGTATTCCAATCCTGCAGCATCATCTTACATTTTACAGGGGCGAATCGCATGCCAAACATACGAAGATTGCAGCTCAAGGTGTTCAGAAGATGAAATGTTCGCGGTCAGTGTTGACATGTCAGTGCTCTTACTACGGACACTTCATCGACGATGTCTCATAGTTAACATATGACTACTAGCAGTAGAATCCAGGATGCGTATCTCCTCCCTATTGCCTTTATATTCCAAGTAACATAGTGGATAACGCGCTTTGGTGTTCTGACTGGGCCCTAGTCTCAGTGAGGGACATATCATCACTCGCTAGGGATTGTAGGTACACCTGTCTGACCAGTCCTTAATATGAGGAGGAGGAAATAAGCTTGCTGAATTCCACAGCTAGTCACCATCCACCGTATGAGATCATGATAAAAACACATTTTGAACATAAATCATTGTATACTCTGATTTTTTTTCCTTCACGTTCCCCAGTGGAACATAGGGCTACAAGCTAGTGCCTTGAAGTTTCTGTAGCAGTGTTTATTTTACAGGATAGCGTTGCTAGCCTCATGCCCAACCTTTCCTCTTCATCAGCATTATTTCTGGCTTAGCGAGGTTAAAGAGTGCGTCGGCCTGGGATATAACCCCGATTCATGTGCATTACCGGCGGGCTTCCTAACCGCTATGCCACCAACGCACCTGGTGTCGCTGCCAGGATACGAACCTGGGTTAGTGCTTTGATTGGACACTAGTAACTAGTGTGATGTGTCTAGTCCTTTCTTTTGGTGCAGACTGAATTCTATCAGTCAGGTTTGCAATGTGGCCACCATGCTAGGTAGCTCGCTATCATTGTGTACATTGATTCGATGATATTAGATGGTTAGAGGTAATCGGCAGTAAGTCTTGTTTCACCGAGGTTTCATGCTAGTTGGCACTCACCAGTCAACAAGGCGTATCTGCAACCATGAAGGAACTCATGTTCCTTCTGAGATTCGAACCGGTGTCACCCAGTGCTGCAGTCAGAGACGTTACCACTGAGCTATTCGGGCTCACGATTGACCTCCTGTAGGACTGTAGTGGATACTTTGATTGGACATTAGTAACTAGTGGGATGTGTCTAGTCCTTTCGTTGGTGCAGACTGAGCTCTATTAGTCAGGTTTGCAGCACTGGGTGACGCGGATTCGAATCTCAGAAGGGAAATGAGTTCTTTCAAAGTTGAAGATATGCCTTGATGACCGGTGAATGCCAACTAGCACGAAACGTAGATGGAGCAAGGCTTCATGCCGATTGCCTCCAACCATCTAATATCACATATCATTGTACAATAGAATTAATCTTATCACTCCATTGGGTATATGACACAATGTAAGTGAGCGAAATAAAAGTGATGGTTTCCTGTGCATCGGTTTATCTCCTTTTTTCTTAAGTACTACTGCTTCACATTTGTGTTCATTGGTTTAAGCACTCGCCTTTCAACGCCTCAGGTTCGAATCTCGTTCCAACTATTCTCAGCCTCGATAGCATGATCAGACCTCAAAGAATAACAAGTGTGGCTCAAAGCCTGATCCCGTGTAACTGACCAGTGTGCTATAAGGCTGGAATCACCATTGATATGAGGTGTTAGAGGATCACATACGAATTTCACGGTTAGAAGAATCTATCTTAGGTATATTTAGTAATCTTGCTTTTTTAACGTATCAGTAGGCTGAATTGTCAATTAAACTCCTCCTTCAAGAAGTAACCAATCACTTGAGTCCTTTATAGGTAATATACCATACTGTTCAAATTCTATTTTTATGCCGATAAATCTAGTTCATGTATAAATTTCTTAATCATTTCATCTAGCGACTTAATACTCTACTAAGATTTAGTATTTCTATTGATTTGTCACTTCATTTTATTTGCTTATTTTTGAAATCCGTAAAACGACTCGACATGTCATATATCACAAAACAGACAATATTTCAATGATCCCCTTGTAATTTCACTTTTGTATTTATTTATTTCTAACTGATCAGACACATATGTTGAGATGTGGTCTGTTGGTTCGAGTACTCGAAATTCAGCTAAGAGGTCACGGGTTTGAGTCCTGCTTCACCCACTTTAGAATGGAGAATTGGGTAGTAATATTATCAGACCTTGCACAATGCGTGTGGTTCGTAGCCTGGTACACGAAAAATCTGTTCCAGGCAGATGAGTCCTTTAGTGAGTGATGATAAAAAACATTGAGAAACGTGAATCAACCAATCTTTTCATTCTTATCTAATTTACTCACCCACATCTCATTTATTATCTTCTTTTTTAAAAAAAATTGAATTATATTCCGATTGAGAACAAAGTTCAATTTATTAATGATACAACGTACTTTTATCTCTTACAGTAATCTATTACTTAATAGCTTTATTTTCATCGATATATATATATATATATATATATATATATATAACAGCCACTCTAAGTAACACATTTTTCAGCAGACAGTTAATCCAGTCTAACGCTAAGGACAAGATACCGTTTTTGGCCACTTCAATGTGTATTTATCAATTTACTTGCCCGTATGGAGCAAAGTATATCGGCCGTACGCAACGTCAAGTACACAAACGTATTCTGGAACACTGCCCAGCTTGGTTAGCCAGAGGAGAATAGAAGAATAGTAACAGCTAGATCCTCGAACACCTTGTCATCTCCGGACATCGAGCACCCCCACATGAATGCTTCACAGTGTTACACAGAGTCCCTCAATATTGTACAAAGGGACTTCAGATGCGCCACCTGTACATAGCTGAAGCATTACCTATTCGAGATCTGAAACCGGACCTCTGCATTCAAAAGCGATACATACATTCTCTTGCCCTACCATGGTCAGAGTAAAGTTCTTACTACAATTTTGCTTATTTCCTTTATTAAGCTTTATTATTACTATTATTACTGATACTTTTTTATCATTATTATTCTCATCATCCACATTGTATTACCACTCCATTACTGTTTATTAATAACAATGCTTTTTCATACAGATTTTATCCAAAAACACTTCATAGCCTTTCCACTAGTCCCTGTCCATTCTACACGAGCTTATTGATTAGTCATTATCTCACACTTATTACATCATGCCAACTTCTGTCTCCTTTCTAAATTACAATTAGTCATCCCTTCTTACACTTTACATTATGTAATACAATATTTCAGGGACAAAGTTTACCAGTATATGATTGGTCTAAAGATTTCTTTGTTAATTATAATTACGATTGTACAGCTCATGAAAATGAATCATCGAAAGGAAAGTTTTCTTCGCTGTTTGTGCCTTTTTTCTTATGACTCAACATGGGAATATTTCGTTCAATTAGTAAGAAATCAACAATAAAATCTATTTCATCACGAGCCCCCATAAACGACATGGTACGGCCAACATAGGATAAAACTTCGATCTTTCTATCGGAATGCTGTCATGCGGTCACGCGTTCAAAGCATCCGCAGGTACGTCCTATTTACTGGATTTAAACAACTGGGTGTCCCTCACAAAAGTGAGAGTAGATGAGAACGTCTAACGTTTACAAACGGACTGCTAAGCGTGATTGTCAACCCGAAGGAGCTGGAAAATTCTGATTCTAAGCCTATAGCGTACATGGGCTCCAGAATACGGAGGGATCAAATAGGGAATGAATCTGTTTTGGTCACCACCTGATAAGAACCAGCAAAGCAGATTATTATCCTTTCTCATGAATCTTGTGATGGAGTTACTATATTAATCCATCATTTCTCATGCATATTGTGATTTATTGTGTGAGATCAATTCATCATCTTTGTCCTACCTGGCCTTTGTCAGATCGTCAAACAATCAGAATAGCTATTGTCAGCCAATAAGAGCAATCCATTCCCAGGGCTGTGAGCCAACTGTATTGTGGTAAGGAAAATGTATAAATATAATGTGTTGTTTCCTAATAAATATGCAGCATTTTACAGTCACAGGGCATCCTTTGGCTTTTGATATTTGTGTGGCTCAGTGAAACGGAAGGTACAACGGACGAATAGGCGTATTAGCCTACCAGTTGAGTTCATTACCTTTATAACAATTAGCGGTGCAGCATGCGGACGCAGCTCCTGACTCTTGTTCACTGCAGCGGTAGGCCACCTACTTTGGTTTGGGCGCCAGGGCAGTATTTCAGCCCTCACAAAAACTATACGGTTTCCTGTGACGCATTTCTTGGTGCCCATAATGTACGAAGTTCGTGTTTTAGTAAATTCAATAATTAATTATATACATACTTCATGACATCAGAGGTATCCTTATCACAGCCTTTTCCTGCTGAGTTATTGCTAGAAAAATAGGACAGTGTAGTAAATAATTATCTCAAATATTTTGTTAATTACTATAGACAGTTGTTTCATCCTAGTTTGGGACTCATCGGCAGCACACACCCACTGCCAGGGGTCGAACCAAGGACCTTTTGGTAACAGGGCAAGCTCTTATACTATTCAGCCACTGGGACGCGATTCAATGGCCAGTCCATGAGTTCTAACTTCTACCAATTCGTGATTTTAGCGGGACCACCAACCAATGTCATCGGTGAGAACTCCATTCTCACTCCCGACTGGATGGACCCCACTGGTCACTACTTCTCACTAGAACTCCAGGCAACTTCGTCCTGTAGCAAGTCATTAGTGAGCATCAGATTAATCTTCATGAATTGAATTAGACCACGGTTTAATATCAGTCAGAGAAGCATTGAAAACCAGTAGGGAGTACTGGACAGCTGTTTCATCCTAGTTTGGGACTCATAGGCAGTACGCATCCTATTTCTTGAAAATTAATATGGAATCAAGCAAGTAAGGCGATTTATCCACCCCGAAAACAATAATAAATTAAAGTATATTAATGGAAAATGCAAAACTAACTAACACTTATCCACCTACCATAAATGAAAAGAACATAGATATGGAAGATAAAAAGTGCCAAACATCATGGGCATCGTAGAAATCCAATAAAACACAGGGTTGATTAAGTGCACGAGAGCGAGCAGGAGTTACCTGAAAAGTGAGCGATAATTGAAAAAAAAACACACACAAAATTTTTTCATCCAGTAATGACAATCATAGAGATAAATAATATTTCTTCCGAAAAGAGACGATAAACAGGTTGGTTAGGCAAAGGACACTGCTTTCAGTGATTTTTTAAAAACTTTTTTTTCCATTCATTTGCGTTCCTAGTGGAACATAGAGTTTCAGAATTGAGCTTATTGGCATTCCAGTAGCAGTGGTATTTGTTCTTACGGTGGGGTAGGGGTTGCGAGTCCTACACCGAACCTACCTGCTCTTTCCTTGGCTTACTACCAGTTAATTGAAACTGGTGAGTTCGTCGACCGTGTGAATCGAACCCGAGTCACGTGCGTGGTTAGCAAGCATTCCATCATTGAACCACCGACCCACTACAACAGTATACTTGTATTATTAAATTCCATTTCCTCTAATAAGTCCATTTAGTATTTTAACATAAGATTCATCCTGCTGTTAAAGCATACAGCCTCATATACCAAATACGAATATCAAATTCGTGTGTTTGTGGGTTTTTTTCTTCAAAAAATGCTATTCAATGTTAAACATATAAATAAGCAAAATTCAAGTGAATTTTCGACGTAGAACTAACTTTGTATAAAAATGCAGCAGATTTAGGATGACATAACTTCATAGAACCACACATAAAACTCAAGCAAAAACAACATGCAAATAGACTATAGTAAACGGAAATGTATGGAAGAAAGATGTAGTAACATGGATCTTGAAATTCATAAAAAGTGACTGCATCTGCACCATTGAAAACAACTTTGAGCCATGTCACCAACAGTCTCAAGAACACTAGCCGGAGACATTCGACGCCCACCAAGGTGATTAAAACCAGCCAGACAAAGAATTCATGGATTGTGGCTACGTTTCAACTGCACCACCCCTAACTCTTTTCCAGCCTAATCCTTTTTCGGCTAACACATTGCTCAATGAAGAAGGCGATGACTTGATATGAGTAACCCGTTCTAGTCATCCCAGTCGAAGCAGCTTCACAACTTCATTGATCAACTCCACTTCCTTACCTAACACTCTACGCCTAACCCTAATACTAGTCAGCAGATTACACCAGTTTACAGGGAAGATGGAAAACAAACACCTCTTCCAGTCTTCCAGTTTCAGTGGTCATATCTCACAACTGTAAAGTAGGACGAAGCGAACTACAGCGTAGTACACACATGAATTTGATGGATAGCCGGATATCCAGTCTACGTCAAAGATGACATAGATTGATAAGTACCACACGAGCATGCAGATATGTGAAAGCTTTACTGTTTATTTATTAACCCAGGCTATTACACTACATATCAACAACAATGATAATAACGTTTGTCGGAAGATAAAAATATCGGAAATATGGGATTCAAGACATGATGATACAATTTTTAGGGTTGGCATATTGGTCACTAGAACTGAGGTGAAGATAAGAAGGCTGTATTTTGTAAAGTTGAAGGCTTGCATCCTGATTATCCAAATTACTTAAGTACTTTAATGCAGTACAATACATTTAACTTTTGCAAGTGTCATCAAGTGACCAAGTTATAAGCAAATGATGTTACAAAGGCGTTAGTGATCAATTACTTGAATACATCGTTTCTGTCTGTCTGTCTGTTTTCGACATAGAACTTTGCACCGATGTGCAGCATTTCGAGTCGCCACACTTCACTTAGCACACAAACCAAGAGAAGAAAGTAAAAAGAAATGCAAAATAGAGACAGTAAACAGAGATATGAGGCAAAAAGAATAGCAATATTGAAGAACAATATAGCTTTACTGGGCATTATAAGTCACAAGGAATGGATGCATCTGCTTCAGTCATTGAGAAAGATTTTGAACCATATCACTGATTGTCTTCAGTTATTGGTTTTTACCGTCCCAAGGACCCCAACCAGGAAGTCTACACCTTCCTACGTGACTGGCTTAAACTAACTGTCGTAGATTTCATTGACTGGTGTCATGTTTTGGTTTGACTGACGCTAGTTCTTTCCCAGCCTGACCTTATGTCAGCTAACATTGCCCGTCGAGGAAGGCGATGACTAGGCATGCGTCGTGACACATGTCCTGACCATCTCAGTCGATGTAATTTCACAGACTCGTCGACTGATTTCCCCTGCTTACCTAGCACTCGACCGATGTCTAACCTCAATATTCCTCACTTGATTATACCACTTCACACGGGAGATAGTACGCAGACACCTATGATCAAAGACAGCTAATCTTTTCATGTCTTCCACTCTCAATGGCCATGTCTCACAGCCAGCCATAAAGGAGGACGGAGCGGACTGTTGAGCAGTACATCCGCCCTTTAGTCGAATACATCGTTTAAAAAAAAATAAATGATCATTCGTTTACAGTCCAAATGACTGAGAGCTAATTTAGTAATGTACTATTATCTTAACTTGCAACTAGAACTCAGAGCACTGAATCTATTAAAACCTTAATGAACTTATACGAAAGTTCAAGCATCATATGATTGTAAGTGTAGAGGAAAGGTTTTCAGCAACTTAATTATGATTCAGTAATTTAACTCCCATAGAGGTCAGCTCAAAGTTCACCATTGTCCTTGACCGATAGATCTTGATCTCTCTGTATATTGTTAAATGAATTCTTTTTTATCAAATCCATTGTAAATCAATATATTTCCGAATACCAACGGTTGATGAAATAGATGCGTGAGTAGTCAAATTCATGGATATGCCTATATTTCATGATGGTACTATACCTTTAACTTATCTCTAACAGTGGATAACATACATGAAAATTCGACTGGACACTTAGCAACTAGTATTGTGGTGAGTGCTACTTACAGTCAGATATAAGTAGTATATCGGTAAACGAATTCAGAAGAGTAACAATATGTTTTGAGCACTGGAAAAATCAATCGAAGAAGAGAACTGTAAGAAGAACGTTACAACACTGTTCAGAATCCAACAATATATGGAATGTGACGATATTCAACCAATTTGCAAATGATGTGCAAGTAAGGCATTGAAGATAAGGTATACAAAAATTTATGTACCTACAAAAGGTTTGTCCTAATTAACATACCTTCAGGCATCATCGATCTTTTCTTCTTTACAGTATCATGCGTCTAGTCCTTCTAATAATCATCTCATAACAACAATTCAGAATGCACAGTGATGTCAAGCCACCTAGTAGCAATGGTGGCTAGCATTGCAAACTTGACTGATTGAATTCAGTCTGCACCAAACAAAAGACTAGACAAATGTTACTAGTTACTAAATATTGTCCAGAGCATCTAATACAGTTCAGTAGTAACGTCGTCTTTGACTGCACCACTGGATAACGCGAGTTCGAATCTCATGAGGGACATGAGTTCCTTCAAGGTTGCATGTATGCCTTGCTGACGACAGCCAAGAAGCATGAAATCTGGATCCAATGCTCGCCAACAATGGGTTCCAACTGTCTAATACATGAAATTATTGTTAAAGTAAGGAGTTAGCTTTCATTAGCACGTTTAAATGTGCTTGAAGTTGAGGTATCTCAGAGTGCTGAAAACGAGAATGCGATTTAAAAATTCTAGGCATACGTACTGCAGAGTACTAAGTCAGATATCAGCGAAATGGAAATAACAGTTGCAGTACTCTACATGTACTGAGTAGTAGTGATTAGTAGTCAGATGTAAGCGAACTAAACACAGGACAGTGGTTTGAAAAGATAAGATAACAATGGAAAAAAGATAGTGAGACTTTAAAATTTATAAAACGATGAGGAGTCAATCAGACTTTACCAAAATGAAACAGTCAGTTTTATTCAATTACAAGTCGTAAGTGGAGTTCACACCGTTTTACACTGACACTCAGACATTCATAAATGTCAGTTGAATCGTGACACAATATAGTTGATAAAAAGTAATACAACTGACTTACCTCCCACGTAGTTGTTCGTGATAAGTAGAAATATATTGCACAGCCCCAAGAAACACAAGCTAACAAGATATACACTAAAGACAGCATTTGGAAGCGTTCACGATGTCGTAACTTGAGGAGAAATGGGAAGAGAAATAACAGAAAATAAAAGCATACACTTGAAGCGGATTTTATGTGAATACAGAAAAAGAATTAAAGCAGTAAGATTACAATATTGACAACAAAGCGACTTCAGCGGTTAGTGTGACCACTAAAGTGGTGGTTCCATAGTGGAACAATTCTATTTGGTATAGACCACAGTCAACTGAATAGAACTATATGACTTATTCTCCTTAAATTTAGTTTATTTCGCCTTTTCAGTCTATAACAAGAGATTTTATGTAATAGAAAACGAACTAAGCTTGATTTGTAAAGGCGTATGATATGACCTAGTTGTGAAGGACATAGTAAATCATCTACAAGTACATGACTCATTAGGTAAAATTACAGTGGTTCAAGCCAATGATCCAGAATCCTCACATCTTGCAAATTTGTATTATTACCATTGTTGTTCCCTGGGTTCCGAGTGGAACATACGGCTTCAGTAGCACCTCTTGACTTCACTCTATACTCTGCAGTTCTTTTCAGATAGTTCCACAATTGTCCATAAGCTGTCATTTCCTCCCCACACGATTCCCTCCATGTTACACTCAAACGCCCAACTCGTATCTCATTCGGATTTTGTTGGACGGTATCCTCAGCCTATCGCCCAATCTATCCTTATTTCCTTCTACGTATTTTTGGGGCAATAGATCCTTGATTGATTACGTAAATTTGTATTCTAACTGAAAACAATCATGTAGTGCTTAAAGATACTCAGTGAAGATTAAACATAATAAATAAAAATAGTTTGTTTGGCACTGACTGCTTTTATTGAATTAGAATTTTACTTTCTTTATCAATGTGATCTATTTCTCATTAGTTGATAAATTTGATTTGTAGCCATGTGTCTGTTGATCGCTAATTCGTCTAAGCATCAGGCTTCTGGGAATTCCCTGACATTTTCGGTACTACTAGTGTTTTAAATTTCTACACTTTTCCAGTCAAACTGGTCTCTTTAGTTGTCTATACGCATTTGATATGTGAGAATACATCTCGTGTCTTTTAACAGTCAGTTTATGTTCTTGAACTCAGAGTCAAATGGAACGCCCACTTAGACCAATATAGTGCTTACCGCAATGCATGCAATTTATTCTGTAGATGATGTTGATCTTGCTTTCATTTGCTGTGCAAAATTTTGGTCTCTATAGTGTTCAATGAAGGGGTTGTGTTAGTGTGTGCTGTTATTACCTATTCCGAATGGTTTTATTAGCTTAGCAGTGTTTTTCAGAAACAATCTTAAAATATGACCGGATAAAGTTTCTGAGGACAGTTTCCAAAAACAAGTACGGCAGTTTAAATAAGGGGGAGGGGGGGAGTAACACTAGAACGTCACAATTAAGTTGACGCAGATCCAATTTCCAAGCGTTTGCAGTTTTAAAGGCGTTTCGAGTAGTTTTGACACATGATAATATGCAGTCCTTTGCACAAACGAGCAAACATTCAAATCTATTTTCTGTAAGATTAGATGAATTTTTATTTCGCTACCTTAAGAGGTATCATCATTATTAAATTGCGAGCATAGATGTTATGAAATCAAAAATCCTGCATTGATATTGAAGTGTTGTTAGGCTGTAAAAAGCTACTTCTAGTATTAATATTTCCTACAAGTAATAATGTGAAGAAGGTTGTGTGTATATAGGCATGCACCCCAGTGATTTAATGGTAAAATATTCGCCAACCACTCATGTGGTTCAGGGTTCGATTTCCGGCCTATGCACTATTAAACCCCACCTAGTTAAGCCCCGTAGACCACCTGGTACGACCGACAGTAAGTCTTCACTTCGAAAAGCTCTAATGTGGCCACACCTTCATAACCTCTATCAGGTAAGTTCTATTCATTGCCTTCACATAGCAGAAGGCGCATGTTCCTCACAAAAGTGAACGAACGAGTGAGACTGATGGGCATGCCGGTCTTTAAATAGGAGAGCTGGACAACCCTGATTCAGAAACCTATGGTGTACATCGGCTCAAGAATGCAAACGGATAAAACAGCGTATGAACCCGTTTTAGTCACCGGCAATTATGCGAAAGTAGCTTCTGACTCTGCTCCACTGCTTCATGGATCAGACTTCAAGTCAAAGGCTTGGCGGGGAGGGGTGGCCTTTTTTGACAACCAAATGCCTCGATCTGGGCGTTCAGGCAGTATCGCAGCCCTCGCACAAACTATGAGATCTCGTGTGGTGCATCTCTTGACGCCCATAATGCCCAGAATTTTTGTTTCGTTAATAATAGCCATTAGTGTACGTGAGTTTTAAATGAAACCAGTATCTTTTGTAGGCCATAACAAGATGATTTCATTTCCGCAATTAGCAGAGAAAAAGAGTATCGGGTGTTCATAGTAAATTCTAAGGAATACAAAAAAAATAAATAAACACAATTTACACTTTAACTTCAAAACGAATGGTTTAAAACTAGTTATGTGAAATGTGCAAAATGATATAAATAAAGATTTTTTAAAAAAATCAACCAAAGAATTTTTGAATATATAGTTTTAAAACGAATATTTATTTACTCTTCACTACTCAGTGTACTTTTTGATTTTATGCAAAGTTGTACGTGTTGTTGTTTTCAAGTAGGTTATTTATTTTTTTGAAAGAACTATTCAACATTGAATAATAATTGATAAAGGAGACTTATCAACTTAGCAGTTTGCATAAAAGTTTACCGATTCAATATTCATTTTGTTTCCTGGATATATACATCACAGAGTGAAACAGTAATATTTCGAACAGAATTTACTGTTCATAAGTTTACATATCAGTTGTAACTGCAGAAATTCATGACACAATTTGCACAGTTCTCCTTTTTCCTCATTCCCATTTGTTGTAAGATTAGTGGAATTTTCGAAATATCGAAATTCTAATGGTTAGTATGTGCGTCGGTAGCATAGCGGTTAGGACGCTCGCCGACCATGCACATGGTCTGGGGTTCGATCCCCGGCCGACGCCGCACTCCTTTACCTCGCTAAGCCAGAAATAATGCTGGTCAAGAGGAAAGTTTGGTCATGAGGCTAGCAACCCCATCCTTTAAAATAAACATTGCTACAGAAACTTCAAGCCACTAGCTTGAAGCCTTATGTTCCACTGAGGAAAGTGAAGGAAAAAAAATGGTTAATATGCTTGCCAAACAGGCAGCAGGCAACACGGTAACAGGACTTATTATGGGTTGAAATGCGCTCGATGAAATGAATGAGAACAGAGAAGTCTGTCAAGAGTTCTACTCCTTTAATGATTCGGTAATTGGAAGCACCGTGTACAAGCACAAGGATATACACAAAATGATGTCAGTTTCATGAGATGGACACACCCAAAATCTGCTTGACTTTATACCAATCTCAAGAAAGCGAAGATGCAAATTCAGATCACTATCTAGTACAGCGAGGCTTCAAGATCAAGTTGAAAGCCTTCGAAGGAGCTGGAGGTAGATTACAACTCAAGTTCAACACTCAGAAACTAAAGGATGAAACTAAAAAGCACACCTATACTGCAGTCATCATGGAGAATTCTGAAGGTTAGGAGAAACACTGGAGCTGTCTGACAGTGTCATGAAAGTAAGCCCCCGCAGCCATCTTATTAAGGGAGAATAGGCTAAACAAGAAACGGCTCACTACAGACAGCTAGTAGATGACAGAGGAGAGAAGGTTAGTGAAGCAGCGGGTAAATCAGGCAGGAAGAAGCTGAGTGTAATCTACAGAGCACTGAAAATAAGGAGAGCATCCATCCTTTACACATCCATCAATTGAAGCTATCACTCGTCGGGAAAGCACAAATAAAATTACAGAAAAAAATGTAATAAAACTACAATGGACAAGTACATATGACAAGAAAAATGGATGAAATTGAATGAACATTTATGAAATCTGGAAGATGATTCGTAGTGAACACACCAATTGGAGCTATGTAACCAACACTCTTCAAGAGCTGTGTTCTCGCATTCTGAAGAGTCAAGTTAGGCAATCTACACCCCCCTCCTAGTTGGCTCAAACCAATAGTTAGAAAATTCATATATTAGTGAGGCGTGTTTTGATCTCACCACTTTTGACTGATTAGTAACTAGAATGCAATTAATGTCTTATTGCACAGTTTCAGGTGGTGGACGAATACTACCCATAAAGTTTGCAAAACGATTACCAAGCTATACACTACAGGATAAATTGTAGGTGTTCCCTTTACTTGATTATATTTTCCGAGTTCGAGCTACTTTTATGACAGACATTTACAGATTGTCTAATCTATTACCAACTCTATGTAGCAATAAACAAAATGATACAAATTCATATCAAAATCTTGGCTAAAATCAAAGACTGTTGAGGGGTTTCAATAATCCACTGGTACACATTTTATTAATGAAATAACTGTAAATAGTTTGGAAAAATCTTTTTCTGTGTGACCTCATTTTATGAGGAAACGTAAGTAAAACTGAAGCATGTTTTTCCTTAAAAGTAAGGAAATGGACACCTATATTGCAATCGATTAGCAGGAGTTATTAGATATTTACAGTCTTCCATCATCAGTTTCCTTCGCTAGCTGGCCAGAAAGGATAAGCAACAAGGAACTCTGAGAACGGGCCAACCAAAAACCTACTGTCCAACAAATATTCAGAGGAAAATGGATATGGATATACGTCGAGGAGACCCATTGGGTGACATCATACGTTAGGCCTTCTTGGGTAGAACCTTGAATGAGAAGCGTTAAGTTAAGCGTCCAACGGTAACATAGAAATCATACAAAGACTGAATGAAAGTATGTGGTCAGAGTGAAAGATGATGGTGACTAGTGGTGGAATCCAGTCACTGCCCCCCCCCCCCAAATAACAACACTGATTTGACACTAGTCAGTGACTAGCGTAGTGTGTCTAGTCCTTTGTTTGGTGCAGAGTGAATTCTATCAGTCAAGTTTGTAATGTGGCCATTATTCTAGGTGGCTCGCCATCATGGTGTACTTTAAATTGTTGATACCAAATGGTTGGAGGTAATCGGTAGGAATCCTTGGACCTAGGTTTCGTGCTAGTTGGCACTCGTCGGCAGCGCGTATCTGCCAATTGCCTCCAACCATCTGATATCCACAATTCAAAGTGCACCATGATGGCGAGCCACTTAGAATGCTGGCCACATTACAAACTTACTTGGCTGATAGAATTCAGTCAGCACCAAACAAAGGACTAGACGCACATTACACTAGGCACTGACTAGTGTCAAATCAAAGCATCCAATACAGTCCTAAAGAAGGTCAACCGGGAGCCCGAACAGCTCAGTGGTAACATCTTTGACTACACCACTGGGTGGCGCAGGTTCCAATCTCAAGATGAACATGAGTTCCTTCAAGACTGCATATACGCCTTGCTGACGAGTGCCCAGAAGCATGAAATCTGAGTTCAATTGTCGCCGCCGATTGCCTCCAACTACTTACTATCAACAAATAACAACATGCTAATCCTTAAACATCGTCAAAGCATCCGTACTGGGAGCCAACAGGTCAACAGGGACTGATTATTTCGGGCCAATATTATCCAATCAACGGGAAGTACAAAATCAAAATTTAACAAAGGCATATCAGGTGTTAATGTATGTTTTTGTGAAATCCAATACAATCACATCATAAATTTAATCTCTTTGCATTCAAAAATGCAATAATCCACGGGATGTTGACAAGATACCTACATCATATGACAGCGAAATCAATTAGAAGTAATCAGTGTTTATAAAAATTTGTTGAAGCGGCACGCGACAAATTATTTGGCACGCTTTGATTATAAACATAACAACATCAATGTATCAACAACCCCTTACTTTTATAGAAACATGTTACTAAATTAAGGGAGATAGTTTTGTTAGCTAAAGAAACTATCGAAAATCGAAGAAAAAATTAACACATGCAGAAAGTGTTTTTGTATAGAGTTATATCAACTTATTAAATTATTATTTCATTATGAGCTGACATTGGTTAGAGAACCAACACTTGAATATTGATGAGATGCTCACTGGCGACTGGTCCTATTCAAGTAGGTAGTTAGTTACCTGGGGTTCTAGTGAGAAGTCGTAACCAGTAGGGTGCAACAGGTCGGTTGTGAGGAGAAATACTCGCTGAAGACATTGGCTAGTGGTCGCACTATGTTGTGAATTGGCAGAAGTTAGAATTCATGGGCCATTGGATCGGGTCTCAGTGGCTTATTGGTCTACGAGCTCGCCTTGTAACCAGAAGGCCATTGTGGTGGTTGCGTACTGATGAAGAGTCTCGAACTAGGTCGAAACAGCTGTCCAGTACTCCCAGGTTTTCCAATGGTTCTCTAACCAATGTCAGCTCATGATGAAATCATGTAACCAATAAAATCCCTACAAACCAACACTTAAATTATTATTATTATTATTATTAATAAAAAGTAGTACTATAGGGTTAATTAAAAATGGCTATTGGCATTTTAATTTTAGACTAATCACTCTACAGATGGATGCCTAAACCCCTGTGTGAGATATGTCATACTGGAAAATGTAATTAAATTGTTTACAACTTGTAAGCATTGTGAAAAATAAAAAGTTGGATTTTCTCATTGTTAAACCTTTATTTTTTTTCTAGATTCAACGTTTTTCTACACCTACACTACACAAAACATGAAGCCAATATAAAAAAATGCTGGTTTTTTGAAGGGAACATATTGAATCCAATTCCCTATTGTTATTATTACTGAAGGTATCACAACAGTCTTCATTTTGATTCAAATTAGAATCAAGTATACTTGATCGATACATTTACGTGCATATATATATATATATATCACGTATGCAATTTGTGATGTCAAGTTGCTGTCAGCCTATTTATCATTCTATAAGAATAAATTATATTTTATCAACTAAATGAATTCTCATGTATTTCATTGATATAAGTATAAAACTCGGGCACTGTGGTAGGATGTGCGTCGGTGGCATGGCGGTTAAGACGCTCGCCGACCATGCATATGGTCCGGGGTTCGATCCCCTGCCACTGGACGCACTCCTTTACCTCACTAAGCCAGAAATAATGCTGGTGAAGAGGGAAGGTTGGGCATGAGGCTAGCAACCCCATCCTGTAAAATAAACACTGCTACAGAAACCTCAAGCCTCAAGCTTGAAGCCCTATGTTCCACTGGGGAACGTGAAGGAAAAAAAAAAAAAACTGTGGTAGGATAATAAATAATCTCAAAATTCTATTTCAATTCAAACACATTACAACATTCTAACAAGTTACTTATTATGACTTAAAAAAACACTCGTCTTATTTCCCAACTGATTGTATTTATTCAATAACACTTATATTGTTATTTCTGAATGTACATTATCTCATATTGATTTTTATTCAAATATCTAGTCAATTCCATACATATGTATATAAATGAAGGAAAAAGTGGTGTGAGTAACTTGATATGATTATGAGCAGTAATAACTTGTGCTCGAAACGTCATCAGTTAATATTACTGTATAACACTGTGTAATTTATCAAAATAAAATCTTGTCCATAATGGAGTCTCATGTGTCTCATATTGATTTAAACACCCAGTGTATTACAGCTGATTACAGTGTCTTATTTTCTACAGACGAGATCGGCAGAGTAAAGTTCGACGCTTTGACCGATTGGTTTACAGGCGAATATTATCACAACTAACTTCTTTTCATTTAAAATTTCTTGCGTTTCAAGTGAAATAGGTGGTGGAGGCTTCAAGCTGTGGTGTTGTTTTTTACAGTATGGCGTTTCTAGCATGACGTCCAACCTTTCTTCTTTTCTAGGGTTACTACTGACTGGTAAACTAGGCGAGGTTTTAGGAGTGCATTAGACACCAGGAATCGAACCCAAATCCCCCCATGTGGTCGACTAGCATTCTACTAATAAACCTTTGATGCACACTCAACGGAATAAGTATTTTCAAGTATGACAAATAACAGAGGGGAAAAACAGGATGAGAGCACTTTGATTATAATGAAATAAATGCTTAAAAAAGAAATAGAATCCCCACTTCTGATTGACTTTTGAACTAATTTTTAAATTTGTCTGTGTGTCTGTAAAAATAGTTGGATATACTGGAACTTTTCAACTGAACAATTAATTAAACGATGAATAAAAATAAAAGGAAAGCAACTTACTTTCATAATCACATAGAAAAATGTGTACATCAATAAATTGATCATAAAAATCGATAGTAAAAAGGTAGAAAAATCCCTTGGCCGTCGAACTATACCATAACCGGCTCTAAAACAAAAATGAAGCGATAGGGAAAAACAAAACAAAATAATTTGGAAAAAAGAACAAAATTAAGATAAATATAAGACGTAGCGGAAGTATAAATATTAGTAATAAACATATTAAAACTATTAAGGTCAACTAGAACAGAAGCACCATCTTGTCAAGCACTTCTCAGTTATACACAACGCTATGACCATCTACATTGGTATATCATATTGAAAGCAGGCTTCTATCATTTACTGAAGTACTGACGTGCCATATCGGCAATCGATCCAATTAATAACTGCCAACTTTATCAATGTGTAGACTACGTGACTGGTATCATACTAATATTACTAGTTCTTAGTCAAAATGGTGGTCCTTAACACAATCTCAACAAAGAAAAAATACGGAAAATAGAAAAAAAAGATGAGGCAAACCGTTTTCTGAATTGATGACAATAGCAGTGGAAGTTACGCAAAAGCTAATTGCTTAGATATCGATGTAACGGCCGACAACACCTTTGGCTGAAGAAAGCGAAGAAAAAGATTCATCAGCGCCAAGTAATACTCACCAACAGGTTAAGCATAGCTAACACAGGTAGGCTGTATAACGACTACTGTTGATGAAGTGATTATCAAAAAATTATGTGGGTTAAATCTTTTCTGAAAATAGACAGCCGGAAATTTTTGTACAGAACACTTCGAGGAGCAGTCCAGATCATATACAGTTACACTGTGGTTGCTCACCGTCAAATCTTAGTTTGGACAGCATAAGTATATTGATTCTCCAAACTCTGACAGGAAGTGTCAGAGATAAGACGAGATATTGCGACACCAGAAGTCTTTAAGGATTTTGGCGAGAAACCAGTGAACACACTGAGATACTAGTTGGTGTACCGTATTGGAAGAGGACTACAGTTAGCTGATCATTAGGGTTTATAAGAGTGAAGAGGAATGTTGTTATTATTCGCATGAATTCCGAGTGGAACATAAAAATTCAGCAGCACATCTTTCTGTTCTCCGCATAATTACCAGTCAACTTTTCCTTCTTGATCACAGGATCTCTCCCATGGCACTATTGAACCCACGCCCGCCATTTGGCCTACACCCGACGGCCCTGGAGTGTGATGTCACTCAACGGTCTTCATTGTGTGTGTGCTCAGTGAGCCCTTAGTTGGCTCGTTCATAGTTTCATATTGCTTATCCTCTCTGGTCAGTTATCTGATATTCAGTATCTAGCAAAGGGAGTTGTTCATGAAAGTTTGAACTTGCATGTTGGAAATGTTTTTCGTGACACGCACGCTATGTGTCTGAACCATACAGAAGGACTCACTGTCTTAACCTTAGTATTGAAAACTCAATGTGGCCTGATGTGTGAGGTGTTGTAGATCTCTACACAGATTTCAGAGTAATGAAAGTCTGTCACATGCTTTCTTGGTCGTGACTGGCTTCGACATCGACATTCGTCAGGCCTATACTTGAAAAAATGCTGCTCACGTAGGGGAAATAGACGACTGCCCTCAGAATTCTTCCATTATTGGTAATTAGTGTTTGTTGTTGTAGTTGGTTAAGCATCTTCATCACTTCTACCTTCTCGATGTTCACTTGAAGTTCCATCTTCACTGTCTCTTATAAATACTGGTTAATTTTCGCTTGTAGCCCCTCTACTTTGTGAGACAGCTGAATCAAGATATTCTCGAGGTTTTTCGTCAGCACATCTTCTAACTCCCCACGGTTTATTGTACCATCCAGTCAACCACAACTACTATTAGTTTCAATTCAAAGAATTAGCATGACGAATAAAGTAGCTAGATTGAACAGTGTATAGTCATTCCAAGGCTACAGAGAATTATTCAAGAACGGGGGGACCTAATGGGTTCCAAGTGTCAATAAAGATAAATCACACATATTTCCGCAGTTCGAATGTTTTAAAATCACAAACACATTCTTAAGCACTTGTTATATTTCTTAATCTGATGATGCCATTCACCTCCAACAGTGTCTGACTGTGAAGAAAGTGCTGAAGAAGTACTTTATGTTAGTGGAGACATACTGTGGTGAGACCTGGCTGCTAGCCAAAGTTGGTTGACAGTAATTGACGTCAGTGTTTATGTCCCCAATATTGGTGGTGAGAAAATGAGAACAAAGGCTTTGCGTAGGCGGATACAGTTAGCATATGGATGATCTGACACAGTCACAAGAGATGCACGGTTAACTTTCTATGAGAAACAACCAATCAAAAGACTGTATTTTCTACTAACAATAATCTACAATAATGTACATTAAAATCTATAAATATGTGTTGATTTTCCTTAATAAACGATCTGTTGCCTGGCCCTTGTCTTCTGTTGTTACAATACTACTCGGTATTCGATTGAAAATATTGTTATATACACCTAGTTTTGCCTAAGACATTAAAATAACCATTTTAAGGAGTTATCGCGCAATGGTGTGAGCCCTTTAATTTCCTCTCTGTTTGGATTGCTGGACTCCTATTGGCTGTTAATACTTTTAACCCATCACTGGTTTACTGTATTTTCAAGGTCATTCTAGCTGTATGTATACAGAGTTTCTGTTAAGCATTTTGACTGTTGTTTGAGACAGCAAAAGCTCTTTTATCGACTCACAGTCTTTCTTATGTGTCTGCATGCTGGCGATCTTATCGTTGTTGTTGACGTGCGATTAGCCAGCACATTAAGTTAGTATTCGCTCATAGTCTACTAGGTCATAATTCCGGTCATAACAAATTTAAGAACCTACAGAAAGTTATCAGATAGAAGTAATAACAATCGCTAGTGATGCCGAATGCTTTTGATCAAATATTAACCTTTTGAAATAAAATGGTTTACTGTGGTGATTATATAATCTATTCATTGTGAAATGGAAATAAAGTTCACAAAAAGAAATAGAATTCTGTAAACTTACAAGGTAAAATTAACCAAGTTGGCAATAAGTAAAAGAAGCATACGCTCTAGGTATGTTGGACGGAAGCAACTTATTCCGTCGGTACGAATTAGGTGATAGATACGTCTTGGTAGGCAAAGATCTTTACAAAAATAAAACACACACAAACACATAAAGGTAGCGAAAAGTATGATTAGAAAACACTTTTGATCAGCTGATTAAATATGAAAGAAAATATAATGGATAGAATAAAACACTATAGTTTTCATGTAGCATAGTTTTCAGTTCAAATCTCAACTACCGTTGAATATTAGAAGCTAACTGGCATCAGCCCCAACGGGTTGATCTCTGACGAAATCTCAGAAAGGATACAGAAGGCCCGTTTCGCATATGCCAGTTTACACCGTCTATGGCTTAGTAGACGTGATATCCGGCTGTCGACCAAAGGGCGGGTGCACTGCTTGGCAGTCTGCTCCGTCCTCTTTTATGGTTGGCTGTGAGACCTGACCATTAAGAATGGAAGACATGAAAAGACTAGCTGTCTTTGATCACAGGTGCTTGCGTTCTATCTCTCGTGTGATGTGGTATAATAGGGTGAGCAATATTGAGGTAAGGCATCGGTCGAGTGCTGGGTAAGGAGGGGAAATCAATAGACGAAGCTGTGAAGCTACATCAATTGAGATGGTGAGGACAAGTGTAACGACGCATGCCTAGTCATCGCCTTCCTTGACGGGCAATGCTAGTTGACATATGATCGATGAAGTTGGAAAAGAGTCAGTGGTGGTCAAAACAAAATATGGCATTAGTCAGTCAGCGAAATCCATAACAGTTAGCTTATGCCAGTCACGTAGGAAGGTGTAGACTTCCTGGTTGGGGTCCCAGAGACGGTAAAAAACAATGGTTGGAGACAATTGGTGATATGACTCAAAATCTTTCTCAATGGCTGGCGCAGATGCATCCACTTCTTGTGACTTATAATACCTAGCAGAGCTATATTGCTCTTCGTTATTACTATTCCTTTTGCATCATATCTCTGTTTAATATCTCTATTTTGCATTTCCTCTTACTTTTTTCTCTTGGTTTGTGTGCTAAATGAAGTGTGGCGACTCGAACTGTTGCACATCTGTGCAAAGTTCTATGTTGAAACTAGTCAGTCAGGCAAGAATCCCAAGAAATTGTTTTATTTTTATTAGCGACCGCCATTAGTAGAGGATATCTGCACAGTGGCAATCAGTTTATGAAGTCAACCGATTTCCCCAAAATATATACTCGCGACTATGAGATTAAATTATACACACTTGAGTGGTTCACCAAAACGATAGGGTATGTTGATTGAATGTAATCGAATAATTACTGGTCGTGAATCATACTAATACTATTTCCTAATTGCACATTTTGATAATTAGAAACTCTAAACCACCTCGGAATTAGAAAAACTTATGTTATTATTTGTAGTGGTTCAAGTTCACTGACCTTATTATATATATGCCCATGGGGTAGAAATAATGAAAGGTGAAACAAAAAAAATAGTAGTAAAATGAAGGAGAGATTAAACAGTATGATACTACATCCAATTAAGATTGCGTATGCATAGATCTATGAAACTGCAGAAGGTTTTGAGAAATAAGACTTCTAATCTGTAAACACAGTTGTCTCACTGATGCCATCTAAGTAACCTACAGTTAGCCACACTACTCAAACGGATAATCAATAACTACCACGATTAGTGTTAAGTGTTGGGTTGACCACTTTTGGTCTTTACTTTATTTCATCCAAATCTTACTTTCAACAGAATGATACGTCGAGAGAACCAACCAATCCAGGTGCTCGAGACTTATAATTTCATCAACTGACTTAGGTGTGTTAATTAAAACCTTCATACCTCAAACCTCCAACCTAATCGCATACGTCATAAAATGGCGATAGGTCTCTTGAAGCCTTTCGTCCTATGAACAGTGGAAAATAACACTGTTGCAGAGTAACTTCAACATATAATGGACAATTACCCTGTAAGCAACTGCCATCTTCACCGTCTCCTTGAAGTGGGGGGCTCCTTAGATAATTAAAATATGCTTTTCCGACTATCCCCTGGTTTATTCTTGAGAACTATAATCACCTGCTAAGATTTTACTAACTGTAGCAAGCTATATACATTAATAACTAGTGATGCTGGAATTCAAACTAGTAGGGACAAATGTACGATTTCGTTTAGAATTCAAATGTCAAAAGCTCTCATGTGAAGATAAGAGTATGACTATTAGGTGTAGAAGAATTCGATTTCTGAATAGTCATTCTATCTAGAAAAGTTAAAAGAACTGTCAGTTAGAGAACCAATGGAAAACCTGGGAGTACTGGACAGCTGTTTCGTCCTAATTTGGGACTCTTCATCAGTACGTACCCACCGACGTTCGAACCCATGACCTTCTGGTTACAAGGCGAACCGTGACCAGTAGGGTACAGCAGGTTGAAGATGAGGCAGTAACTCATCGAAGAAGACACTGCGAAATGGTCGCGCTATGTCATGATTTGCCGGAGGTTAGAATTCAAGGACCATCGGATCGGGTCCCAGTAGCTCAATGGTCTACGAGCTCGTCTTGTAACCAGAAGGTCCTAGGTTCGAACCCCGGTGGGTGCGTACTACTGAATAGCCCCGAAATAGGACGAAACAGCTGTCCAGTACTTCCAGGTTTTCCAGTGGTTCTCTCACTGATGTCAGCTCATGATGAAATCTTCCATGCAATCAAACAAAATTCCTTGCAAAACCAATACTTGAAAATTAAAAGAACTGTATCGCAAATACCACCATCAGTGGAAAGAGTTGGTAACAACCGAATAATAGCACAGATAGGCACAATAGACGAAGTTAAAGGCTTTGTGTGGAAACGGAAAGTGTTGAAATAGTTTCTACTACCCGAAAGCCTACGGTATATTATTTAACCTCTTTTTTGTTTCAGTACAAAAATGAGGGGATATCCCACTACCAGGTGAGTTTGAAAAGTATGGGAACTTATGCACTTTAATAATCTTGCCACTGTTTACGGACGACAGTAAGATAAAAGAAATTTTATAGACCGACAGTTTTAACCTCCACCTCACCAGAGTGATACCGATGATTGTTCAAAAGAGACACTTAACCACCGTGTGTGTGCTACTGACAAGAGTTATCAGTAGTATATATAGAGATATTCATTGGCACAAACCTATCAAATAGCGGAGGGATAGATTTCATTTCAAAAAGAGAGGAAATGAACCAGGATTGCAGCAGAACACGGAAGACATGAAAAGAAGACAAACAAACACAATACGAAGGGCAGATGTAGCATATAATGGAAGAGCTGTGCAAATGACAATTTTTCCACAAGGTATACATAATTTCCTCGTATGTGTCCACCAAATTGCAAATAAACATTCCTTTATCAATGCTTTGTCTTCTCCTGTTACACTAGGATTCCTTTAGCACCGTCGCTATACTGCAACTATGACGATAACCGCTTTCCATACAACCTTCCTCGTCTATTACGATTTCTAGGAACAATCATTTCAATCAGTTCAATATGCGAGTTCAGCTACCAAATAATGATAGAGACTGGAAAGAGCAGATGGTACCAAAAAAGCTCTATATAAAGCAATCAGTGAATACATTCCATTCACACCATGTGAACTGAGCTATTTCAAACTTTTATTAAAATGCTAATATATGTAAACACAGTCATCAGCTACATTTTAACTTTCGTATTTTGAAATAATTTGTCAAGGCAGTAGTAGTCTATAGCATCAAAGAGACATCGTATATTAGAAGCGTTAATTCAATGTGAATTACACATTCATCCTTTTTGATGAAACTATAATTAATTGGTATCATAAAAGTCGACAAGTAAGTTAAAGTTATTATTATTATTATTATTATTGTATCCTTTAATTCCTACAGGAACATAGGGCTTCAGCCGTGCGTCTCCATTGTGTTCGGTTCTCTGCTAGAGTCTTCACCTGGCTCCAAGTCTGCCCACACGTTTTCATCTCCGCTTCACATGACCTCCTGCAAGTCACCCTCACCCTTGCACTGACGACCAACTCGCCGCTTCCCTTTCGGCCGGGTTCCACTCGAGCAATGGCTTGTCTAGTGATGTCACTTGATGGTTTCCTCAGAGTGTGACCAATCCATCTCCATTTCTTCCTGCCTATTTGTTTCACAATCAGTTCCTGCTGGGTTGGTTCGCTCATTTGCAGAGATCCCTGTTGCTGATCTTTTCTAGCCATCTGATCTTGAGTAGTATTGAGCGAAGACAACTGTTAATGAAGGTCTGTAGTTTGTTTGAGATGCTCTTTATGACGCGCTGGCCAATTTTCTGATCCGTATAGTAGCACTGACTTCACATTGGAGTTGAAAATCCGGCTCTTATTTTTCTTGCTGAGTGCTGTTGACCTCCACGCAGACTTGAGATTAATGAAAGCTTGTCTTGCTTTCCCGATTCTCGCTTTGATATCCTCGTCAGTTCCGTCCAGCTGTAGTTGGAACGATGCTTTCCAGGTAGATAAAGGAGGTTGTTTCTTTCAGGTTCCTCCCATCTATGCTGATTGTTGTCTGTTGTTGTTGTTGCTGTTGGCGGTGTTGCCCAGGAATCTTCATCACCTCTGTTTTCTCTATGTTCACCTGAAGTCCTTCCTGTCTTTGATGTTTCTTCTGCCAGCTTGTTGCTTTTCGCTTGCAAATCTTCCAGTTTGTGGGAAATCAAACATACATCATCGGCGAAGTCCAGTGTTTCAAAGGCGAATAATTGTAATAGTTTTTTGCAACTTTTTGACAAAATATTCCACAAAAATCAGAGTTTTAGGTAACTATGCAAATGTAGCGCAGTAATCGAAAAGCACGGTTATCCGTTTCCCAAGGAGCAATAAGTTATAAGATATTAGTGATACGTCTCAAAGTCGTTTTCAATACCTCAGATGCATTCACTCTTTGTAATTTTCTAGTTCCATTAAATCCACAGGTTTTTCCATGTTATTATTCTTTCTCCTGCTCATCATAAAGCTTTTGAATCTCTTTTCTATATCTTTTGTTTATCTTTTTATGGTACATGCAGTGTCGTAACTTGAACTGCTACACTTCTGTGCAAACCTCAATGCTGAAACTCAGTCGTCAGTTAGTCAGTAAGTCAATCAGGTTATACGACTTGAATGAAACTTATTACTGAATTAGTGGAAGGAATGTTAGCAATTAGTTATGAGAACTGCACGCATAATTGTTCACAACATATAGGGAAGTACAGAGTGGATATTTTTTGAAGCATTTCTTCTGTTGTGAAAGAAGCATAAACGCCACAGAAAGGTAT
This sequence comes from Trichobilharzia szidati, assembly GCA_944472155.2. Classification (NCBI taxonomy): domain Eukaryota; kingdom Metazoa; phylum Platyhelminthes; class Trematoda; order Strigeidida; family Schistosomatidae; genus Trichobilharzia; species Trichobilharzia szidati. Next base: position 93,710,359 of record OX235271.1, on the reverse strand, counting down.
TTATGCGAAATGAATATGAAGTTGCCTAAAGTGCCAATGGGAAGTCATATCCAGTGGGGTACACCAAGTTGGGTGTAAGGACAAACAATCCCCGATGACGTTGGCTGGTGCTGGCACTATATCGCTAATTGGAATTCATGTAGCACTGGATTTCATCCGAGTGATCGAATGGTCTACGAGGTCTTGTTGCAACAGGAAGATTCCGGGTTCAACCCCTGATCGGGTCATGGGGAGCTTGCTGATTATTATTATTATTGTTTCCTTGGGTTCTTAGTGGAACATAGGGCTTCAACTACACGTCTCCACTTGCTTCTGTCTTCTGCTGTACTTTTCACCTGCATCCATGTTAGTCCATACTGTTTCAACTCCTCTTCACATGATCTCCTCCATGTCACCCCTGGACGTCCCACTCGCCACTTCCCTTTCGGGTTCCTCTCAAGCACTGGCCTGACGCGCGATGTCACCCAGCGGCCTCCTCAGCGAGTATCGAATCCTGCTGATGTAGAGTTCCAAACAAGGACGAAACAGTTGTTCAGTACTCCCTCAGCTTTAACCGTTCTCAACCTAAAATCCGTTTATGTCCATGATCAATCTCGAATAAGTATGATTTACAAGAAAATAAATACGTGCATACAAGCAATAAAAATGAATCTACTGCTACTACTACTTACCAATATTCCATTGGCCCATATAATAAATCTCCACTGTCAGTACAACACTCATTATCAAAAAGAAGATAGTGAAAATAATCCAAAATATTTGATTACCATACAACTAAACAGGTAATAAAAGAAAAACAAAGAACAAAAGACAAAACAATGAGTTTAGAAGAAAAACAGACACAAAACAATGTGTAAATATTTATTGTATATACTTTAGTACATCAATAGAATTCATTGAGACAATATATGAGGCAGACTTTGGCCAATATACAATTCCACCGCATTTACAGACATCGACAAAGATTAAAGCAGAGATAGATGCAGAGAGAGATGGCGAAACTGTCTTAATCAATATTGGTGAAACAAAGAGTTATCAGCATTAAACTAGTATAAGTTTGTAGCAAATCAGAGTTGACTGAAATTTATTCAAATGTGAAATTTGATGGTTAGGTTGTGCTTTTTAACTGGTGGATTTCAAAGACAATCAATGGACAGGTGGATGTTAATCAGCGAAGACAGTAATAACGTGTGTATTATATCACAAATAAGCTACTTAATTTCAATCCAAGGATCGATGCATCCTACCACATGCCCACACTGTCCTGAGCTTGGTTCTAAGTGAGGTGAGTCCATAGTGCTGAAGAATCTCAATCCGGAAAGAAGGGCTTCTATCCGGTTTTCTGCACATATTTCAAGAAACCTATGCCTAAAAGGAAGCAAATATTCTCAGAGTGCAATTACCAGACATATTGTTGATACCGGACATCTCGTAGAGATTTCTAATTCCTTCAAAATATTAAATAGACAAAGGACAGCAAATTTACTACGATGTGCCGAAGCGATCGCAATCAAACGATTCAAACCAACCAGACTTATGCATACAGAAAGAGAGTGTGATTAACCTCTCACTCTCTTGGTAACTGAATTTTGATTTTGATTACATTAATTAGTCATCTAATTCAGTGATCTCAACTCACTGAACAAATCTTAATCTCATAAATTGTAACCGCTCTCGTTTTTTTTGTTTTTGGAGTTGCTATGTGAACCTACAAGCTAACAATGTTCTGTTGATTATTTTTTTCTGTTTTCTGTCGTACCCCTCTTTCCTCTCTTTTCAACTTTGGAATCGTATAAATTGACGATGAAAACTTAAACTATAAATTGTAATGCTTTAATTTGGGTGCGTCACTTTTATAGTATCTCTTCTCTACTACCGCTCAAGCATTAATGTATTTTATTATCACCTATATAACCATTGTAATTTCAGGTAGTCTGCAGCTGATAAGGACCTGTGAAATAGAATGATATCATTTTATACTGCAAATTTCGTCTTCCTTTCATTATCGAAATTTATCAAGGGAACCAAATCTATGAATAATTTTCGTTTCCAAAAGGAAACTGTAGTGACATTCTCCCCTTGAACTAGGCAAGTCGCGAATTAATTTGCTTAGGGCGAATAAGAATACAGAACTTGAACAAAACATTTTTCCATTGATAGCGCTTTAATTCATTAGTGTGATTTCTAGATTCACTATTTCAAGTATCCAGCTATTTAGTTACTTAGATCTGCGTAACGCGGGGCAATGGCATAGGTTTTGGTAGTTGTAATAACCATTCTAGTTGTCAAGAAATATATGATTTAGTTAGCTATCCCGTCAAAATGAAGAGCAATGGAAGAGGTAGTTTTACTGTCACCGTTTCGCTGCATTATTCTATACATGTTTATAGTTAATCTGCTTGAGGCATTAAATATAACTACCCAAACCCTAACCAAAAGAGGTACACATTAGATGTATGACGCTATGCCCTATAAATTAACTGATATTAAGTATTTGGACACTACTCACATCCACCAGTACTGTTTGCTCGCCAGACTGAAGTGATCTAAAGAACAGACAACTGTTTCTCTCCTTTGAAACCGACAACTCATCAGTCGTCTACCCAGTTAGGCTCAGTTAACACAGCCGAATCAGTTACTTGATGCTGTCTAACTACTCATACCAATAATTCAGTAGTATATAGCACCACACATGCATGTTTGCTTTCTTGATCACCATTTATGGTAACAGATTACACTGTAGTGGAATTTTCACTTCGAAATGCGTGAATTGTAAATCAGAAATTTAATTTAACTTCTTACGAGTTCAACACGGATTGATATCAGTGTTAGAGAACCACTGAAAACCAGGTAGGACTGGACAGCTGTTTCATCCTAGCTCTTTGGGAATCATCGACAGTACGCACCCACTGGGTTCGAACCCAGGACCTTCAGGTTACAAGGCGAGCTCGTATACCATTCAGTCATTGAGACCCGATTCAATGGCCAGCCCATGAATTTTAACTTCTACCAATTCGTGATTTAGCCCGACCCCAACCATTGTCGTTGATGGGACATCCATCCATCCTCACACGTGACATCTGGATGGACCTCACTGGTTACGACTTCTCACTAGAACTGACTCCAGGAAACTCCATCCTGTAGCAAGTCACTAGCGAGCATCAGATTAATATTCTATACTTTGGTTTGTAAGGCTTAGTTATGTTCTAGGTTCGAACCCTGTCGGTGGATGCGTACTGCCGACGATTTCCAAAGAGCTAGGATGAAAAAGCTGCCCAGTACTCCCTGGCTTTCAATGGTTCTCTAACTGATATCAGTCCATGATCAACTCGTAAAAACAAAAGTAACCCTTATAAACCAAACTACAGAAAATTAATTAAACTTCATGAATTCTCATCATTGAAGTGAAATGCCTCGATACAATTGGTACGCTTGTCGGTGCAGCTCTGAATCATGATAACCTATTCTTCAGTAGTATTTCAATGTTTATTAATTAAAGGATAGGAAATTAATACGCTAGTTATAAAGTAGTGATTTTGATGCGTCGGTGGTATAGCGGTTAGGATGCTCGCCAACCATGCACATGGTCCGGAGTTCGATCCACGGCCGACGCACTCCTTCACCTCACTAAGCCAGAAATAATGCTGGTGAAGAGGAAAGGTTGGGCATGAGGCTAGCAACCCCATCCTGTAAAATAAACACTGCTACAGAAACTTCAAGCCACAAGCTTGAAGCCCTATGTTCCACTGGGAACGTGAAGGAAAAAAAAGTAGTGATTTAAACTCCAGAAGATATCATTTCCCCGTCTAAATGTGTGAGCCCTTAAAAACTGCTTCCCACTTACAATCTGAGACGATAAACTTCAACCTTAAAACACACGCGTTTATTTTGCATATTCTGATAAAAACGAATAGATTCAAGGTTATAAAAATCGATATTGATGCTGTATTTACTATTTATGAAATTCAACAAAATACTGGCATAAACAAATAACACAATTAACGAAATGACGAACGTGAATTTTCGTCGCGAGCTATAGTGTTTGTATTCGCACAAGTCGGCTCAGATAAACAAAAAATAACTCCCTTTAACAAAACAAGATGCCTGCAAACATGTGAAAATTAAAAAATAAAATAACCGTCCTTTACTTCGTACTAATATCCAGCATTTTGAAAACAACATAGACTTAGCTCGATCGATATCTCATATAAGCTAGACGGATTAAAAAGTCTAATGTGATCATAAATATTTCCTTTTTAATTTGATTTTTTTTCAATGTAGTACGAGGCTGGTAGGTGCAACGCCCACTCAACCATAGAGATAAGTTATGTGTGTGTGCAGTTCATGGAAATATACGAACGACCTTCAACCAATGCAATGTAAGATTTCATTTGTATGTTATCCACCAGGCCCTTGGCAATGCAGCAGTATAAAATATTATCGGCTATCTACACACCAAAAAAAACCTAAACACACATGTAGAAAACAGAAAGATTGAGCGAAGAAATATTTTACTTTTCAATTAGATCCTCATCTCTGGCTCTACTCTAATATATATACATAGCATTTTTATCACAATGCTAGCTGATTTTTTCCTCGCTAAGTTAGAGAATGGACCACTGAAAGGAGTAATTAATGACTTGGATTTCTACTGTCTATATATGGATGATACATTTGTGGTTATGAAAGACGAGAATGATGCACATTCAGCAATAAACTTTACCATAGAGAAGGAAAGTAATGACAGCATCTCATTCCTAGACGTCTTCATGGCAAGGAAAGAAGATGGCACACTAAGAAGGAGTGTGTATAGGAAACCTGCAACAACAGGTCAGTACACTCATTTTTTGAGTGTTGTACCTTTGAAAAATAAACGTAACCTGGTAAAGTGTCTGGTTCATAGAGCCAGATTAATCTGTTCAGACGACTGCCTCAATGAGGAGCTTAAGATTATTAGAAAATTACTTAGAAAAAATGGTTATCCAGATAAATTCATTGAGAAAAATATGAATTCAGCACCTAGGAGAGTCAGTATAGCAACAGTTCCGAAAAAACCAATGTTCATAAAACTGCAGTTCCTCGGTGACAACATCAGCGAAATAATAACACAGCGCCTGAAGAATGCAGTTAAAAGAGCATATTATGCAGCAGAAGTACGTTGTCTCTTCACAACCACCCCTATTCTACGTTTGAGAAATAAGGATAAACTACCTAAATTTGCCTCTTCTATGTGTATCTATCAGTTTGACTGCAGCCGCAAAGCCAGCTACATTGGGCGTACAATTAGGCAGGTTCATCATCGTATTTCCGAACATCATCCAACATGGTTAAGCAAGGGACAAACAAGATCTATTCGTAGCTCTATTTTAGCACACCTTGTTGATACTGAGCATAAGGTTGATGTTAATACTGCATTTAAAATTATTTATCGCATTCCGAATAATCTTAATTTTGCTCTACGAGTTTGTCTTCTACAGACAGCTGAAGCAATCGGAATCCACCTGAAGAAGCCAAGCCTATGTGTTCAGAAGAAATTTGTACAGCCACTTTCCTTGCCTTGACCATCGTTACATGAATGTATAAACCAGACTACTTCGCCTCCCTCCCCCTAAGCCTTTTAAAACTATATAAACTATAATTGTCCAGATTATTTTATTTTTATTCATTTTGACCACTTCATCTTTAATTACGTGTTATCCTTGTGAAATTAATTTGTTCTAACCATTTCTACGTTTGAAATGTGTATTGATTTTCTTCGTTAATTATCACCCCATTGACATTTTGACACTGACTAATTATTGTTAACAAACTTATTGCCACTTGATTGGTGAACTGCTGTGTATTGTAATAAAAATGCTATGTATATTAGAGTAGAGCCAGAGATGAGGATCTAATTCAAAAGTAAATACTTCTTCGCTCAATCTTTCTGTTTTCTAAATACCTAAATGGGTATTTTTTCTACATTAAACACACATGCTCCTTGAGTTTTATATAAACCTTGTATATTATTCCCAAAACTACTCATAAACAGTCTAATTCAGTAAAATTGTCATATGCACTGCGAAAAAAAGAAAGTTTATAAAAATTTTTTTTAAAAAGACAACAACTTACAACACCCAGAACACCAAGAAAAATAACGACAGCCATAACCATATAGGCTGAATGAGCTGATGCATTTACGTCTGGATGCCTTGTTTGATAAATTTTCAGCATAATTAACATAGCAAGTATATACATATAGGCGGTATCTGAGAGAAGAAAAACATTTCACATGATATTAAAAAGTATTCAGTAAAAATATTTTCAGATAGCAAATAATGACGGATAGGCACAAACACACACACACACAAATACACACGTACACAAACTTAAGTAATAAAGCAAAAAATCAGTTAAGAATACGAAATTTTTAAAAAATGAATTTTAAAGCCTTAACTAGACTCAGTTTAGAGTCGCATTCTACACATAACCTAAGAATTGTGGTCAGGTCACAGGCTGACTATGCCAACGACTGGTTAAACAGCTGCTTTTACTTTGATTAGACACTAGTAACTAGTGTGACGTGTCTAGTCCATTCTTTGGTGCAGACTGAATTCTATCAGTCAGGTTTTGCAATGTGGCCACCATTCTAGGTAGCTAGCCATCACGGTGCACATTGATTTGTACTATTAGATAGTTGGAGGCAATCGGCAGGAACTCTTGGACCTAGGTTTCGTGCTAGTTGGCACTCATCAGCAAGGCGTATCTGCAACCTTGAAGGAACTCATGTCCCTTCTGAGATTCGAACCCGCGTCACCCACTCAGTGCTGCAGTCAGAGACGTTACCGCTGAGCTATTCGGGCTCGCGATTGACCTCCTGTAGGACTGTAGTGGATATTTTCATTGGACACTAGTAACTAGTGTGACGTGTCTAGTCCTTTCTTTGGTGCAAACTGCTGCTGCTGCTTTTACTATTCCTTAAGACATTCACGTTGGATAGAGAAGAAACACGAAGCTGAATTTCGTAGGAGAAATATATCAAGGTGTAACGAGAAATTCTAAGGTGTAGATGAAAAAAAAATTCATGCGGGTAAATAATAACAACTTCATTTCAGAAAACATTACACCATGCCTAAACATCCTAATTCTAACTTATAGACAGGCTGTGTGTTTGTTTCCATGACGTAATAAATGAAACGATTAGGAGCTTCAATACATATTGAACACTATCAAAATAAAGCCTTATTATTAGTAAAGAGTAATTATCAAGTATTGGTTTTGTAGGGATTTTGTTTGATTGCATGGAGGATTTCATCATGAGCTGACATCAGTTAGAGAATTGGCAGAAGTTAGAATTCAAGGACCACTGGATCGGGTCCCAGTGGCTCAATGGTCTACGAGCTCACCTTGTAAACAGAAGGTCCTGGGTTCGAATCCCGGTGGGTGCGTACTGCTGAAAAGTCCCAAACTAGAACGGAATAGCTGTCCAGTACTCCCAGGTGGTTTTCCAGTAGTTTTTCTAACTGATGTCAGCTCATGATGAAATCTCCCCATGCGATCAGAGAGTAATTACTCATTTAGATTCATCTACAGATTGGCGATAATGGCTCAGAACGGTTTATAATGGGCGTAGATGTATTCAGCCTTTGTTATCTATTATATCCATTAAACCTTGATGTTATGCCACGTTGCTGTTCTTTCCCTTTGCACATTTCTGCTTATTATAGTTCTTTTGAATCTCTGTTCCCTCTACCTTTATATGCGTCATGGAATGTGGCAACTTGAACAGCTGTATTTCTGTTCGGATGTCTGTGTTGAAATTCAGTCAGTCAGGAATTCATCGACACATGAAGGTGTGACAGAAAATGTCGTCATACAAACACATTCCTTGTTTATCTTATCAAAGCAGGTGGAACAAGAATCGAAGGATGAAGCAAACAGCATTAAAATCAGTGACATACTTTGATGTTATGACTGAATAACTATTTACAGTAGGAGGATTAGATGTGACAAAGACAGTACTATGCATCTGCCCATATAACAACACACAAGTAAATTGTGAATTTTTCATTGCGTTTGAAACATATAAAACATATATACATGTAATATGCCTCTAACCAATCTGTGTTGTTTTCCAATAGAAATCTGAACTCTTACCCCTCTTATCTAATTCCACTATATATAATTAGTTGTTTTTTGACACCGAATAACCTGTCTACCTACATCGAATTCTGGAATTATGTTCCTTATGCCTTCTATCTATAACTCAAAGTTATTATGAAAAAGATGTATGCAGTTGATGAGAATCCACGAAATAAAACGAGCTCATATTATCCTGCAAAAATGTTCATTCTTTCTCTCTTCAAACTAATAAAGGGAACCGGTTGCATGAAATTTTTAAAACATATATAACGGAGGAAAACGAGGAGTGGAATGACTGTATATATGTGTCGAAATTGGAGTCAACGAACAAAACGACTGGTTGAAGGTTTTGCACTTATTTATTATTATTATTTCCTTTAATTCCTAGAGGAACATAAGGCTTCAGCGGCGCGTCTCCACTGCGTTCGGTTCTCTGCTAGAGTTTTTACCTGGCTCCAAGTCTGCCCACACGTTTTCATCTCCTCTTCAAATGACCTCCTCCAAGTCACCCTTGCACTGACGACCAACTCGCCGCTTCCCTTTCGGGTTCCACTCCAGCACTGGCTTGTCTAGTGATGTCACTTGATGGTTTCCTCAGAGTATGGCCAATCCATCTCCATTTCTTCCTGCCTATTTGTTTCACAATCGGTTCCCGGTTGGTTCGCTCCCAAAGATCCCTATTGCTGATCTTAAGGGACTTTGCACTTATAGATCCAACAAAATGAAACAAAGTCGAATACTTTTGGCGCATTAAACTTTTTTAAGCCACAGGTACTTCCTATAAAGTATTCAGAATTAATTAGTCAGAGTGTGAGTATGTGAATGCCTACAAACCACTTAACCTAAGGCTCATTGGAACAGAGGCGAACAGAGGCTTACTACTTTGTATTGGCAGCTACACGTGAATTTGTAAGGATGATCGGAACAAGCGACGAACTGGTACTTACTGATCTTCTTGTGCAATGTGGCTGAAAAGTCCTATACACGGGAATTATTGCAATAGTCGAAAGGTATGGGGAAACTCTTTACTTCTGCATCGTCCTTTCTAAAGTTTCATGCTAGCCGTATCAGAACAGTTGACTATATTTTCCACAGTACATGCTCTTATGTAAATCCTGACAAATTGAATACTTAGGCGTTTATTGCTATACTTAGGAAAGGACTTCAACATCTGATCCACTGACTATAAACATCTTGTCCAAACATTTTACGAAAGCGTACGACCGACTTTTGTTTCAATTTTTAGAAGAAAATAAGGGGTATTACTGGTTTAAACGAACCTTATTATTATTATTATTATTATCGAAAACCGATTGCTAACTGAAGCTATTAACTTCTATTGTGAACATTGAGCTATGGATATTATTTTACTTTCTGAGCTGAATGACTTCAGTGCTTAGATTCCATTGTCCTTCTAGACAACTTCTTCACTGCTAGTCTCAGCGTGAAACTGGCCGTTAGGTGTTCCTTACAGATAAAATATCAGTATTTTTTAGTAAACCTGACTGTGACTGGTTCTGTTCGGAGATTTACTTATGACTTCTCATTTTCATGACAAGAAACTATGTTAACCAAAGCTAGTGTACTCTTCATCTCCAAATCTATGAGCACAAGCTAGCAGTTATGATATACACTTGTATGAATATAGACTTAACTGAGATAATGTAAAAATGTAAGAGACAGAAGAAACTCAAAGAACGCTAAGCAATTTCTAGAAGCATGTTATCAGATTAATTTGCAGTTAACAAACGTGTTGACACAGATGAAACTATTCAATCGATAGAGAAGTCACAAGTTAGTTGGAATCCAACTCTACCCGGTATCAAGCTGAGTCATACTTATCGTGCGAGCGCCTATGATGCTATCCAGTTGCTCAGGATGAGTGGAGCGGGATTCGAACCCGTGTCCTGTTGGTTGGAAGCCGAATGCTTAAGCCAATGAGGCACATCTCCACGAAGTCACACGATAAAAAGGTTACACATTAGGCAAAAGAAAGGATGAAAATCAATACA